>JANRMT010062796.1:90577734-90595315 GCA_026402145.1 Polypterus bichir lapradei | reverse complement strand
GCAAACTCCATGAAGATTCCTGGTGGTTCCAAACTTATTCTTAAGGCTACTGTTCACTTGGGAACACTCCAAGCTTTCAAAGTAGTTCTCCACCCACAGTTTAAGTGTGGAAATCTACAGAGAGCTCCATGGACTTCATGGCTTGATTTTTGTCTTGACATGCAATGCAAATTCTGGGACCTTCTACATGTGTGCCTTTTTACATGATGCCCAATCAATTCAGTGTCCCACAGGTTGGTGGACAGCAACCAAGTTCTAGAAAGATCTCAAGGAGAATTAAAAACAAATGTGATACACCTGATCATAACTTGGAGTGCCACAGCAAAGGGTCTGAATACCTCTATGGAATGAGAGATTTCAGTTTTTGATTTTTAATAAATTTGCAGGTGGCACGGTGGCACAGTGGGTAGCGCTGTGCCTCGCAGTTAGGAGACCCAGGTTCGCTTCCCGGGTCATCTCTGCGTGGAGTTTGCATGTTCTCCCCATGTCTATGTGGGTTTCCTCCCACAGTCCAAAGACATGCAGGTTAGGTGCATTGGTGATTCTAAATTGCCCCCAGTGTGTGCGCCCAGCCCGGGGTTTGTTTCCTGCCTTATGCCCTGGGATTGGCTCCAGCAGACCCCCGTGACCCTGTAGTTAGGATATAGCTAGATGGATGGATGGATAAATTTACAAACCTTTCTGAAAACAAGTTTTCTCTTTGTCATTATGAGTTATTAAGCATTGATTGATGGGCAAAAAAGGCAACTTTGTCCACTTAAAATAAAATCTACAAAAGTCAATAAAGTGTGCAGAAAGCAAAGGGGTCTGAATTTTTCCTGAATACAGTGTATATAATATTATTCTAATTAATATGCTGTTATCTATTTTTCTTTTATTTTGTAACTAGCAAAATACCCGCGCTTCGCAGCGGCGAAGTACTGCATTAAAATTTTTATTAAGAAGAAAATTTAACCTTTTTAAACTGAGGGAAAATATGCCAATAATTATTTGTTAAGGATCTCTTTGTATACCATGTTGTCAGTTCGGCCCTCCGGTTGTAACATGACCAAGCTGTGCGCTGAGCTTACTCTTGAGCATGTAACTTACAGTTGGCCATGTGAACAGTAATCTTGTCTCAAATCTCACAGCTTGGATTGCTGCTGTCATAATCAGTTTGAGGTTCATGGTTTGTTTCAATTACGACAGTATTTGCAGGACTTGTGTTGAAGTGACATTCGGCATCTGTCAAGCGTTGTAAGCTTACAACCGGTTTCATCGATAACTTCACATCCAGCTTTTGAGAGTTTAAACATTCATAAACATCAAAGTGTCCACTACTGAAATCGTTACCTGTAAATCTAAGATGTTTAAGAGGCATTGGCGGTTCTCCAAAGGTGTAAAATATTTGGCCATTTCGGTACACTTGAAAGCGACAACCGAACAATTCAGCGGCAGCCATCAACTCACATGCAGAACCATAGGTGAAGGGCTTAAGCATTTCACTCTTCTAGTGCTCCTGTGTAGTATAATTATCTCCTGTACCGTCATCAGTCCACACCTTGAACCTGTCCCAGTCATTCAATACATAAGACACAATGTTCTTCCGGATATCAAGAGTGAGCCTGATATGGCCGTGCAATATGTAACACAGAGAATGGAAAAGGTACGTGCCATCTCCGGGCATGGAAACCACTCAGTAAGTGACAGTTCTTTGATCGATGGTGATTACCTCGATAGACATGGTAATGGGGGTTGGAATGATGAAGGAAATGGGTACCTGAGTAATGTAAAGTAAGTGTAAAATACCTATAAAATAACTATAATTGTAACAAACAATAAAACAGCGGAGAAGCCGTGGATTAAACAAAAAGGCTGTAGTTATCAGCAGGGAGACGTGAATCCCGTGGCGAAGCAAGGAAGGGAATGTAGAGACTGGAGCGACGGACGGCCTTATATAGGCAGGCAGCCAACAACGTGGGAGGCGTTGGGATGGGGGACCCAACGGCGCCTCACATGGTGACCAAGCTGCAGGCTATGGACGTATATATGTACGTAAGTAGGATTCAGTTAGCGTTAGGAACCCATGTACCAAATTTCTTGAAGATGGGCCCATAAGTAACAAAGACTGTTGAAAAGTTCAATATGGCGGCCGACAGTGGCATCATACCACCGAAATAAGTACGTACATTGGTTTTGGTTAGCTCAGGGAAGCCAACTACCAAATTTTGTGAAGATGGGGCTGTAAATAAGAAAGTTCAACATGGCAGACGTTGTTGACCGTTATGACCGTTATGCGTAGAATTTCAAAATGAAACCTGCTTAACTTTTGTAAGTAAGCTGTAAGGAATGGGCCTACCAAATTTCAGCCTTCTACCTACACGGGAAGTTGGAGAATTAGTGATGTTTGGAAAATTCAATATGGCGGCTGACAGTGGCGTCATACCACCGAAATAAGTATGTACATCGGTTTCGGTTAGCGCAGGGAAGTCACCTACCAAATTTCGTGAAGATGGGGTCAGCCTTCTACCTACATGGGAAGTTTGAAAATTGGTGACGTTGGAAAGTTTAATATGGCGGCCGACAGTGGCGTCATACCATCGAAATAAGTACATACATCGGTTTCGGTTAGCGCAGGGAAGCCGCCTACCAAATTTCGTGAAGATGGGGCCATAAATAAGAAAGTTCAACATGGCGGACGTTGTCGACCGTTATCGACCGTTATGACCGTTACGTGTAGAATTTCGAAATGAAACCTGCTTAACTTTGTAAGGAAGCTGTAAGGAATGAGCCTGCCAAATTTCAGCTTTCTACCAACATGGGAAGTTGGAGAATTAGTGATGAGTCAGTCAGTCAGTCAGTCAGTCAGTCAGTCAGTCAGTCAGTGAGGGCTTTGCCTTTTATTATTATAGATTGTAAGGTACAGCTGGCAGCCCAACCCGACCGGGATGCCCAAGAAATGGAAAGATGGGGGAAGGCAGCTTCTTTAGGGGACTTACTCCCCCAGAACGCTAGATGGCAGCTTTCCTGGGTTACAGCGGTGTCCCGGATTCCTACAGGCAAGCATGGGACATGTAGTTCTTCGACTCAGCCCTGTTGGATTCTGTGGGTTCTGACAGGGGTGCTGCAGGGACTGGGGTGAGCCCTATTTAATGGAGTTTTCGTCACACCTTGAAGTGCTTTTGGACCACATGTATGGAAGACTGGAAGTATTCCTGGGTAGAAGATTAAAGGCGTTGCCTACCTCAGATAGATAAGCCAGAGTCGGAGGGAATGCTGACAAAACTTGTGTGGAGGAGGCAGTGACCAGTGAAAGAAAGAGAGAGAAAATAAGACAAAGATTGTGTTAATTGTACTTAATTGTACTTGTGGCTGTGGTGGTGGGAAACACTTGATTCAAAGAGTTTCCCACAATAAAAGACTCTTTGTGCCTTTTAACTTGTGTCTGTGCCTGTTTGTGTTGGGTATTTGGGGAGCTGCAGCACCCCCTGGTATTTATAATATCTATATATTATATACTACATATACTGTTGTAAAAGATGAATAAGGAGACAGCATAAAGGTTTGGGGTTTCCGGCCCCGTATACTGAAAAATTCTCCACAATCAAAAACAAAACAGGTCAAAAATACAAACACAAAGCGGTTCATATGCACGACGCCGAGAATGGCGTCGGCGGCCATTTTATGAAGGAGGAGCCGGAAGTGGAGGAATGCTGGGAAGGAACCGTGAGGGAAGATGGGATCGATGACATCAGGAACAATGGCGGAGGAAGGACGGAAGTAACGTGCTGCAGGAAAATGAGGCTTATCGTGGTGGAGCGTCTTTTGTTCTGCAAGAAAGCAAAGGAGAAAGGTTAGTACCCCGCCACTCCCTGCCGGCAAACGTCTTCCGAAGCGTGTTAAGGTCCGTCCGCGATCTCCTAATCGCACGTGCGTGACACGACCCCCCCTCTTAGCCCAAGACCGTCAGGTCGGGCGGACCTAACCGAGAGGTCGTGGATATGAGAGAGGGCATCGGCATTGGCCTGAAGGTTGCCGCGACGATAAGTGACAGTGAACTTATATGGTTGTAAGTCCAGGAACCACCTGGTGACCCGCGGATTCGACTCCTTGTGTAGGGACATCCACTGAAGCGCAGCGTGATCAGTCACCTGAGTGAATTCGCGACCCAACAGGTAGTAACGGAGATGGGTTACTGCCCATTTAATGGCCAAGGCTTCCCTCTCCACTGCCGCATACCTGGTCTCTCGGTCCAGCAGTTTCCGGCTTAAGTACATCACGGGGTGTTCGACACCATCGACGCTTTGGCTCAACACGGCATCCAGGCCTGTGTCCGAAGCGTCGGTCTGGAGAATAAAAGGGAGCCCAAAATCAGGTGTTCTTAATACAGGTGCTGACGTAGGGGCCTTTTTCAGGTCACTGAATGCATGTTCCGCCTTGTCGTTCCATACCACGTTTAAGGGAGCGCCCTTTTTTGTTAAACTGGTCAAGGGTGCTGCCCTTTCGGAGAAACGGGGTACGAACCGGCGGTATTACCCCGCCAACCCCAAGAAAGCCTGCACCTGTTACTTGGTATTCGGACGGGGACATTCCACGATGTCTTTGATTTTTGAACATTGTGGTTTCACCTGTCCTCGTCCCACCAGGTAGCCTAAGTACTTGGCCTCCTTCAAGCCAAAAAAACACTTACGAGGGTTAATGCGGAGGCCGGCTTTAGCTAGTGTCGCGAGGACAGCAGAGACCTGCAATAGATGCTCCTTCCAGGTGCCGGAATAGATGACTACGTCATCCAGGTAGGCGGCACTATAGGACTGGTGGGGCTTCAGCACTCTATCCACCTGACGTTGAAAGGTCGCTGGGGCCCCGTGCAGCCCAAATGGGAGGACCTTGTATTGCCAATGTCCGCTAGGGGTGCTAAAGGCCGTTTTTTCTTTTGCAGATGCTGTTAAGGGAATTTGCCAATACCCTTTTGTCATATCAAGAGTAGTCAAGTATCGAGCCGTACCCAGCCGTTCAAGTAGATCATCAATGCGGGGCATCGGGTAGGCATCGAATTTGGAGACCTGATTCAGACGTCTGAAGTCATTACAGAACCTCCAGGAGCCGTCCGGCTTGGAAACGAGGACGATTGGACTGGACCAGGGACTATGGCTCTCCTCGATAATGTCCATATCCAACATCCGTTGCACCTCTAGTTCCACTTCATAGCGTTTTGCCTCTGGGAGTCTATAGGGTCTCTCCCGGACGATTACTCCGGGGTCTGTGACTATATCGTGCGCAATCAGCGAGGTCCGGCCCGGAGACTCGCTCACTACTTCGGGGATGGCCCGGATTGCGTGGGTTATCTCCTGCCGCTGTAGGGTGTCAGCTCGTCACCGAGGTTAAGGGCAGACGTGCTTGTGAATAGGGAGAGGGATCTACGTGTGTTGGGAGACTCCTCCCTGTCCTTCCAGGGTTTTAATAAATTAACGTGGTAGATCCTCTCACTTGGCCGACGATTAGGCTGTTTAACCAAATAGTCGACGAGCCCCTTTCTTTCCTTAACCTCGTATGGCCCTTGCCAGTGAGCTAGTAACTTGGAATGGGAGGTAGGAACGAGCACCATCACTCGATCCCCTGGGCGGAACTCCCGGAGGACGGAGTTGTGATTGTAACACCGGGCCTGCGCTGCCTGCGCACGAGTCACGTGGTCCTTTAGTAGTGGCCTGATTTTAGCAAGCCTGTCGCGCAGTTGCGCCACATACTCCAATATATTGGAGGAGGGAAGGGCCTCAGCCTCCCAGCCCTCTTTTAGTATGTCCAAAATTCCTCGGGGTTGTCGCCCATACAACAACTCAAAAGGGGAGAAGCCCGTAGAGGCCTGGGGCACTTCCCGGTAGGCAAAAAGCACGAGCGGTAGGAGCTGGTCCCAGTTCCTGCCATCGGCGCTGACTACTTTGCGGAGCATCTGTTTAAGCGTCTGATTAAAACGCTCTACCAGCCCGTCTGTTTGCGGGTGATAGACAGATGTCTTCAGGTGCTTTATCCGGAGTAATTTGGCGACCTCCCTGAACGTATCCGAGGTGAAGGGTGTACCCTCTCTAGAAAATAAGTTGACTAATTCCCGTGCGATATTTTTTGTGTTAGCGGAGCACAGGGGAACCGCTTCTGGATATCGGGTAGCGTAATCCACCATGACCAATATGTATTTATGGCCACGGTTTGAGGGTTCCAGGGGTCCTACTAAATCTACCCCTATTCTGTCGAAGGGAATATCGATCAGGGGAATAGGGACGAGAGGAGCGCGGTCCCTCCTAGGAATCTGGCGAATCTGACATTCCGGACAGGATTGGCAGAAACGCCGGACCTCCTCGTTGATCCCGGGCCAGTAAAAGCGGAGTTTTATCCTCTCCAAAGTTTTTTCGGCCCCGAGGTGGGTGCCTAGGAGGTGAGCATGAGCTAGTTCACATACCTCCCGCCGGAAGGTACGCGGGACTAGCAACAGCTTCCGCACCTCGCCCTCGTGGGTCGCCACCCGATACAACAGATCATTCTCAAGAACAAAAAAGGGCTCGCGTGGTATGGATCCATCAGCTTGTGAGCTGCCTGGAAGAACAACTGCATTCCGGGCAAACCGCAGGGAATCATCATTCCACTGCTCTCTCTTAAATGAGGCAGGCGTGGACCGAAAGTGATGGTCCAAGTTACTCAGGGGGTCTTGTGAGCTGGTCAGCGGAAGAGTTCCCCGGCTCGTCCCTTCTCCGGCGGATACTTCCGGGTCTGGGTCCGTCACCGAGGAAGCGTCCCCCGATGTGCCTACGCCACAAGGGCCTGCCCCAGTGCACGGCGTGGAGACCGTGGGAAGGGCCCCATTTTCCCCCAGAAGTCGAAAGCCTGTGCTCGGGCTGGCTTCTCGGGGTCAAATTGCCAGCTCCGCCATTCACTCGCCTGCTGGGTCGGCGTGATGCCGTAGCGTGCCAGGATCTCCTGTTTTAGGAGGTCGTAGCTCGCGGCCTCCTCCTCGGGGAGATCGTAGTAAGCCCGCTGTGCGGGTCCCTTCAGGTAGGGCGCCAGAATGGACGCCCACTCGGACCGCTGCCACTCGTTCCGGGTGGCTGTCCTTTCAAATATGCCCAAGTACGACTCGACGTCGTCTGCTTCCATCATTGGCACTAGGGGTGGAGGTTTTGGTCGAGGCGGATCGGCCCTTACCCTCTGGGCTTCTGCCAACCTGGCCTTCGTTGCCTACAACTCCTGGGTGGTAGCGGCTTGCGCTTGCTGCAGGGCCTGGATCTGGGCATTCATCCCCTGCAGCACTGTGTTGAGGTCCTGTCCTTCCGTCATTTGCTCGGAGCAGTTATCCTGCCGACTACGCCACTGTAAAAGATGAATAAGGAGACAGCATAAAGGTTTGGGATTTCCGGCCCCGTATACTGAAAAATTCTCCACAATCAAAAACAAAACAGGTCAAAAATACAAACACAAAGCGGTTCATATGCACGACACCGAGAATGGCGTTGGCGGCCGTTTTATGAAGGAGGAGCCGGAAGTGGAGGAATGCTGGGAAGGAACCGTGAGGGAAGATGGGATCGATGACGTCAGGAACAATGGCGGAGGAAGGGCGGAAGTAATGTGCTGCGGGAAAATGAGGCTTATGGTGGTGGAGCGTCTTTTGTTCTGCAAGAAAGCAAAGGAGAAAGGTTACTACCCCGCCACTCCCTGCACGCGAATGTCTTCCGAAGCGTGTTAAGGTCTGTCCGCGATCTCCTACTCGCGCGTGCGTGACACTGTATATAATGTATGTAATAATAAACATAGATAAGTGGTCAAGACCAAGACCAACTCAATCTCGCCTCTCTGACTTTGTCTCCAAACCGTCCAGCCTGAGCTGACCCTCTATTGTACTCATTTTTAATCCTGTCCATCCTCTTCCCACCCAATGCAAATCTTAACATCTTTAACTCTGCCATCTCCAGCTCTGTCTCCTGCTTTCTAGTCAGTGCCACCATCTCCAACCCATATAACATAGCTGGTCTTACTACCGTCTTGTAGACCTTCGCTTTCACTCTTGCTGGTACCCGTCTGTCACAAATCACTCCTGACACTCTTCTCCACCCATTCCACCCTGCCTGCACTTTTCATCTCTCTGCCACACTCCCAGTTACTCTGTACTGTTGATTCCAAGTATTTAAACTCATCCACTTTTGCCAACTCTAGTCCCTGGATCCTCACCACTGTATGATCTTCCTCTCATTCACACACATGTATTCTGTCTTGTTCCTAATGACCTTCATTACCTGCAAACATCATAGTCCACAGGGACTCCTGTCTAATCTCATCTGTCAACTTGTCCATCACCATTGCAAATAAGAAAGGGCTCAGAGCCGATCCCTGATGTAATCCCACCTCCACCTTGAACGCATTTCCCACCGCAGACCTCACTACTGTCATACTTCCCTCATACATATCCAGTACAACTCTTATGTGCTTCTCTGCCACTCCCGACTTCTTCAAATAGTACCACAGCTCCTCTCGAGGCACTCTGTCATATGCTTTCATCAGGTCCACAAAGACGCAATGCAGCTCCTTTTGACCTTCTATATACTTCTCTATCAACACCCTCAGAGCAAACATTGCATCCGTGGTGCTCTTTCCTGGCATGAAACACACTGCTGCTCACTAATCATCACCTCACTTCTTAACCTAGCTTCCTCTACTTTTTCCCATAACTTAATGCTGTGGCTCATCAATTTTATCCCTCTGTAGTTACTACAGCTCTGCACATCCCCCTTATTCTTAAATATCGGCACCAGTACACTTCTTCTCCACTCCTCAGATATCCTCTCACTTTACAAGATTCCATTAAACAATCTGGTTAAACATTCCACTGCCATCTCTCCTAAACACCTCTATGCTTCCACAGGTATGTCATCTGGACCAACAGCCTTTCCATTCTTCATTCTCTTCATAGTTGTCCTCACTTCCTCCTTGCTAATCAGTTGCACTTCTTGATTCACTATCTCCCCATCATCCAGCCTTCTCTCTCTCATTCTCTTAATTCATCAGCCTCTCAAAGTACTCTTCCCATCTGTTCAACACACTCTCCTCACTTGTGAGTACATTTCCATCTTTATCCTTAATCACCCTAACCTGCTGCACATCTTTCCCAGCTTGGTTCCTCTGTCTAGCCAGTCAGTACAGGTCCCTTTCTCCCTCCATAGTGTCCATCCTCTCATACAGGTCGTCATAGGCCTTTTCTTTAGACTTTGCCACCTCCCTTTTCACCTTGCGCCTTATCTCCGTGTACTCCTGTCTGTTTCCTGCATCTCTCTGACTATCCCACTTCTTCTTTGCCAACCTCTTCCTCTGTATACTCTCCTGTACTTCCCCATTCCATCACCAGGTTTCCTTTTCCTCCTTCCTCTTTCCAGATGTCACACTAAGCACACTTCTTGTTGTCACCATTATTACTTCTGCTGTAGTTGCCCTGCTGTCTGGTATCTCTTCACTGCCACCCATTGATTGTCTTCTCCTTCTCCCTGAACTCAGTCTTGCCTGTCTTCCTTTTTCAACTTCGATCATTTGATCCTTGGCTCTGCCCTCACTCTCATCTGCTTCTTGAACTCCAGACTACAGACCACCATTCTATGCTTCCTAACTATGTTTTCCCATGCCACCACTTTGCAGTCTCCAATCTCCTTTAGACTGATCCTCCTGAATAGGATACAATTCACCCGTGTACATCATCCTTTATTCTTGTGCATCACACTATGTTCCTCCCTCTACTTAAAATACGTATTTCCCACAGCCATGCCCATCCTTTTCACAAAATCCACTACCATCTGATCTTCTGCATTCCTCTCCTTGACAACATACCTACCCATCACCTCCTCATCTCCTCTGTTCACCAACATGTCCATTGAAATCTGCTCCAAACAACACTATCTCTCCCTTGCAAACACTTCCCACCACTTTATCCAACTCACTCCAGAAATCTTGTTTCTCATCCATCACACACACAAAACTTGCAGGGCATATGCACTAATAACATTCATCATCACACACTGGAAAACTGTCTGGAGGTTGGCTAGACATGAATCATAGAACTATATGCCCTCCTATACGCCCTCTAAAACCGCCGATCGACTAGGTATATCCTGTGAATAGCCCAGTCAGTATTTGCACAACAATCGCTACATGTCGGGTGAAAAAAGCAAACAACGAGACAAGACAAGACAACGCTCCAGCGCACAATGCTTTTTCCATAAAGTAGTTTTTGACTGACAAAAACATTCCTGTTCTCAATCATCCTCCCTATTTGCCCGATTTAGCTCCCTCTGATTTTTACTTATTCCCGAAAATCAAAAGTGACTTGAAGGGAACACATTTGTCTTCAATGGATGAAGACAAAAACGGCAAGCCTGTTGAAGACACTCAAGCATGAAGACTTCCAGCACTGTTTCAATCAATAGAAGATACGTATGGAGCGGTGCAGAGATCGGGAGGGGGAGTATATAAAAGGTGACAAGGTTTAGAATGCTGTAATTCATCAATAATTTTTTTTTTTTTTTTGCCAATCTGGTTATTTTCGTGTCTCACCTCATATATCAATTTTCCTTCACTCCATCACATCAGCTAACTCTTTCCCCTTACCAGTTATACTGCCAACATTCAAAGTTCCTACCCTCTCTTCCACTCTTCTCCCCCTGCCTCTGGAAACGCTTTCCCCTTCTTCTTCTTCTTCTTCTTCAGCCAACAGTAGCTCAATTTTCTCCGGCACCATGTTGGCTAACAGCACTGGCCTCGACCGATCCAGTATGGAAATCTCTGTTGTTGTCCACATGTTGATCTGGCAAAATTTTACATGGGATGCCCTTCCTGATGTAACCCTCTCCATTTATCCAGACTTGGATCCAGCACGAAGAAACACACTGGTTTTGTATCCTATGTGGCTGGGTTTAGGTATTGATGTAAATAAAACACCTAACTTAATTTAAGTTTGTAGTCTATGGATCCTAACTCTTTACACTCATTTTTAATAAAGTTATTCATTTAAATAATATATTTTAGTTTTTATGTGTATGATAATTTATTTTGAACTATCAGTTTTAAGCGCATATATGATAATGACAGAAGTTGAATCTGGCAACACTGGTGCAGTGGTGCTCAGTAGCTCACTAAGTGTCCAGTGTGCCAACAGTGCAGTAATAACATTGCAACTTTGTAAGTTAGCTGATTCCTGGTTTTGTTTTTCCATTTTTTGTTTTACTAATTTTAAATTTTCATGACACTGACAATAAATAATGTCATTAATATTTCATAATTTTGTGAAAAGTCATGAAACTCATGAAAATGGCCTAACGCTGTGTAGTGCTGCTTTTGAATGCATTTTGAATATTTTCTGATTTTTATTTATTACATGGTGGTGGACTGGGGGTGATAACTGAGTTGGTATTTCATTACGTCAGTTTACGTGGTGCTGGTGATGTCTCCGTGTGCATTTTTTGACCGTGGTGATGGTGGTGAGTTTTGTTTTTTTTTTTTTCTCTCTCAATGTGGTGGTGGTGGTGACTACGTTTTTTTCATCACATGACAAAAGGTGACCTGAATCCATATGATACCAGGCGGGTTTGAGTCCCACTGATGTTACTAATTTATACCACGCTCCCAGCAACTCCACTTTTCAACTTACAATTTCTGAGACAAAGTCCATCTATACTAATTAAAGCATGAAAGCACAAGATTCAGCTGTATGCTAGTAATTAAATAATTTGTATGGTTCCGCCTGTGATATGTGTAACTGTATTGATTGCCACATAATATACAAACTAAATATTATTTTTATATCTGTATTTTACAGACCCCAAGAACCAAGATTAAACATTTTCAGTTAAGTGGTGCACAAAAGTGAAAACTATCAAAGAAGACATAAGAGAAAACATTCGATTTATCATCCAGGGGTCTAATGCATAAATGGTTCATACGCACAAAAATGTTGCGTACGCTCATTTTCTCATTCACATCAAGATGTATAAAAACTAAAGCTCCGCACATTTTCATGCCGGCCTCACACAATGCATACGCATGTTTCTGCTCGGTTTTGTAAACGGCAGGCATCCAGTGTCACATCATTAGTACTCTGGGGCGGCCTTAGGCATGTGCAAACTGTGCACCTGCACAGGGCCGCCAAATCCCAGGGGCTGCCACACCAATATATATTGAATATAAAACAGAAAGAGAAAATAACGACACAGCTGACAGCTGAAGCGAAGCTAGTGCAAGTGTGCGAGTCGTCTTACAAGTTAATGTTTCACCTAGTTTTAGTAAAGTATTAGTGTTAGCGCAATAGTCATAGTGAATATCTGGTCGGATAGGGGACACAAGACATTCGCATACCCATTCTAAGCAAAATGAAGAGATTTCGAGTACACGAATCTGGTTATTCAAAACGAAAGAGAAAGGCGGCTCAGGAGGCTTTTATTGCATCACAGAAAGGAGCAATCCTGAACTTTATCATAAGTTAAACGCTTGTGTTATGAGCACGAGGTGGCTATGCAGTGTCCACAATGGACGTGGCCATCCGCCGTGCATAAGATACCATATTGGCATAGGCGGGTGAAAGGGCCACCGATTCTTTCTCTGCCCAGGGCTGCCACGAGCCTAGAACCGCCCCTGTCTGGGTTCCATTTCTTTTTTAGATTCATATCCATGATCCAGGCTTTATCAAATACATCAAAATTAATTGCATATCATTTACAAATTTAAAGTACTTGATTGTAATCAATCTGTAACAATATAATGGTGCAGAGAGTGGCCAAACTATTACAACTACCATGGCTGCTGTAGCACTGTTAAAAAACATTGTACATGGAAGAATTAGAAGAGAGAACGTATTTAGAGATCATACTGATTTCCTCTACCATGATGATGTCTGGCTTCTAAGTCGATTTCGATTTCCAAGAGCTCTCCTAAAGCACCGGCTTTACAAAGGAAGACTTTGAGGAATTGTGCTCTAGCTGTACCTTTACAAGTTCTGTCCACCTTCGGGTTTTTAGCCACAGGAGCTGTTCAACGTGAACTAATTGAGCGATCGAGTATTTCACAGTCATCACTGAGATGGTGTCATGCCATGGATGGTACTATCCGCATGTCATCCTGATAGATAAGATTTCCTCACACTGTGGTTGAGCAGGCAAACATCAAAGCGCAATTCACAACAATCTCCGGTTTCCCAAATATAATCAGAGTGGTCAACTAAATCACAGACTAACTTCATAGAATGAATTTGCTTATGTAAATATAAATCATTTGCACTCTATTAATGAGCATATTATCTGTGACTGAAAAATGCATCTCATTAATGTTGTGGTGAGATGGTCTAGCTCAACTCATGAGTCATTTATTCTGAGAAATAGTAGTGTTATAAACAAACTTGAAAATGGTGCTGTGTGTGATGGCTGGTAAGACATTTAATATTACCTCTTTGACCAAAATTGTAAGTTATCTGTATGATGTATGTATCACTATGTATGAACCATACAGTTTTGCTTGAAAGTTTGTGAACCCTTTAGAATTTTCTATATTTCTGCAAAAATATGACCTAAAACATCATCAGATTTTCACTCAACTCCTAAAAGTAGATAAAGAGAAACCAGTTAAACAAATAAGACAAAAATATTATACTTGGTCATTTATTTATTGAGGAAAATGATCAAATATTACATATTTGTGAGTGGCAAAAGTATGTGAACCTCACGGATTAGCAGTTAGTTTGAAGGTGAAATTCGAGTCCGGTGTTTTCAATCAATGGGATGACAATCAGGTGTGAGTGGGCACCCTGTGTTATTTAAAGAACAGGGATCTATCAAAGTCTGCTCTTCACAACACATGTTTGTGGAAGTGTATCATGGCATGAACAAATGAGATTTCTGAGGACCTCACAAAAAGAGTTGTTGATGCTCATCAGGCTGGAAAAGGTTACAAAACCATCTCTAAGGAGTTTGGACTCCACCAATCCACAGTCAGACAGATTGTGTACAAATGGAGGAAATTCAAGACCATTGTTATCCTCCCCAGGAGTGGTTGACCAACAAAGATCACTCCAAGAGCAAGGCGTGTAATAGTCGGCGAGGTCACAAAGGACCCCAGGGTAACTTCTAAGCAACTGAAGGCCTCTCTCACATTGGCTAATGTTCATGTTCATGAGTCCACCATCAGGAGAACACTGAACAACAATGGTGTGCATGGCAGGGTTGCTAGGAGAAAACCACTGCTCTCCAAAAAAGCATTGCTGCTCGTCTGCAGTTAGCTAAAGATCACGTGGACAAACCAGAAGGCTATTGGAAGAATGTTTTGTGGACGGATGAGACCAAAATAGAACTTTTTGGTTTAAATGAAAAGCGTTATGTTTGGAGAAAGGAAAACACTGCATTCCAGCATAAGAACCTTATCCCATCTGTGAAACATGGTGGTGGTAGTATCATGGTTTGGGCCTGTTTTGCTGCATCTGGGCCAGGACGGCTTGCCTTCATTGATGGAACAATGAATTCTGAATTATATCAGAGAATTCTAAAGGAAAATGTCAGGACATCTGTCCATGAACTGAATCTCAAGAGAAGGTGGGTCATGCAGCAAGACAACGACTCTAAGCACACAAGTCGTTCTACCAAAGAATGGTTAAAGAAGAATAAAGTTAATGTTCTGGAATGGCCAAGTCAAAGTCCTGACCTTAATCCAATCAAAATGTTGTGGAAGGACCTGAAGTGAGCAGTTAATGTGAGGAAACCCACCAACATTGCAGAGATGAAGCTGTTCTGTATGGAGGACTGGGCTAAAATTCCTCCTAGCCGGTGTGCAGGAATGATCAAAAGTTACCGGAAACGTTTAGTTGCAGTTATTGCTGCAAAGGGGGATCGCACCAGATACTGAAAGCAAAGGTTCACATACTTTTGCCACTCACAAATATGTAATACCAGTAAACCCCCAATTCTCTAAAGAATTGCAAATCCAAGAATGGCAATCACTTTCTGTTTCCTCCGATCTTTAGAGGGATGAAAAATGATGGAGGTTGGGAAAGTTTTCGTTTAATTAAATAAATATATTTGTATTAAAATTAATCAATTTATTAAAACTAAAATTGGAATGTAATTGTTATATCATTTAAGTCCAAAATGTCTTTGAGTTGCTGCACTTATAAGTAAAAAAAATATTGGAGTGCAAAGGTTTAAACGAAGTAAATTGGAAACAAAAAATTCATAAAATGGTAAATTCAAAATAGTTAATCAAAAATTTCCTTATAAACAACATTTTTGGTAAAGATGGTTTCCTGTCCTTGAATTAGCTCTCCCTGGTATGGAGTAGTTAAAACCTTCACTTTAACGTCACACGAACGCCGGACTCTTAAAGGCAACATAAAGTTGTCCATTTCCAAATACAGGCTCAGATAGTTAAACCCCTACTTTGTCTATGGTTTGTCCTTGGGATTTGTTGATCGTCATGGCAAATGCAGCCTTAATGGGAAATTGGCGTTGTTTAGATTTAAAAGGTAATTCCAGGTCAGTTCTGGGAATCAAAACAGTATTGCCAGTATGGGATCCCGTAAGCACTTGTGTCTCAATAACATTTTCTCTCATGCTGTTTACAACCAACCGTGTAGCGTTGCATAAACCTTGTTTAGTATTAAGGTTTCTAATAGCATGACTATTGTCCCTAATTTAAGGTTAAGATTGTGTTATGGTAATTTGACCGAGTTAATAATGTTTAAATATTCTAATGGGAAATTAAGATGCTCAGTTTTGTCTTCAGAATCAACACTGTCAGTACTTAGAAAGACGTGGCTTTCTCCAGGAAGCAATCCAATCACTTGGTTATTTAGCTGGTCAATGTCAATAGGTTGTATATGCGCTGGTGTGCGTGTTCGCGTTCGGTTGGCGGTTGTATTGTGCACGGCTTGCTTCTGGCCTCTGCCATCTGTGCATATATACAAACATTACTAAACGAAGGTTGTATATGTGGTGGTGTGCGCATTCGGGCGGCGGTTGTATTGTGACCTGAAGTTTAGTTTACAGGTTGTGTTGTGTTGTTTGGGCGCCACTTACTGACTCTGGAAAGCTGCTGGGTTTGACTCTGGGGCGCTGAGGCGCTGTGCATGTGCGCTTTCGGTGCTTCTGGCCTCTGGCATCCGTGCATATATACAACCTTTCGTTTAGTAATATAGGTTCGATCATTTTCCTTAAATAAATGACCAAGTATAATATTTTGGTCTCATTTGTTTAACTGGTTTCTCTTTATCTACTTTTAGGACTCGAGTGAAAATCTGATGATGTTTTAGGTCATATTTATGCAGAAATATAGAAAATTCTAAAGGGTTCACAAACTTTAAAGCACTGAAATGAGCAATGAGCATTAGTACAGTATTTTGAATCTAAAAGGATTTCTGGGATTTGACTATATCTGTGATTTCTGATACACGGGATATTCTATTCCGTCACGTCATCGCTGCAACCATCACTGTGACGTCTGTTTACCTACAGACTGCCGATGGGTTAACGGTGAGACTTTTTGATTCTCCGATTGCAATCATTTTTGCCGATCAAGGTTTTGCTTCACACTCCACAAAACACGTAAATCCTTCTATATAAAAGCAGTCGGGATTGTCCTTCCGTCCCGTGAGTGCTACGCAGGCGCGGAGTTTCACACACGCCCCGTCCATTTTGCAATGCACGACGGGATTTGTAGTTCCGTTTTTCCAGGTAAAAGATGATTTTCTACTCCAGACTGTGCGAGTAGCACGGAGTTTCACACACGCCCCGTCCATTTTGCAATGCATGATGGGATTTGTAGTTCCGTTTTTCCAGGTAAAAGATGATTTTCTACTCCAGACTGTGCGATATCTTCTTCTACTTTCTTACTATATAAAAGTGGTCGGATTGTCCTTCCGTCCCGTGAGTAGAAAGCGTAGCGGTATTCCGCTTATCACAGACTTACTACTTGCAGCTTGCGGTACGAAGCGACATGATGTGAGCAGAGTTCTGAAGCTCCCATCGTTCCCTTGCTTTTGTGCACGATGCGCTGGAAAAATAGACAAAATTATGTCTCTGGAAATAATTAATGTTGATGGAGTACAAATGCCTCACCGCGTAATAAATATCAGGGGGGTTCAAAAGGGCGACCTCTGTATAGAAAAAAAGTTTAAATTTCATCACAAAAATAACAGAAACTACGAGTATTAAAGTAATACCGCTCAAATGCAATATAACCAAATTAATGAGTTTGTATAAAATACCAAATTGATGTACATATTGAATTGCCTTAAGAAGTGGTCAACTTAAAAGTCGGTCGCCTTAAAAGGCGGATCAGCCTAGTTTAATGAAAAGACGCGTCAATCTGAAAGCATCTGCAATGTCCTTAAAGTCTGCGCTCTATATTACGAGAGATACAGCATGAAAGCCGACTCAAAACCTCACAAGTGTCGCCCCAGACACTGTCCCGTTTGTAGAGTTGTAATGAAAGACTCGGATGAAAATCATCAGTGTTTTATTCAAAAAATTCTAAAAATTACATTAATCATTGTACCCATAGATAGATAGATAGATAGATAGATAGATAGATAGATAGATAGATA
>JANRMT010062796.1:90563246-90575974 GCA_026402145.1 Polypterus bichir lapradei | reverse complement strand
TTTGTGTTTTAATTTTAAATTTAAATTGTAATTTTAATTCTATTTTTAATTTATTATTTGCACTTCATGTTGTTACACTGTGGACCCTGAGCTTCACAATTTTATTCTATCTGTATACTTGTATATGGTTGAGATGACAATAAAGTTCACTTTGACTTTGACATTAATGGCCCGTACAGGAAGTGACATCATCAAAGGGCCCAGAACTGGAAGTGACATCATTAAAGGCCCTGGAACCGGAAGTGAAGTCATCTGGACTGGAAGTGACATTGTCATAGGGCCCAGAACCAGAAGTGACGTCTTTGGAGGTACCAGAACCCGGGAAAGTTCTGCAGGGAACTGAGAAAGACAGTCAGTGCACTCCGCCGCTCTCTGGTTGGATGTTTTATTACAAATATGTAAGCCCTTTATCCGCCTCCTACTCGTACATGTGTGACAATTTCCATCCATCCATTCATTATCCAACCCACTATATCCTAACTACAGGGTCACGGGGGTCTGCTGGAGCCAATCCCAGCCAGCACAGGGCGCAAAGCAGTAAACAAACCCCGGGCAGAGCACACACACCAGGGACAATTTCTGTCCTTCTGTTCTCACTGCCTTGTCTTGCGTGACGTTAAAATGCCTCGTCTCTCGGTCTCCCTGGCAAGATTTTTTTTTATAATAAAGAGATGTTACTCATATCCTTAGCCCGACATCCACATAGCATATGTGTTTACAAAGTGTGTTTTAATAAGTTTATATGTGTTTAAAGTGTGTGAGAGAGGTATTTTAAGGCTTAAACTATATAAAAAATGTTTATTTATATGGTCTTTCTATATTGCGGATTTTCACCTATTGCTGATGGGTCTGGAACGTAACTTCTGTGATAGGCGGGGGATCACTATATATATATATAGTGCCACCATGGGCAGTCCAGTACTTCCCCCGGGACGCTTGGTGGCAGCCTCCCTGGCTGACGGTGATTCCCCAACCACCCGCAGGAATCCATGGGAGATGGAGTCCTCCACAGCCTGGTTGGGGGCTCGGATGGCCACTGGGGGAGCTGCATGGACTCAGCAGCCTGGCTGGATGAATCTTCAGCTCCACCCGGAGGTGCAATTAGGACCAGGTGGTCAAACACCTGGAACACTTCCCGGTGGGTTATAAAAAGGGCCAGCCACCACCACTCAAGGGGCCAGGGTTGGGAGGAGGAGGACTACGCTTGTGGAGGAGTGGTGGTTAAAGGAAAGGTTTTTGTCGTGTGGTGGAATAGGGCTTGTGGACTGTGTATTGCCTGTGGGTCACGGGAAAGACGTGCGCCCACGGGTGAAGAAAAATAAAGTCTTGCTGGTTTTAGATGTGCCTCTGTGTCCTTCTGTGTCGGGTCAGGCGCCTATATAGCGCCTTTTGTTACAATATATACATATATATATACATATATATATACAGTGGAACCTCGGTTCATGAACATCTCGGTACACGGACAAATCGGATTACGACCAAAAAGTTCGCCAAACTTCTGCCTCGGTTCTTGACCACACACTCGATATACGAACAAGCCAGTTTCCCTTCCAGTTTGTACATGTTCAGTCTCTCCCTGTCTCTCCCTGTGCATTTCCTTTGCAGCGAGCGAGCGAGCAAGAGAGAGAGAGCGTGACACACACACACAGGCACGGGAGAGAGACACACACACACACTCACACACAGGCACGGGAGAGAGAGAGACACACACACAGGCACGCGAGAGAGAGGCACACACACACACAGGCGCACGAGACAGAGGCACACACACAGGCACTCCAGGCTTGCGAAATAGAGACACACGCACACACGAAAGAGAGAGCGAGTGAGCAAGCGAGAGAAGGAGGGCTGGACGCATAAGGTAGAAAAGGCTTGTTTTTGTTTTCAGTTCTGTTTACAGCGATCGGTTCATAGCGTGCATTGTGGCAATGTTACTTTTCTTGATGGTTTATTAAATTACGGATTTTTCAAATATTCATTTTTTTTTCCCTGTGCTTAAAACTCATTAAAACAAAAGTGTTTTTAGCGAGCGGTTCCTAGCACTATACCGCGAACTATTTCAGTGTTAGTTTTTTCTGTTGTTCAAGGTTTTCTTAGTGTTATTCAATGTTTTTACATTTAGCTTACTATTACGCTGTGCCTTCTATGGTATAATTAACTATATTTGTGCTTAAAAGCTAAAAAAATATATATTTACATACAGTTTGTACGGTCTGGAACAGATTAATTGTATTTACATACAATCCTATGGTGGAAATTACTTCGGTTCACGATCAAATCGGTTTACAACCAGAGTTTTGGAACGAATTATGGTCGTGAACCGAGGTTCTGCTGTATATATATATATATATATATATATATAAAGTATACATATAATGTGACGGTGTCCACGGTCGTTGCCTGGATGGGATGCCAGCGAGATCGAAGGACTAGGGGAGAAAGCTCCTAAGAGGTGTTACCTCCCCTGGGATAATGAAGAACGGCACTCCTGGGTAGCTGTATCACCACAGGTTGCTCCAGCGCAGACTGAGAGTGAGACATTCATGCAGCCCTGTTGGTTCCCATGGGGGCCACCAGGGGGAGGTGTAGAGTCCAGCAACAGATTTCCATTACACTTGGGAGTGATTCCAGCTAATGTTGATGAATCACCTGGAACATTCCCAGGACATGTTTTAAAGGGGCCAGTCGCTGCTAATCAGGTGCAAGAGTCGGGAGGAAGAAAACTTTGCCTACCAGAGATGGAGTGGTGGTGGATAGCAACAGAAGATGAGCAATGGTGTATTGAACTGTAATTTGGATCGGTGTTGTATTAGTGGGAAGTGAAGTGGAGTGGTTGCCACAAAGAAGAATAATAAAATTGTGTGCTGTGTCTCTGCCTACTTGTGTCAAGTAAGGGCTGCTCTGAGTTCTTCTGGTTCCACAAAATCATCACTATATATATATTGGACCACTGGTGCGCTTACAGCTGTCCTAACCCAACACAGACAGGCAGAGGCACAAGTGTTGCACTGCACACCTTTTTATTTCTATGTGGAAGCGCTTTTCTCTCGCTCCCCACAGCAACACAGCCCAAAGCACCAAGCACAAATCTCACTCTTGTTTTCTCTTTCTCTTCCTTTCTCTCACCAGCACTCTTCCTCCAGCAAGCTTCGTCCTCTTCCACCCGACTCTGGCTTCCTGAATAGAGTGAGGCGGCTCCTTTTAAGCTGGTCCTTGGAGTGCTCCAGGGTGGCTTATTAAACAGACCTGGAATGGCGAAAGCCCAAAGTAGGGCTCCGCAGCTCCCCATGTTGGCACCCACGAAACCCAACAGGACTGTGCTAAACTCCAACTCCCAGCACGCCCTGCAGGAATCCATGGTGCCACAGCCACCCAGGAAGGCTGCCATCTAGCATCCCGGGGAAGGTAGTGCCTTCGTAGATGCCCTCTCCCCTGCTCCTTCCATCCAGCTGGCGTCCTGGCTGGGTAATGGCCCTGGCCATCTGTCGCAATATACACACAGTACGTACATATATATAATGCATATGGCGAGGAGTCATAAGATATATTGCCTAAGCCAGTGTGCATAGTGTCAAAAGTATTAAGTTGCAAAACATCTGGTTTCAAGTTCAAACTTTGAAAATGACCCTCAATAAGTTACTCCTATGATTACAAAAGCACAGTTATGTTTTAGAATTATTTACATGTAAAGCACCTCAGGTAGTGTTCATTACTGACATATTAGCTGTGTTTTAAGTCACAACTGTACTCCTTCCTACTTAGGTAGGGTAGTCCGCTGAGATCATTAAAGTTTAACCGCCAAGCTTGCCAGTCAGACCTGCTGTGATCCTGAGTGTCCCTATACCTGTATTTGCTCCAGTTGCAAACAGACAGATTATATTTTACTTGTATGTGTGTGGATGTGTGTGTATGCATACATCTATGTATATATCTGTATAATATAGTTTACTATATACTTTATAATAAATGTGAGGAATTGTGCTGTGTATCTTTATATGGAGGGTGGCATGGTGGCGCTGCTGCCTCGCAGTTAGGAGACCCAGGTTCGCTTCCCAGGTCCTCCCTGTGTGGAGTTTGCATGTTCTCCCCGTGTCTGCGTGGGTTTCCTCCCAAAGACATGCAGGTTAGGTGGATTGGCGATTCTAAATTGGCCCTAGTGTGTGCTTGGTGTGTGGGTGTGTTTGTGTGTGTCCTGCGGTGGGTTGGCACCCTGCCCAGGACTGGTTCCTGCCTTGTGCCCTGGGATTGGCTCCAGCAGACCCCTGTGACCCTGTGTTCGGATTCAGCAGGTTGGAAAATGGATGGATGGATCTTTATATGGTATTCACTATTGAACACCATTATATATTATGCACTTTTTCTTTTATCTATCCCTGCATTTGTCCAGTTCAGGGACAGTTGGACTTGGTGTGTTTCCCCCCAGTTTTGCACAGCACACTCACTCTCAAAAACCACCACACTCAACCAGGTCATTTTTACTCCATCTTGCTCTCTATTGCTTTTTAATGCGCTTGCATACAGGAGGGAACGCAGAGGTTTGTGGCCTAGAAACGGACATGAAGCTTATGAAGCAAATTCTTTTACCATGCGGCCAAGCGCTTTTTTTTTCTTTTCTGATGACTCAGTAAATTTTATGTGGTATTCACTTTCTTGGGTAGATACTTAGAACTTTATATGTGTGGAAATGTGGCTTTTTATAGAAGCTCAATAAATAATATTTGCATTAATAATATTATGACAAACAGCATACCCCTCAGATACACCAGAATGACTAAAAAGAAAGAAAACTTCTGCCTTCACAGTCCCAGTCCCAGTGAAGCATTATACAGACGTATTGCTGGTGGTATAAAGGACTCCCATTCACATTTCTTGACACACGTCTGCTGAATAATTTGTTGTCTGAAGGTCCTCAGTGTTGGTGTGTCAGAGACGGGATGTGCAGCGTTGTTCATAATGGCACTCAGTTTTATTTTAATTCTCTCCTTCGCTACGACCATCAGGGGTTCCAGAGCGCATCCCATAAATGAGCCTGCCCTTTTAATCAGCTTGTTGATTCGGTGGGCCTCTTTTGAAGTGATGTGATCAGCCAAACACCCCACAGAGTAGAATATCACACTGGCCATCACAGAGTTATAGAAGATGGAAAGGCAGGAAGGCTCATTAAAGGAATGCTCTGCTATTTCTTGTATATGTACTCAAATGTGGCAATCCGTGCCACGGCCCACCTGCCAAGTTGTTTTGCCTGCTTAAGGTAAAGTCATCCCTGATGGAGGATCACAGGAATCGTGGGGTAGCGGGGTCCTTTCATCAGATTAGCTGGCCCAGCGCTGTTCCAGCCATGGAATGGCCAAATGGGGGAGGCAGCTTGATGAATGAGGTCTCGAGGACGCTAAACAAATCCAAATCATATTATGTGATGTCATCCACTGTAAAATTCTGCTCCGTACTTCTAAAATTTTTATTTTTATACTGTATTGAGGATTTGTTCTGTTCTGTGTATTGTATTGTATTGTATTGACCCCCCTTCTTTTTGACACCCACTGCACCCCCAACCTACCTGGAAAGGGGTCTCTCTTTGAACTGCTTTTCCTGAGGTTTCTTCCATTTTTTCCCTACAAGGTTTTTTTTTTTTGGGAGTTGTTCCTTGTCTTCTTAGAGAGTCAAGGCTGGGGGCTATCAAGAGGAAGGGCCTGTTAAAGCCCATTGCGGCACTTCTTGTGTGATTTTGGGGCTATACAAAAATAAATTGTATTGTTTTATATAGTTCCTTTGTGTTCCAAGATCCATCCAACCTGTGGACCCCTAAGTAGGAGTGCACCACCTCCAAATCCACTCCTTGAATAGTGACCAGACACAAAGGCTGTTTGGTGCAGCAAAACTCAGTCAGCAGTTCTTTGGCTTTGCTGATGGTATTGCAGACAATTGTCTTGGCACCAAAAAACAAAGTTCTGCCTCGTCTCCTCTTCTCTATCTCACCCCCCTTATCAATACACCCCGTAAGTGCAGAATCATCTGAGAATTTCTGCAAATAACAAGACCTGCTGTTATATTTGTAGTCTGAGATGTAGAAAGTGAAGAGAACAGGAGACAGAATTGTACATGGTGGTGCTCCAGTGTTGCTCACACAGTCTTCAAGTCTCACAAACTGCGGTCTTCCTGACATTCCTTTATCCAGGACTCCATTGGCTCGTCCACCTACATATCTCTTGAGTTTACCTCTTAACAGGGATGGCTGGATGGTACTGAAGGCACTCGAGAGATCGAAAAACATAATCCTAACAGTGCTGCCAGTTTTGTCCAGGTGAGAATAAGTCTTGCGGAGTAGACCGAGAATTGTGTCTTCCACTTCAGTCTTTGTCCAATAGGCAAATTGCAGTGGGTCCGGGTGGTCTACCACAAGAGGACTCATATAGTCCAGGACCAGTGTCTCATAGGCCATCATGATGTGAGACGTGAGTGCCACTGGTCAGTAGTCATTAGGTGAAGAGGTGCCTACCCACAGGAGGGTTTCTATAATAGTGGAACTTTCTGGAACCTTAGTGACAAACTGAACAGGTGATAGAGCACACCACAAAGTCGGTCAGCACAGAACTTGAGAACCGATTGGTTTGATGGTTTTTGTTTGTGTAGCTTTCTCAGTTGTCTTCTCACTTGGACTTCAAATATGGACAACCCATACTGATGATCAGAGGTGGCAGTGGGAGGGAAAATCTAATATATATATCTAATTGGTTCAGGGTGTTAGACGGTCTGATAATAATCTCTTCACAACCTAAAGTGATGCCTCAGGTATAATAAAGGTACCGATCTGACCTTTCCTAACATTCAGAAATGTTACACTCAGATAGTCACAAAGTTGTTTTAGATTACCTGTTTGTATTTTTAAGTGTTGCTTCAGAATCCTTAGCCATACAAAATATTTTCTGTCATTGATATAATTAATAATGAACATAATTCCCCACACCTTCCAGTGCATATGTAACCCTAATCCTAATTTCTCTGTATTCTTCTCTTCTCTTGTATGTTCACGTAGGATCATGGAGGACAGCCAGAGCCTTTACAAGAGGTGAAGTGTATAAGGGCAGCTCGTACTCCACATGGGATTACAGAGTAACCACAGCGCAAACCAACACCGCTGGGAGAATGCAGCATCCTCCATGAGCCTACCAGAGTGTACAAGAGATACAAGAATCAATCAGTCAAAGGAAGAGGAATCAATCAACCATCAAACCAAATGGTTCATCAACCCAGGAAAAGGAATTTTAAGTTTTTTGTTATTCAATATCCTAGTTGGGACTATAAAAAGCTTTTCATGAACCTAGCATTTTTATTTAGTGCTCTCTCATAGTAAATTAAAAAAAATTAGATTGGATAAGATTAGATAAAATTCATTAACCAGGACTGAGATCATACAATGTATGTTTATATTCAATTAGGGAAAAATTCAGAAAACAATCATGGAAAAGAAGTAAATAAAACACAAAGGATCGATCCATTCATTTCCTAAATCCATGCTGGAGCCAATGCCAGTAGCTTCAGGTAGAAGCTGGGAAGCAGTTCTGGGTGGGATGCCTGTCCATCACTGAGCATACTTAATATACATGCAGACCTTCATGGCTTTGGGATGTTTGGGAGAAACCAGAAGACAGAAGATACACTGGCCTCCTGTCCAGAACTTCCACCCACTTGTCTTAGTGCTGCCTCTGATAAAATATAAATAAATAAATAAATAAAATGGCATCTGACAACACTCTAATGGAAAGAGGGAGGTTCAAAAACAGATGTGTAGATGTTTGGTAGAGAGGCAGACTGTTTTATATTCTTTGGAAGCAGCTTTCAAGGATGGTTACTGTTATTCGTATCCAGATATAGTTTACAAGGCTTGTGATAAGCTTGGTTGTGTTTTACTAAATGATTTTGTTTTTATTTTGTGCTTTTTTTTTATTGGCTGCGCAGTCTGGTGCAACATAGCAGGAAGTTTATTCAAGTGAACTTCTCCATATCAGAGGAAGTCAGCTTGACCACAAGACCCAACAGGACGTTGCTGTCTCAGGAAGTCCACTTTAACTCGCTGCCCTATTCCAGAGGAAGTCAGTTTGACCACAGAGATCCAAAATGGCCAATCTATTTCCAGCCATAAGATAACCCCTCTATTCTGGAAATAGAAATGTGGGAACCAGTTGCGAATGCTTCATTTTTCATAGACCTTGGTTTATGTGATGAGGACTGCTTTTCTGATAAGGCAGCTGTTAAGGTGTAAAGACCCTTTACTGTTCTTCTGTTGAGTCTTACTGACCAACACTGGTGGTGATTCCTAAATTCTACAGTACCTGGAACTGATGTATAGACTAAGGATGATAGTCCTTGATAATCCTGTGATGATAATCATATATGTCATAGACATATATATATATAAAAAAGATAAATGTTGTCATGCACATGAGCATGGGGACAATTTAAGAGATCTGGTGATAATAACTCTCTACCACTCCAGGGGTTGGCACTCTACAATAGTGCCTTCTCTTACTCTCCCTCTGCACACCAGAAGATGGATGGCTTTTTCACCACTGTTGTCACTTCTGGTATTCATCCATGTGGACCAACAGCTGGAAATGGTTTTAACCAGAAGAAGTTGTATCCAGACTCCCATCTGAAAGTCACTATTGAATGCATTACCCATGTTTTATGTCTAACTTCAAGTACAGAGGGTTTGCCTACAGGTGCCCCAAAACTTCTCACTGTCTACTTTGTTATTACCATATATATATATATATATATATATATATATATACTTTTATATATACATGAGGGTTGTTTGATAAGTAAAAAGCAAGTTAAACACCTTTTTTGGGAGAAAATTGCTTCAGACATCTGTAGAACGTAAACAACATGTCTCTTCTGGCTGAAATTTGGCCTGACCTACTTTCAAGAGTGACATTTGCTAGCCGTGATGTCACAAAATGACTTGTGATGCATCTCATAGAATTTTACCAAACTTATCAGACAACCCTCGTATATGCAGGGTGAGCCAAAATGAAGTAACACATTTCTCCAGGTCATTGCGCGAGGTAATTGGGGTGGCGGTCCTTTAATAGGCAATCCCTTGTAGTTTTCAGTTGGCAACATGCCAGTACATACCGTGCTTTGGCTGTTGAAGCGTTCTTCAAAAACAACGAATCCATCATCACTACGCAACACGCCTTCCGAATGCACTTCAGCATTCCTCCTAACGGTGCCATCCCAAACAATACTTCAGTGGGTGCATAAATTTAGACAGACGGGTACAACATTGAACAGGAAATCTCCAGGCCATCCTCAGAGTGTACAAATGCCTGAAAATATCCAAGCTGTAAGGACATCAATTTTGCAGTCTCCTAGATGTTCAGTGCGGAAACATGTTCCTGTCTTAGGCATTTCCAATATGTCATTGAGGAGGATTTTGCATGAGGACCTTAATTTCCATCCATACAAAATGATGGTACCGCAGGAACTCACTGAGAGAGACTGTGAGAGCCATAACGAATTGTGCGCAAACATTCTGCAAACCATTCATCGAACTGCCATCATCATGTGCAGTAACGAGGCACATTTCCATTTCTCTACTGGGCTGAAACCATCCCTCGTGAACTTCATCAGAGACCCCGGCACAGTGAGCATATTACAGTTTGGTGTGCCATTGCAGAAACTGGCATTGTAGGCCCTTACTTTTTTGAGCAGGGGGAGCAATGGTCACCGCCACTTCAGAATTTTACATTGAAATGCTAAGAGAATTTTTTGCGGCCCCAATGGAAAGAAATGCATGTGTTGGATGCCTGGTTTCAACAGGATGGAGCAACAGCTCATGGAGAGCCATGCAAGTTTTGCAGGACATGTTTCCGGGGAAGCTGATCTCGCTCCGTGCAATTTCTTCTTGTATGGGTATCTCAGGTTGAAGGTATACACACACTGACCTCAAAACCTTGAAGCCCTCAAGGATGCTATTTGCCAATAAATCACCGTTATTCCCCTTGAAATGGCCAAATGAGTCATGCGAGCATTCAGAAATCGTCTCGAAGAGTGTATCGCTAATGATGGCCACCACCTTGAAGACATACAGTAATTTTTCAAAGAGTGAAAAAATATATTTTGTATACCCTTTCTTGTGTCGTAATGAAATTTATTGTATCTTGTGTATATATCTAGCAGGTGGACCTGCTCTTGTTCTTCAGATCGTTGTACTGATTCATAACTCAGTTGTAGTTGAGCATCACATTGTGGACTGATGACAGGACGTTCTCCTTCAGTATGTTATGGTAGAGAGCTGAATGTATGCTTCCTACAATTATGGCGAGTCTCCCAGAGCATGAAGCAGCAAAGAATCCTCACACCATCAAACTACCACCACCATGTTTGACTGTGGACATGATGTTCTTATTGTGGAAAGCTGTGTTAGCTTGAGACCAGACAGAACAAAACTCATATCTTTCAAAACGTTCCACTTAGGACTCATCAGTCCACAGCACATTATCCCAAAAGTTTTGGGGGTAATCAAGATGTTTGTTTTTGGTAAATGCTAGATGCGCCTTTATGCTCCTCTTATTTAGAGGTGGTTTTCACCTTGTACCTCTCTCATGGACATCATGCTTGCCCAGTGTCTTTTTGATTGTCTAATCAAGAGCGCTGACACTAACTGAGCTGAGGGAGGCCTGCAGTTCCTTAGATGTTCATCTGGGTTCTTCTGTGATTTTTCGGTTAGAGTTTCTAGGTGCTCTTTGAGTAATTCTACTATGTCAGCCACTCCTGGACAGATTTATGATCGTGCCAGGTTTTCTCCATTTGGACAAATGTGGTTGTCATGGTGGTTAGCTGGGGGTCTCAGGGTTTTAGAGATTGCTTTCTAACCCTAATTTCCCAACTGATTGATTTCAGTAAATTCTTTCACAGGTCTTCTGGGATTTCTTTTGATTGAGGCATGGTGTGCAGCTTCTTGAGACCTTATAGACCAGGGGTGACGAACTCCAGTCCTGGAGGGCCGCAGTGGCTGCAGGTTTTCATTCTAACCATCTTCTTAAATAGTGGCCAGTTTTTGATGCTAATTAACTTTAGCCTCAGTTGTAATTAGCTTGACTCAGGCCCCTTAGTTGTTTTTTCCTTAATTAGCAGCCAGACAGCAATGAGACATAAAATAAGCAGGACATGACCAGCTCACCTGTACCCATCAAACAAAATCTAAAAATAAAGATGAAGGTCTCAGCAAGGTTGATCCCTCAGGTTACCAAAACATTTTAGGAGTTCTTAGAAAAATAACAGAATATCAACAGTTTTGGAAATGTCTGCTGTGGCAAAAAGAGAGCAGCAACAAGCCATGGAATTGAATAACGGCTTTAATTAACAGCAAGAATCAGCTTCTCATTAAGGAACTAGTTGGAGTTTGAAGCCCCAATTTAGCTGCTCATCTGTTGGCTCGTTTCATGTCTCATTTCTGTTTGGCTGTCATTTAATGAAGAAAAGAATCAACTCAGAAGACTTAATCCTTAAAAACAGGGCTATTAAAATACAGGGCAAAGGAGTTAATTAGCAGTGAAAACTGGACACTGATTAGGAAAAGGGTTAGAAAGAAAACCTGCACCCACTGCGGCCCTCCAGGCCTGGAGTTTGACATCTGTGTTATAGACAACTTCACATTGATGGAAAGGTTCTATTTAAGCAATGCTGGCAGCCATCAAGCCCGGGTGTCTGTTATTAACCTATTATTATTGTAAGCTTGTCCCATCAAACCTAAGAAGAAACCAGACTGGAATTGCTGCCACAGGGGATTTGACTAAGGGCTGAGTAAAGGGTCTAAATGCTTGTGTCAATATGAGACATATTTTTTTTTTAATTTTAGTAAAATTATAAAAAAATAAATAAATCCTTTAGTTGCTTTGTCATTTTAGGTGCTTGATCAGGAAAAAATGAATTTGAATGATTTTAACAAAAGAATGCAACATAATAAAAATATGAATTACATTCAACAGGGCAATTACTTTGTATACCACACGCGTGATATAGCTGTTAGTGAAGTTTTTTATTTCTTTAAATTGAATGATCATTTTTAAAATGGTGCATTGTGCTCACTCAGCCTGTCTTTTGTATTGTATTGAAGTTGTTTGGAGATCAGAAACAATGAAGTGTTATGAATATGCAAAAATAGAGAAAATCAGAAAGGGTGTAAATACTTTTTCACAGTACTGTATATAAATGCAAATGTGTGTGAATAGATAGATAGACAGACTGATCAATGTATGAATCGTATCCATAATATAGGCACAAAACTGGAGAAATACACACGTGTAAATGGATGTATAGAATTTACAATGTTTCAGTCTGCATTATACAACTAATACAACTGTGAGACTGGTAGAGTTTTACAAATTCGTTAGTCATGAGCTATGAGAAAACATACAGTATACTGGAAAAAGGTCATCCTAGTGTTGCAGAGGTAAACCATCTTTAGAAATATCTGTGCATGAAGATGCAGCATTTCAAAGGTGTTTAACAATTAAAAAAAATAAACATACTTAGACACTCTAGACTTAGACTAGAGTGTGTGTTAGTACATATACACTCAGAGGCCACTTTATTAGGTACACATGTTCAACTTCTTGTTAATGTGAATTTCCCCTTGGGATTAATAAAGTATCTATCTATCTATCTATCTATCTATCTATCTATCTATCTATCTATCTATCTATCTATCTATCTAT
>JANRMT010062796.1:90513169-90551809 GCA_026402145.1 Polypterus bichir lapradei | reverse complement strand
GCAAACTCCATGAAGATTCCTGGTGGTTCCAAACTTATTCTTAAGGCCACTGTTCACTTGGGAACATTCCAAGCTTTCAAAGTAGTTCTCCACCCACAGTTTAAGTGTGGAAATCTACAGAGAGCTCCATGGACTTCATGGCTTGATTTTTGTCTTGACATGCAATGCAAATTGTGGGACCTTCTACATGTGTGCCTTTTTACATGATGCCCAATCAATTAAGTGTCCCACAGGTTGGTGGACAGCAACCAAGTTCTATAAAGATCTCAAGGAGAATTAAAACAAATGTGATACACCTGATCATAACTTGGAGTGCCACAGCAAAGGGTCTGAAAACCTCTATGGAATGAGAGATTTCAGTTTTTGATTTTTAATAAATTTGCAGGTGGCACGGTGGCGCAGTGGGTAGCGCTGCTGCCTCGCAGTTAGGAGACCCGGGTTCGCTTCCCGGGTCATCTCTGCGTGGAGTTTGCATGTTCTCCCCATGTCTATGGGGGTTTCCTCCCACAGTCCAAAGACATGCAGGTTAGGTGCATTGGTGATTCTAAATTGTCCCCAGTGTGTGCGCCCTGCCCAGGGTTTGTTTCCTGCCTTATGCCCTGGGATTGGCTCCAGCAGGCCCCCGTGACCCTGTAGTTAGGATATAGCTAGATGGATGGATGGATAAATTTACAAACCTTTCTGAAAACAAGTTTTCTCTTTGTCATTATGAGTTATTAAGCATTGATTGATGGGCAAAAAAGGCAACTTTGTCCACTTAAAATAAAATGTACAAAAGTCAATAAAGTGTGCAGAAAGCAAAGGGGTCTGAATTTTTCCTGAATACAGTCTATATAATATTATTCTAATTAATATGCTGTTATCTATTTTTCTTTTATTTTGTAATATGCATAGTGCCTATATACTACTTTTCTGTATTATCTGCCCTGCATCCTGTATGTGGAGGCCAAGGAGACGGGCCTGTGATGATGTAGTTGGTGGACTGTCCCAGCTATATAAAATAAGAAAAAGAGTTACAAATTTATGTTTGGATTTTTGTTTTTTGACTAAAGTTTTACATGATTGGATTTCCTAGCTCTTGACCCCTACTATGGTTTAAGTTAATGTTCTTGTTTAAGTGATTTTTGTGATTTGTTTACAAAATTGTATTACTCCTTTTTTGATCAGCCTTGCTTTTTACTTTCTCATATACAAAGTATAGGGAAAATATTGTAATCGTCCAAAATTTGACCTCGAGATTTTGATGAATCTCAAAGTTTTAGACCTCCCTAAGTCTGAAAATACCATTTTTGGCATTATGTCTGTGGGGAAGTGTGTGTGTTAACACAATAACTTTAATACACTTTCACTTAAGTCAACCAAATTTTGCATACAAGTATTAGGTACAAAACGTAGATTTCTTTCAACTTTTGAGCTATTTCCGCTAATCGGAAGTGGTACTTTACCTTTTATTCATGCTGCTGATTTATTCAACTTTACTTTTTAATAATTGTTCAATATATTATTAATATGATTTGATTTGTTGTTGATGGTTCTTTAATGTACATGATATAAAAATATAATGATTGTCTTGCGATTTACTCCTCAAATATCCATCCCCATATCTGAGTATAAGAGAAAGTCTAGGGGAGACCACTCCCAATTTTTTATTCTTTATTAAAGTCTTTAAGTATAACGCATCTCTGCTTTGTTTGTTTTTGGCACCAGAGGTTTTTAAAAAGTTTATCTTCCCTCCCCCTTGAAAGGCACGTTCTGAACTAAGTGTGCTACCCATCTGAGACACATTGAAATCCAAGTAATCAGCAGATCTCATGGTTTCTGCTTGATACATGGGCTGTCTCTTTGATCTGATATAATAATACCATGCTGCTCCTTGTCACACTCAAAACTTTAGAAGTGGTTTGTTCCCCTTGCCCTGATCTCTGCCTCACCACAGTTTTATCGCAGAGGTCTTTAGAGAGTTCCTTACACATCATGGCTTGGTTTATGTCTTGACATGAAGTGTGAATTGTGGGATCTTCAATACACAAGTGTGTGCCTTTCTAAACAATGTCCAGCCAATTCAGAGACCCACAGGTGTGCTGAAATTACGTTCTAGAAACATCTCAAGGAGCACAATTTGGAGTGCCACAGGGAAAACTAGTAAACTTTTCTGAGCACATGTTTTCGCTTTGTCATTATGGATTATTGAGGGAAGATTGATGGGGAAAAATGTCAAATGTATCCATTTAAAATTAAATCTATATCACCATAAAGTGTGCAGAAAGAGAAGATGTCTGAATACTTTCTGAATCCACTGTACAATATGTTTAAGAAAAAAATTCTATGTCCACCCCCATGTAAGAGGGAATAGTTATGTTTTTCTGTCTTTTAACAGTGAAAAGTTCTCTGTCGTGTTGGAGCTATGATAAAAAAATCGTTCGAAATGCCAGGGAAAAGCAGACTAGAGAAGTCATCTGTCTAATATCTGAGCTAAGTTTATGATGCAAGCTATACACTAAAATAACATAAAAGAAAAATACGTGTAGACTTAGTCAAGTACACAGATGTTTCAAATCAAAGTCTAATGGTCCTACTTACAGTGCCTCTTGTGAGTAAACATCCAGAGCTCAATTAACACTTCAACACTGTGGCCTTCCTAGCACAATGTCACATAATGGCAGTTTTGTCTCTCCAGGGCAACCCGTAGAACCTCAGCAAACATTATCATCACTGGTGTGTTTGTTTACCAGCTATGAAACGCTTGTTAAATATTCACCGCTCCTAATGGAGTAGCTTAAGGTTCTTCATGGAATATTTGATGCAGCGATACTTCATTTTAGGAATCAACATTTGGGATATTCATTGTGCACTCAGATCCTCCTTAAATTTACTATAACTGTTCATGACTGGACTGAACCGGCCCATGATTAGATCCCATAATGCAGTGTTTCCCAGGCTTTATGGTGTCATGACCCAGTTTTTTTTACATGCGAACGCACTGGGACACCCTTTGTGAATTTACTATGACCCACAGGGGAGGTCCCCCTACCTGAATTTAGCCCGATCGTATGAGAGGAAGGAAGTGGGGTGGTCCCCCTCATTGAACTAAGGGGGTTTATTAAAGTGGAGGGAAGGGATTGGGGAGGAATTGGGTCCTGCTCGATCACCAGAGATTCAGAGCATTAAATAAATCAAGTGCTATCATCAATGCTTTTTCCCCCTAGCAGATTTGTGCAGGAGTCGGGGAGGTCATCCAGGATTGATTGCAATCCATCTGCAATGTTGGTGCAGTGAATCGAGTGCGATTATCAGAACGGTGAGGCTGGCAGGGTTTCATTCAGGGTCAGCCATGGCACACCTGCTGATGGCCACAGGGTTGAAAATGCTGCTATCATGTGCAGTATTGTCACTCTTTGTTACTCCCCTGCTGTGATATTATAGTGTGTTTAATACCTGAATTTTTATATCTATTTTTTATTACCAGGATTATGTTTGTAAAGTTTAAATTTACGAGATTTTCTCCTCATCTTGTTTTTCATTGTTTATGCGACACCTTTTGGATGCATCATGTGATCGTAGCCATCACATTACTGACATCAACAACAACGACAACGACATTTATTTCTATAGCACGTTTTCGCAGAAACAATGCAGCTCAAAGTGCTTTACAAAACTAAATAAAAAGAAGTTAAAATATCAACAAACGAGATTAGGGAAAAATATTGTACAGCATGTAACAAAGAAAAAGTTGAGGTCAAATGGCCAGGAGGACAGAAAAAACTAAAAACAAACTCTAGTTAGGCTGGAGAAAAAAAACAAAAGCAAAAAATGTGACAATGTAGATAATGGCGGCAGCTTCTGTATGTGTTATCTCTCAATGGGTAAAACTCTTTCTTACAAATCCTCAGTGCAGCTACTGCAGACTGAATGAATATCCAGTAGGCCCTACTGCTAGAGTTGGTCTGGCTTTGTTTCCGTTTCGACTTTCATTTCTCGTCTTGTCCTTCTGCTCTTGGTTGCCAGTTCTTTTGGTCCTCCTATTTTGACTTTCTGCCAGTAGTGACATTGCTATTACTCCTTTTGCATCTCCTGGATCAGGGGTCGCCAGGTCCGGTTCTGGAGGACCATCGTGGCTGCGGGTTTTCATTCTAACCTTTTTCTTAATTGGTGACCTGTTTTTGCTGCTAATTAACGTCTTTTGAACTCCTTTGAATTCACTTGCTCTTGAAGACTCAGACCCCTTAATTGTTTTTTTCCTTAATTAGCAGCCAAACAATAATGAGATATAAAATGAGCCAAAGCAACTGGTGTCCATCGTACAACATCTGAAAATAAAGAAAGATGAAGGTCTCAGGAATGTCGATCTGCTCAGGTCCCCAAAACATTTTAACAGTGCAATTAGAAAGAGAAAATCAACAGTTTTAGAAATGTCTGCTAATGCACCACGAGAGCAGCAACAAAGCTACTAAATTAAAGAATGGGTTTAATTAACGACAAGAATCGGCGCCTCATTAAGCAGCTGGTTGGAATGAAATTGGCTGGAGTTTGAGGCCCTGACTTAGCTGGTCTTCTCTTGGCTCCCTCACTTCACATTTCATTTCTGTTTGGGTGCCATTTAAGGAAAGAAATGAAGCAAATCAGAGGAACAATGAAGAAATTCAGGGAAAGAAATCTTAAAACAGCAATTCAATTAAAATTAATTCACAAGAAGTTAAATAGCAGCACAAACAGGGCACTCATTAAAAAAAAAGGGGTTAGAATGAAAACCTACTGCCACGGTAGTCCTCCAGGACCGGACTGGGCGACCCCTGTGACCTGGATGCTTTGGTTTCTCACAATATCCATTGGGACTCTTTGCGCCTTAGCAATTAAATTTTTTTCTACGATAGCAACGTTTTCTTCCATTAATGACATCGACTGTCAGCCAGACCTCAATTCATCTTTAAGAGATATCCTCTACTCCACTGGGCCCTTGAGCGAGGCCCTTAACCTGTAATTGCTTGGTCTTGGGTATGACGTTAATCTGCATCCAGCCCTGTAAGCCGGTCCTCCAACTTGGGGATTGCTGGCAAGATTGGCACTGTACCTGCATTGTCCTGAGATGTCACCTTGCTGACTCAGGTCCCAATCCAGGTGATTCTTTATGTGATGGGCGTGTCAATGTGCTTTCTCCTCCTCCTCCACGTCCATGGCAGAATTGTGCAGCCTGTTCTAACACTTGTACTTTTATTAATATAATGCATTTTAATTACCAGGATTGCATTTTTGAGGTTCAAACTTTGTTCTGATTCATTTTGAAAGGGTTTTTACTTTTTCTGTCTTGTTTATCATTGTTTATGTGACACTCTTTGGATGTATCACGGGACTGCAGCTGTCTCAGAGATCAAGTACGTAACGGTTGTGGCCTGCAGAGGGCGCTCCAGCCGCCCAGACACAGGACATAAGTTTAGCACACACTTTTTTATTTTCCTTGTGGGACGTGCAACCCAGTTTCCCACAAAGCACCAAACACAAAAGCACACCTTTTTTTTTCCTTCTTCTCTTTGCTTTCTCTCGCTCTTCCTCTCAATCCGCCTCCACTCCTCCAGGCAAGCTTTGACCTCCACCTCTCAACTCCCCCCCTGAGTAATGACGGCTGGCTTCTTTTTTTGCTGATCCTGGGAGTACTCTGGGTGGCTTGTTAGCCAGGTATGGTGGAAGCCCAACATAGTAATACTCTGCAACTCCCAGCATGCCCTGCGGGAACCCAGGGGGCTGCCCTCTAGAGTCCCGGGGGCCTTCCATTATACAAGGGCCCCAGCCTCAGTATGTGTTATATGTCAGTGGATAAAACTCTTTCTTAAAAGTCCTTAGCGAAGCCCGTTTGAATGTCAAGTAGGTCTTAGCACCAGGTTTGGTTTCAACTTTGTTTCAGCTTCAACTTTATTTCTCTTTTGATTTTCATTTCTCTTCTTGTGTTCTGCTCTTGGTGGACATCTTCTGGTTTTGACCTTCTGCCTGTCCTGACTTCAACGTTACTTATTTTTCACCTCCTGGAGCTTCATATTGCGTATGTCTGCTTACACATTCACGTCAAAATGTATAATAACTAAACTTGGTGGCAGACTCACACCACGCATACGCACGTTTCTGCTCAGTTTTATAAATGGACATCACCCAGCGTCAAAGCAGCACTACTCTTTCTGTGGTTTCCCTTTCTTTTTCGGATTCACATCCATGATGCAGGCTTTATCAGATACATAGAAATGAACTGCATATCATTAACAAATGTAAGGCACTTGATTGTAATCAATCTGTAATATTATAATGGTGCACAGAATGGCCGAACTATTCCAACTACCATGTAACATTGTTAGAAGACATTAAGAAATGGAAGAATTAGAAGACAGCACGTATTTAGAGATCATACTGATTTCCTGTCCCATGATGATGACTAGCTTTTAAGTCGATTTGTGCTTTAAGGCGCTGTGTGCTTTACAAAGGCAGACTTTGAGAAACTGTGCTCTACCTGCTCCTTTGCAAGTTCTATTCACCCTCGGGATTTTAGCTAAAGGAGCTTTTCAGCGTAAACTGACTGAGTGATCGAGTATTTCACAAACATCACTGCCTCATGCCAGCTGTAGAGGATGGTATTATCCGCTTGTCATTCAGATCGATAAGATTTCCTTACACTGTGGATGAAAAATCCGGTTTTCCAAATGTAATTGGAGTGGTCGACTGCACGCACATTATTTTAGAGACGCCTTCAGAAAATTAATTTGTTTATGTAAATAGAAAGCATTTTCACTCTATTAATGTGCAAATTATTTGTGAAGCAAAAATGTGTCTCATTAAAGTTGTAGCAAGATGGCCTGGCTCAACTAATGATTCATTCATTCTGAGAAGTAGTAATGTTGGAAACACGTTCAAAATGGTGCTGTGTGTGATAGCTTGCTTCTTGGTAAGATAAGACATTTCATATTATCCCTGACTTTTGCTGGCTGAATAGGCCTTGAATAGAATTCTTCATAATATTTGGGGAGACTGATTCTGAATTCAAGTGGACTAGCACACATCTTACTTCTCATAAAAAAGAAGTGTGCCACTCAGAACCCCATTTTACGATGTCTTTGGGTCAGTGACGTGCACTGAGGTTCATGGCTGATGAGGCAGTGACTCCTTCAGAGTTAGATTTACAAATATATGAACCCAAAAGAGTAGCTTATTCACTATTCTACTGGCACATTGACTATTGGTTATGTTTCATATCTCATCAGCATTCTTTACACACACACACACACACACATAGTGTAGGTTCATATTTGGATAAGAAAGAACGTTACATTTAAAGTGGCGAGAGAGAGCGGAGGGGGTGCATTCGCTCTGCACCCTCCATGTGTTCTAAATTTGCTGTCGTAATTCCATAATTCACACTCATTCAATACAAGAGTGGTGTACAACAAAAAACAGACTTTAATTTTGACTTTAATTGAAATTTTTAGTTGTTTTTAAAAGCTTTTAATACAGACTGTTCAGCAAAAGGATAACAAGAAAAAATAATACCTTATTTAAGATCAAAATTTAGTTTTTAAATATTGGATTGTTTTTTTTTTCTTAGTCTGATCCCATTTTTTATGAAATTGAAAACAGTTTATAGTCTTACTTTTATTTGTAAATGAAGTCCATGCGCCTATCCTTCTCCACGAAAATCTCCGTTACTTTCTTATAAAAGTCCTTCTTGTTTTCCTTTAGTTTTAAAAATCTTAATCTTCCATTTTAGCAGTCAGTCAGAACAAAAAAATAAAAATAAACGGACTGCTGCAGTGCACTTGAGTTTCTGATATCGCTAACTTATTGGCGTCCAGAGCCTCAGCGTAGAAGAACAGCAGCAACGAGCACCTGTTTGGCTCACATGCACCCCCTTTGGTGCGGCACGGTACTGTCTGCCTCACTCACCTTGTGCCTTTTCACTGCGGTTTTACGTCCGATCATCAAGGCTAAATATGTCACACACATTCATTATATAAGATATTAACCAGACTGTGGAAAGTCAGTGTGTATAATAAATGTGTCTGCAAACATTAGATTGGTGACATACAGAGAGACAGCGACAGGCACACGCCAATTGCAGGCATCAACCCAGTGTGTGAGGGACAGCGCAGTCCGAAGGGAACGCCCACATCACAAATCATCCCAGGAACCGCTTCATCCACACAACCACCACGCTCCCTCATTAAGCTGTGAGTGCGGTGATTATTTATTTAAAACTGGCCTTTACGACGTGAGCTGTGGACCCACATTCCACTCCCCATAAGCCTCCAGCTGCACGGGAAGGCTCCATGCCACTGCCAACCCAGTGCAACTGGTGGTCCAGGTCCACAGCTCGGCCACACTACAACAACACTGCACTAAAAATCACTAAATAAATAATCACGGCATTCGTGGCTTAGCGAGGGGGTACGGTGGTGTGCGGCCAAAGCGGTTCCTGAGGAGTTTGTGATGTGGGCGTTTCTCACCTAAGTGCACAGGTAAGAAGCAGTCCGCATCCGTAATTGTTCCCAGGAGCTACTGATTGCCACCGCTGCCACGTCCTCTTGATAAATAGAAGCACGAGGCGGCTGGAGGGAGGAAGGGAGAGAAAGAAAACAAAATGGAGTGCACAAGAAAGCAGGAAGCAATGTGACGAGAGAGCCGGTGTGAACAAGCGAGCGAGCGAGCGTGCAGGCTTGCAGGCAGGCAGCTGGACAGTTGAGCCCTAGCAGGAGTGTTTGGCCAACACCTAGGGAAGTTGGAAGTGGTCGCTCCTGCTGAGTATTTTATGGAGAAATGGGAGTGACTGGCCACGTAAGGCCGAGAAGGCAGCGGGAGTTGGGAGGCTTGGGCGGTGAATTCCCTGTCGTGAGCATCCTGGTCGTGAGGGAAGCCAAGCCTTGGTCTGGAGAGTGCATGACCGAAGCCAGGGATCGGGAGGCCTCCAGACCAGATGAGCGGTGAGAAGGTCAGCTGCTGGTAGGGCGGCTCTCCTGTTGCGGGGCCCAGATGGAAGACGCAGGGGAGCCGCTAGGTAAAGAAGACACCGGGATTTGTTGATTTTAAAGGACTGCTTCCTTCCTTAGCATTGTTTTAACCTCGTTTTAAAGGATTGTTTTAAAGTTCATTTCAACTTGTCATATCAAAACTAGTGATAATGAAATTTTCTACTGTTCTCGGATCAATAAGTGCCTGCAAAGGCTGTCCTTCTATTAACACCGCAATAAGTAAAGAATTTTTAAACTGGGTTTGATTACAAAAACTCACCCCGCCAACTCCGAAGTAAAGTGTACTTTCTAGTTTCCCGGTTTCTTAGGGAGATTGGGGCAATTTGCAATTACAGTGCCCTCTGTAATTTTTGGAACCCCATTTTTCCTTGATTTACTTGAACCGAGAGCAATAACACTCATCTCCACACAACAACAGACATCATCCTTAAAGACTTGGCTTTGTAAAAAACGTTTTATCTGTGTCAAGATAAATTAGAATTCTAAACAGTCATGTTTGTCTGTCTTGTGTGCCTTGTGTCCTGTCTTCTATGTCAACATATTGTATATCATTCTTGTGTTCATCAATAAATTGTATTATTTCATTTCCTAAAACAAATGGGCTTCATTTATCTTGATATGTAACAGCCAGAAACCCACCTCCTACAACAGAGAAAGATTAGGAAAATAAAGTGGAAGTTATACCAAATTATGGAATTAATTATTGGAATTTCCAAAAGCAAAACTGATACTCGATTAACTGATTGATTAACATCAATCAATCAGTTCTGTTTCTCATACTCATACTCCATTTCCTGCATGTATTTGTATACCTGGGTGGACCACAAAACACAGATCTGTCAGTCATTTTCTAACGCCATATCATATCACACCATATACCATATGAACATTAGAACATTAGAACATTAGAACATTCTAGATGAGAACAGGCCATTCAGCCCAACAAAGCTCGCCAGTCCTATCCACTTGTTTCCTCCAAGAAAACATCAAGTCGAGTTTTGAAAGTCCCTAACGTCTTACTGTCTACCACACTACTTGGTAGCTATATATATATATACACCATATTGTTCCATACCATATCATTCACATAACATTATATTATATCATAACACATATCATATAAGGGCGGCATGGTGGCGCTGCTGCCTCGCAGTTAGGAGGCCCAGGTTCGCTTCCCGGGTCCTCCCTGTGTGGAATTTGCATGTTCTCCCCGTGTGTGCTCCGGTTTCCTCCCACAGTCCAAAGACATGTAGGTTAGGTGGATTGGTGTGTGAGTGTGGGTGTGTGTGTCCTGCGGTGGGTTGGCGCCCTCCCCGGGATTGGTTCCTGCCTTGCGCCCTGTGTTGGCTGAGATTGGCTCCAGCAGACCCCCGTGACCCTGTGTTCGGATTCAACGGGTTGGAGAATGGATGGATGGATATACCATATACCTCATACCATATTCCATATATACTGTATATATCACATACCATATTGCACCATACTGTATAACACAATATCATACCATACCATATTGGAGAATATCATACCATATCACACCAGATCACAAAATAATATACCATTTCATACCATACCATACATATCATATGTTCTGTATATACCACATACCATACCATACCATATATCCTATATATACTCTGTGCCATATCATATAACATATTGTTCCATGCCATACCACACAACATCATATCATATTGTAACATATATCATATATACCATATACCATACATACTGTGTATACTATATACCATATACTATATCATATGCCATATCATACCACATTGTACCATACCAAACAACACAATATCATACCGTATTGTAGTATACCATACCATATCACACCATACCACAAAATAATATACTAAATCACATCAAACCATATTGTAGTGTTTCATACAATACCACACTGTATTATACCATACCATACCATACCATACACCAGGGGTGGGCAGATTCAGTCCTGGAGGGCCGCAGTGGCTGCAGGTTTTTGCTCCAACCCAATGGCCTAATAAGAAGCACTTATTGCTCAAGTAACACTTGTGCTTCACTTTAGTTGTCTCGCTTGTTACGATTCTGAACCCTTATTGCTTGTTTTAGTCTTAAACAGCTGTTCTCTTGGTTTTTAATGGCTTTTTATTAGCAATAAGATTCAAATGACAAAAGAAAGCAGCTTTTCTCCATTTAGCTTGTTACCATTTACACCTGTGTGTCTTTATCATGCACTATTGGCTTTAATTAAAAACTTGGAAGGAAAGTGAAGAGAAAAAAAGTGAAAGACTGAGTATTACTCCATTTTAGCCTTCAAATCATTCAGATGATATCCTTACAAAGGGGAAGAACATCTAGGATATGAGAATGGCCTGATATGGCAGAGTTAAAGCACTAACAAGCAATCAAATTAAATGATTGGCACGGATTGTTTTCTAATTAAGCAACTGGGTTGGAGCAAAAACCTGCAGCCTCTGCGGCCCTCCAGGACTGAATTTGCCCACAACTGCCATACACCATTGCACACCACATTGTAGCATAGCTTACCATTCCATACCATACATCACTAAACAATACCGTACTATACAATACCATAAAATAACATGCCATACCATGCCATACCACACAATAACATGCCATACTGTACCATACTGTATCAAGCCTTGCTATACTACCCCACGTCATGCCATATTATTTACCATATCACACCATTTTTAAGTATACCATACCATACCATACAATACTATACAATAGGCAGCACACCATGACATACCACACCATGCCATATTGTAGTATGCCATGCCATATATTGTAGAACGTCATACCACTCCACATTTTAGCATACTGTGCCATATCTTACCATATCACTACAACACAAAACAAACCCATACCATACCACAGCATACAATATTGTACATACAATGTACAATAGCTTGCCATATTGTAGCATACCATATCATTTTCTATTACTCTTAAACCCACAGTGCTGCACGGAGCCTAACTCAGCAGCACTGGACTCAAGGCAGGAAGCAGCCCTGGATGTCGTACAATTCCACTTCAGGGCTGCATGGGCTGTACATATGGTGTTTAAATATACAAGGGCAGTAACATGAGATGGTGCTTTTACTCCGACAGGACCGTTAGCCTACAGGAAAGGAGGTCAGTTCGGCTTTGACTAATAGCCTTCTCGGTTTCACGTTGTGCAGCTCTTCAAACTTCCTGCTCACAGGCGTGGTGTCTGTTACGGCAGCTGTGGTCTGAGCCACGAACTGCTCGCAGCACCTCCATGCCCCCTCTGTGTGTGTGTGAGTCTCTGCTAAGCGTGTATTTCATCAGTAGATGAAAAGCGGCTCTTCTGCAGTGGTTAAAAAAAAAAAAAAACAGAGTAATCTCAATTAGATGACCTTGTAGGATGCTGGCGAGGCAGATTTTGCTTGCACACCTCGATCGCTTATCTGTAAAGCATTAGCACTGCCTTTTGTGGGGTTTCTTGAGTAGCGATTACCTCTCTTTCAATCTCCATATCTTGTGGTATTACCTCAGATGTGTTTTTTAAGTGCTTTTGAATCCTGTCTTCTCCTTTTCTTATTTTGGACCTGAAGTGCACCAGTCCAGCCACCGCCCGGTAGTGTCTCTCTGTGTGTGTGCACATGTAAGCTGAAAACAAGAAAAGCATCTTGTGGGCGCTTTGAAGCTCTTTGGTCTTGACTTGGGCTCTCAGTTGGCTTATGATTTAGCTGAGTATGTGCGAGCTCAGGCAGGGTGGCGGTGCAGTTTTGCAACAGTCAGAAACACAAACAACGCATGTGATGTCGTGAGCACCAAAACGGGCTAAAGAAAAAGTCTGCACAAATTAAAACTGGGTAGTTGGGAGATGAAAAATGATAATGTGTTAGCATGGGGTGATTTTTGTAGACCATTTTAAAATTGCTTTTAGGCATATTTTTGTGAAATTATCATGCAAAATACCATTTGGGCAAAAAGTATTTGAACAAAAATTATGCCGCCAGAGGCCCCTGGGCCCCAATGGAAATATATATTGTTAACGACTTGCATGCAAAACTTCAGAATGAATTGCTGAGTTAATTGATGACATTTGTGTGTGTAATTGTGTGTATGTGTGTGTGTACCCTCTGATAGTTTCCACTTTCCGCACAATGCTACCATGATAGGCACTGGCTCTTCATTGACCTGAAGAGAGCTAGAAAATGGCTGAGTAGAGAAAACATCTAATTTTCTGTGTTTGTTTCAGACTGTTAACTCCCTCAACTATGAATACCAAAGTCAAATTTGCTTACCTAGTATTTATGTATACTGTACGTTAGAACATTAAAACACTCGAGACGAGAACAGGCCATTCAGCCCAACAAAACTCGCCAGTCCTTTCCACTTATTTCTTCCAAAAAAACATCAAGTCGAGTTTTGAAAGTCCCTAACGTCTTACTGTCTCCCACACTACTTGGTCGCTTATTCCAAGTGTCTATCGTTCTTTGTGTAAAGAAAAACTTCCTAAGGTTTGTGCGAAATTTACTCTTAACAAGTTTCCAACTGTGTCCCCGTGTTCTTGATGAACTCATTTTAAAGTCACCGTCTTGATCCACTGGACTAATTCCCTTCATAATTTTAACACTTCAGTCAGGTCTCCTCTTCATCTTCTTTTGTTTAAACTGTAACGGCTCAGCTCTTTTAATCTTTCCTCATAACTCATCCCCTGTAGTCCTGAATCAGCCTAGTCACTCTTCTCTGGACCTTTTCTTGTGCTGCTATGTCCTTTTTGTACCCTGGAGACCCAAACTTCACCCAGTACTCCAGATGAGGCCTCACCAGTGTGTTATAAAGCTTCAGCAGAACCTCCTGTGACTTGTACTCCACACATCAAGGCGCTATATAACCTGACATTCTGGTTTGACTTTGTGTCGAATGAACGGTTGCTCATGGAGTCCCGAATGAGGCACATGACCTGCATTGTGAGCGAGCGTCAGTTACGGCAGTACAGTCATGTGGCGCGTTTCCCCGAGTGTGATCCAGCTCGTAAGATCCTCATTGTTGGGGACCTGAGTGGCTGGACCAGGCCAAGGGGTCGCCCATGTAACACCTGACTACGGCAGATAGAGAGGCATTTCCAGAGGGTGGGACTGGACCACGTTTCTGCATGGGGGATTGGCAACTGGATCCTGAGTTGTTTCGTTGTGTAGTGGGTGTGACAACGTACTGTATCAGTGCATGCTCCCCAACTTGACTTGACTTCTGTTAGCCTTATTAATGGCTTCTGAACACTGTCGATAGCTTAGAGTCCACTATGACTCCTAAATCCTTCTCATAAGCTGTACTCTTGATTTTCTGACCGCCCATTGTGTATTCAAACCCAATATTTTTACTTCCTATGTGTAATACTTTACATTTATTGACATTAAATTTCATCTGCCACATATCTGCCTAAGCCTTTATGCTGCTCAAGTCCTTCTGTGATGATATAACAGATTACAAATTATCTGCTAATCCACCTATCTTGGTATCATCTGCAAACTTAACCAGCTTGTTACTTATATTCCTATCTAAATCATTTATATACAGTCCCTGACAAAAGTCCTGTCGCTTGTGTACAAATTGACCTGAAGTGCCGCTAAAATATATTTCTAATCAAGATTTTGTTACAAGAAATGGGTCATTTTAATCCCATCAGCTTTTGTAATAATGTTTCAGTGCAAAGCGAAACTGACAAAAACTATTCTAATATTCACAGCTTGGTAAAGCCCATTGAGTCAATTTTTGGCAAGACATAAGTGTTGTCGCCTTGTCATATGAGCTTCACCTGTGACTAATAATGGATCAATTAGGTCTCAGGTGTGTATCAGAAGAACCCCAGTACACTAGACCTTCACATCAACTGCCTCTAGACCTCTGCAAACATGCCTAAGATTAACCCTGAGACTAAAGTGTTGATTATCAAGAGGCTGAAGACCAAATCCACTGCTGAAGTGGCAAACACCTTCAATGTGTCTCAGCGTCAAGTTCAGAGGATAAAAAAAAGATATGAAGAGACTGGAGACGTTTTTGACAAGCCCAGGTCAGGAAGACCCCGCAAGACAACTGCACGAGAGGACCGTTTGTTGGCTCGAAAATCCAAGGCCAGCCCATTTTCCACTGCAGCAGAGCTCCACGAGACCTGGTCACCTGAAGTCCCTGTGTCAACCAGAACAGTTTGTCGGATTCTGTCTCGAAATGGCCTCCATGGTCGAATCAGTACCCATAAGCCAGCACTAAACAAAAGACAATTGAAAAACCGTGTGGCATTTGCCAAGGCCCACAGCCTGCTAAAAGGATGGACGCTGGAAAAGTGGCAGAAGGTGGATTTTTCAGATGAATCTTCTGTTGAATTACACCACAGTCGCTACAAATATTGCAGGAGACCTACTGGAACCCGCATGGAGCCGAGATTTACCCAGAAAACAGTGAAGTTTGGTGGAGGGAAAATCATGGTCTGGGGTTACATCCAGTATGGGGGTATGCGAGGGATCTGCAGGGTGGAAGGCAACATCAATAGTCTAAAATACCAAAAAATCTTATCTACCTCTTATATTCCCAACCATAAAAAAGCCCAAATTCTGCAGCAGGATGGTGCTCCATCGCATACTTCCATCTCCACATCAAAGTTCCTTAAAGTGAAGAAGATCAAGATGCTCCAGGATTGGCCAGCCCAGTCACCAGACATGAACATCATTGAGCATATGTGGGGCAGGATGAAAGAGGAAGCATGGAAGACGAAACCAAATAATATTGATGAACTCTGGGAGGCATGCAAGACTGTTTTTTTTCCAATTCCTGATGACTTCATCAATAAATTGTATGAATCCTTGCCAAACCGCATGGATGCTGTCCTTCAAGCTCATGGAAGTCATATTTGCCATTTTCCAGTCCTTTGGAATCTCTCCAGTGCTCAGTGACTTCCTAAAAATATGTGTCAAGGGTTTCTATCTGTACTCTCTAGCCTCCTTAAGAAGTCGAGGATAAATATTATCTGGGCCTGGTGATTTGTTTGATTATACTGTATACTATAGACAATTCATTGACATGAATGCATGTCCGAGGGTAACCTTCCAGGCTCACTTAAGATATCTGATGCCACCCTAGGGTGAGAGGGGGCACTGTTGCTAACAGTCTTGTCTTTTTTTCTTTCTTTTTCTTTGCTCACAGTGCTGAGAAACCATCCCTTCAGGGCATTGGAGCCAGAGAAGCCCCGCCCCTTGTGGTCTGGCCAATATAAAAAGGGAGACGTCCCCAGAAGGTGGTGTCTCATTTGGAACTGAGATCCCGGCTGTCAGGAACAACTCTAGACTGTAACTGCCTGAAAACGTCACTAGAGGGCAATGAGAGGCGCCAACCTGTACTGTTTGTGGGTGTCATCATGCACCTATTAAGTTCTTTTTTTAATTTATTTTTTTAAATAATACTGAGTTTGCCAGGTTGGCACCAACTATTTTGGAACTCGTTTTACCTTTCCACTTGTCCCCTTACAACATTTTTATTGATATTTTATTGAATTTATTAAAAAAACATACAACATTCCATATAATCAAGCCAAAACGTAACAAAACTAAAATTTAAATCAATCCCCACCAATGAGGAGGAGAGGAAGGCTAAATAGCCAGAAAGTGTTTGGGCGTCTTCTCTTTCTGTACACTTTATTGTGTTGTAGATTTAACTTCAAATGGATAAATCTGCCATTTTTGACCATCAGTTGATACTCAATAACCCACAATGACAAACACGTCTATCTATCTATCTATCTAGAAAGGTTTACACATTTATTAAAATTCAAAACCTGAAATTTCTCATTCATATAAGTCTTCAGACCTGTTGCTGTGGCACTCCAAATTGTGCTCAGGTCCATCCTGTTTACTTTAATTCTGTTTGAGATGTTTCTAGAACTTGATTACAGTCCTCCTTTAGCAAATTGAAATTGGTTGTACAAAATTTAGGAAGGCATCCGTATGCCTGTGCATAGAAGGTCCAACAATTCACACTTCATGTCAGGACAAAAATGAAACCATGAAGTTCAAGGAGCTCTTCTGAAGACCTCCGCAATCAAATTGTGGTGAGGCATACTGTAGATCAGGTCAAGGGAATCAAATCTAAAGCTTTGGGTGTTCCTAGGAACACAGTGGTCTCAATAATTGAAATGGAAGAAGTTTCAAACCACGAGGACTCTTCCTTGAGTTGGCTACCTAGACACATTGAGTAACCGGTGTGAGATAAAGACCGGGTTCAAGACTGGGGAGTCAGGTGACAACCCTATTTAATGTCAGATGAAAAAAACAGGCAAAGTAAATGGCACATGAGAGTACAAAAACCACAGCTACAGCTGTAGGAAACATAATGAAGGGTCGTCATGCTCAGGATGATCTTCAGGTCCAGAATGAACAAGGGCTTCTTTTGGCTTGGCTGCTTTTATGTTGGTGGGCAGGCAGAGGCGAGTTCTGTATGAGGCAGACATGGAAGGGATGCCAGTGGTCTCCTAGTCTAAAAGCCTCCGTACTGTGAATGAAGAAGGAGAAAGTATTAACAATGGTGCCCCCTCCTGGTCTGCAGTAGTATGTCGTACCCTTTTAGATCCTTGAAAATGGCACCAAAGCACTCATGCGTAAAAATTGGGCAAAAAGGGCTTTGGTCAGGAAAGTGATTAAGAACCGAATGGTCGCTCTAACAGAGCTTTGCTGACATGGGGGAATCTGTCGGAAGGGCAACCACCCCAGCAGCATTCCATCAAGCAGGCTTTTATGGTAGAGTTGCAAGATGGAATCCAATCTTGAGTTAAAGGCAAATGATAGTTTAAATGACTCTGAGAACATAAGAGATAAAGAGTCTCTGGTAGGATGAGACAAAAATTAAACTCTTTAGGTAGAACTCCGTGTGTTATGTCTGGTGAACACCTGCCTAACGACAACCCCATGGTGAAGCCTGATGGTGTCACCATCATGCTGTGTGGCTGCTTCTCAGTGGCAGAAACAGATAGACTGGTCAGGACCGAGGGAACAGCAACAACATTTACAACAACAACATTTCTTTCTTTCTTTCTTTCTTTTTTTATTGAATTTATTAAAAGCATATAATATTCCATAACATCAAGTCAAACTTAACAAAACTAAAATTGAATCAACCCCCACCCATGAGAAAGAGAGGAAGGCCAACAGCCAGAATAAAACTATTGAAAGTAGTAAAGTGAAAAAGGAGTCTTTTCATCCCAATATAAATGCTTATTCCAAAATATTATTGATTAGGTCCTGCCAGGTGCCACGCACGCGCCCATAGGGAGCCGCATAAAGACCCAATGAGCAGCGTAACATATCACGCCAGGGGACAAAAGCCAGGGTACTAACCTCACTTTCTTTTGTTTTCGCAGAAAGACAGAAACAACACCGCCGTAGTCTACATGGAATTCCCTAACTACACGCCACCACTTCCGCATTTTTCCCTGGTCCACATTAGATGATGTCATGGCTTCCATACAGCACCTCGGTTCCTTCCCAGCATTCTGTTCATCATTTTCCGGTCCCACCCCGTAAATGTTCCCCCTCATCACATGCACACTGTCTGTTGTATGCTTTATGCTTAATCACTGACCTTGGAGAAAAATTATTGCAAACTGTACAGTATACGGGCCGGAAAACCCCAAACCTTTATGCTTTTGTTGTCTGTTTATTATACAGGTTTAAAAAAAAAAGTTCTGCACAGATCCTCTAAGTGAGAATTTGATTTTTTTCCAATTTCAAATAGTATACAGTCATATGAAAAAGTTTCTCAGCCTGCATAATAATTGACTCTCTTTCAACAAAAAAAAAAAAAAAATAACAGTGGTATGTCTTTCATTTCCTAGGAACATCTGAGCACTGCGGTGTTTTCTGAACAAAGCTTTTTAGTGAAGCAGTATTTAGATGTATGAAATTAAATCAAATGTGAAAAAATGGCTGTGCAAAAATGTGGTCCCCTTGTAATTTTGCTGATTTGAATGCCTGTCACTACTCAATGCTGATTACTTACAACACCAAATTGTTTGGATTAGCTCACTAAGCCTTGAACTTCATAGACAGGTGTGTCCAATCATGAGTGGTAAAAGGTATTTAAGGAAGTCAATTGCAAGTTGTGCTTCCCTTTGACTCTCCTCTGAAGAGTGACAGACAGCATGGGATCCTCAAAGCAACTCAAAAGATCTGAAAACAAAGATTGCTGAGTATCATGGTTTAGGGGAAGGCTACAAAAAGCCATCTCAGAGGTTTAAACTGTCAGTTTCAACTGTAAGGAATGGAATCAGGAAATGGAAGGCCACAGGCACAGTTGCTGTTAAACCCAGCAGGTCTGGCAGGCCAAGAAAAATACAGGAGCGGCATATGTGCAGGATTGTGAGAATGGTTACAGAAAACCCACAGATCACCTCCAAAGACCTGCAAGAACATCTTGCTGCAGATGGTGTATCTGTACATCATTCTACAATTCAGCGCAATTTGCACAAAGAACATCTTTATGGCAGGGTGATGAGAAAGAAGCCCTTTCTGCACTCCTGCCACAAACAGAGTTGCTTGTTAAATGCAAATACTCATTTAGACAATCCAGATTCATTTTGGAACAAAGTGCTTTGGACTGATGAGACAAAAATTGAGATACACTGCATCCGGAAAGTATTCACAGCGCATCACTTTTTCCACATTTTGTTATGTTACAGCCTTATTCCAAAATGGATTAAATTCATTTTTTTCCTCAGAATTCTACACACAACACCCCATAATGACAATGTGAAAAAAGGTTACTTGAGATTTTTGCAAATTTATTAAAAATAAAAAAAACTGAGAAATCCCATGTACATAAGTATTCACAGCCTTTGCTCAATACTTTGTCGATGCACCTTTGGCAGCAATTGCAGCCTCAAGTCTTTTTGAATATGATGCCACAAACTTGGCACACCTATCCTTGGCCAGTTTCGCCCATTCCTCTTTGCAGCATCTCTCAAGCTCCATCAGGTTGGATGGGAAGCGTCGGTGCACAGCCATTTTAAGATCTCTCTAGAGATGTTCAATCGGATTCAAGTCTGGGCTCTGGCTGGGCCACTCTAGGACATTCACAGAGTTGTCCTGAAGCCACTCCTTTGATATCTTGGCTGTGTGCTTAGGGTCGTTGTCCTGCTGAAAGATGAACCGTTGCCCCAGTCTGAGGTCAAGAGCGCTCTGGAGCAGGTTTTCATCCAGGATGTCTCTTTACATTGCTGCAGTCATCTTTCCCTTTATCCTGACTAGTCTCCCAGTTCCTGCCGCTGAAAAACATCCCCACACCATGATGCTGCCACCACCATGCTTCACTGTAGGGATGGTATTGGCCTGGTGATGAGCGGTGCCTGGTTTCCTCCAAATGTGACGCCTGGCATTCACACCAAAGAGTTCAATCTTTGTCTCATCAGACCAGAGAACTTTGTTTCTCATGGTCTGAGAGACCTTCAGGTGCCTTTTGGCAAACTCCAGGCGGGCTGCCATGTGCCTTTTACTAAGGAGTGGCTTCCGTCTGACCACTCTACCATACAGGCCTGATTGGTGGATTGCTGCAGAGATGGTTGTCCTTCTGGACAGTTCTCCTCTTTCCACAGAGGACCTCTGGAGCTCTGACAGAGTGACCATTGGGTTCTTGGTGACCTCTCTGACTAAGGCCCTTCTCCCCCGATCGCTCAGTTTAGATGGCCGGCCAGCTCTAGGAAGAGTCCTGGTGGTTTCGAACTTCTTTCACTTACGGATGATGGAGGCCACTGTGCTCATTGGGACCTTCAAAGCAGCAGAAATTTTTCTGTAACCTTCCCCAGATTTGTGCCTTGAGACAATCCTGTCTCGGAGGTCTACAGACAATTCCTTTGACTTCATGCTTGGTTTGTGCTCTGACATGAACTGTCAACTGTGGGACCTTATATAGAGGCAGGTGTGTGCCTTTCCAAATCATGTCCAACCAACTGAATTTACCACAGGTGGACTCCAAATAAGCTGCAGAAACATCTCAAGGATGATCAGGGGAACCAGGATGCACCTGAGCTCAATTTGGAGCTTCATGGCAAAAGCGGTGAATACTTATTTGGTCATAACAAAAAGCACTTTGCATGGTGGAAGAAGAACACCGCATTCCAAGAAAAACACCTGCTACCTACTGTACATATTTGGTGGAGGTTCCATCATGCTGTGGGGCTGTGTGGCTAGTTCAGGAACTGGGGCCCTTGTTAAAGTCAAGGGTCAGATGAATTCAACCCAATATCAACAAATTCTTCAGGATAATGTTCAGGCATCAGTGACAAAGTTGAGGTTACACAGGGGTTGGATATTCCAACAAGACAATAACCCAAAACACAGTTTGAAATCTACAAAGGCATTCATACAGAGGGAGAAGTACAATGTTCTGGAATGGCTGTCACAGTCCCCTGACTTGAATATCATTGAAAATCTATGGGATGATTTGAAGCAGGCTATCCATGCTCGGCAGCCATCAAATTGAACTGAAATGGAGAGATTTTGTATGGAAGAATAGTCATAAATACCTCCATCCAGAATCCAGACACTCAAAGGCTATAGGATGCATCTAGAGGCTGTTATATTTGCAAAAGGAAGCTCAACTAAGTATTGATGTCATATCTCTGTTGGGTGCCCAAATTTATGCACCTGTCTAATTTTTTTATGATGCATATTGCGTATTTTCTGTTAATCCAATAAACTTAATGTCACTGCTGAAATACTACTGGTACCATAAGGCATGTCGTATATTAAAAGGAAGTTGCTACTTTGAAAGCTCAGCCAATGATAAACCAAAATTCAAAGAATTACGAGGGGTTCCCAAACTTTTTCATATGACTGTTGTGGAGACTGGCCCAGACACAGACAGGCGGACACCGAAGGTTCAACCACCAACACACGTTTATTCATTCTATTTACAAAAGTACCACACACAACCCAATGCCCCTGCACCAGTCACCCTTCAGTCCAGGCCTCTCAAAATGCCTTCACTCTTCACCGCCTCCACTCCTCTCCTCCGGGCTTTGTCCTCTTCCACCCGACTCCAGCTCTCGAATGGAGGGAGGCGGCCCCTTTTATCTTCACCCAGACGTGCTCCAAGTGCCTCCCGATGAACTTCCACCGGCACTTCCTGGTGTGGCGGAAGTGCCGGCTGAGCACCCGGAAGCACTCTGGGTGTCCCTGGTATTCCTTTCCCGAGCACTTCCAGGTGTGGTGGAAGTGCTAACGTCCAGGGCTTCACAGGCATCTGGGCGCCCCCTAGCGGTGACCACGGGCCCCTATAGGGTTGAGCTTCCATGCTCTGTTCCCATGGTCCCCATACCAACCAGGGCGGCTGCCCCTTTGAGGTCCGGAGGAGGTGTAATCCCTCTTCCTGGTCCTTCCGGGCGTCCCAGCTGGGTACCGCCCCCGGCCGCACGCCACACTGTATAACATCAGTTACCCACTGACTTAAAAGAGGTGGCTTAGGATTCTTCCAGTTGAGTAAGATAAGTCTACGTGCTAATAGTAAAGACAATTACAGTTTGTTTGTCCTTCTTCACTTTAAGCCCATTTGGGAGTACACCAAACATGGATGTTAGTGGATTAGGAGGGATTGTGACACCAAGGCTGTCTGATAGGCATTTAAAAATTTTGTTAATTTGGTTCATGCCCAAAACATGTGGCCCAGTGAGGCTGGGGAACAATAACATTTATTTCTATAGCACATTTTCATACAAGCGGTGTAGGTCAAAGTGCTTTACAAGATGAAGAAAGGAATGTTTATATGAAACAATAATAAGATTAGGCAATGCTAAGTAACAAAGAATAAAGTAAAGTCAGATGGGGCAGAGAAAAAAAACAAGGTCTGCAGGGGTTCCTACTGTACTGATTAGGCTTCATGTGAAAGAATTTGATGATGATAGTCATGTGGACCTCTGGCCTTCAATCCATCAATGTAGGGGCTGCACAGTGCCTTGTACAGGTGGTGGTGGTGATTCAGAACACCACCACAGAAAAATGAAAAAAGAACATTAGAGAAAGTAGAGACTAGTATGGATTGCAGCGCCATGATAAAAATGATAATTCAATGCACATACAGCTTAACAGGGTTACATTCAAATGTAATTATGAGAAAGCCATGTTAATCTAATGGGTTTTTAGCAGCTTTTTGAAAATGCTCCACCGTATTAGCCTGGTGAATTTCTATCGGTAAGCTATTCCAGATTTTAGCTGAATAGCAGCAGAAGAGTGCCTCACCTGTTCTTTTAAGTTTAGCTCTTGGAATAATAAGCAGACACTCATTTAAAAATCTAAGATTACGATTTGGAGTGTAAGGTGTAAGACATTCCGAAATATAAGATGGAGCGAGATTATTTTAGGCTTTGTAAACCTTAAGCAGTATTTTAAAGTCAATTCTAAATGACACAGGTAACCAGTGTAGTGACATCAGAACTGGGGTGATGTGCTCGGATTTTCGTTTTCGAGTTAAGATTCTAGCAGCTCCATTCTGCACGAGTTGCAATCGATTGATGTCGCTTTTTGGGTGGTGCTGAGAGGAGTGCGTTACAGTAATCCAGCTGACTAAAAACAAAAGTGTGAACAAACTTTTCAGCATCCCGCAATGTTATAAGGGATCCAACTTTTGCTATATTCCTTAAGTTAAAGAATGTTGTAGTGGAAATCTGATTAATATGTGATTTAAAATTTAGTCAATAATTACCCCTAAATTCTTTACCTCCATCTTGACCTTTAAGCCTAATGGATCAAGTTTATTTCTAATACCCTCATTATATCCATTCTTTCCAATAGCAAATATTTCTGTTTTCTCCTTATTTGGTTTAAGAAAATTACTACAGAACCATTCAGAAACACAAGTAAGATATTGTGTCAGTGAACCAAGAGAGTCGGGGTCATCAGGCGCTATTGATAAATACAGTTGTGTGTCGTCAGCATAGCTATGGTAGCTCACATTATGCCTTGATATAATCTGACCTAATGGAAGCATTTAAATCGAAAAGAGCAGCGGACCCAGGATAGAGCCTTGTGGGACACCATATAGAATATCATGTGTCTTTGAAGTATAATTACCACAACTAACAAAGAATTTTCTACCTGTTAAGTAAAACTCAAACCAATTTAAGACCCTGCCAGAGAGGCCCACCCACTGACTAAGGCGATTTCTAAGAATATTGTGATCGATGGTATCAAATGCGGCACTCAGATCTAAGAGGATGAGAACAGATAAATGGCCTCTGTCTGCATTTACCCGCAAGTCATTTACTATTTTAACGAGTGCAGTTTCTGCACTGTGATTTGTTCTGAAACCCGACTGAAACTTGTCAAGTTTATTCAAGTGATCTTTTAACTGCATAACGGCTGTCTTTTCCAGAATTTTACTTAAGAAGGACATGTTAGATATAGGTCTAAATTTATCAAAAGCAGAAGAGTCCAGATTATTTTTCTTGAGCAGGGGTTGAACTACAGCAGTCTTAAGACAGTCTAGGAAGACACCTGTATCTAAAGATGAGTTTACTATGTCAAGCACACTATCATTTAGCACACCGGATACTTAATGGAAGAAACTTGTTGGTATTGGGTCAAGGACGCAAGTGGAGGGTCTCAGTTGAGAATGTTTTCTATATAAATTGGGTAAATCTATACTGGCGAAAGAATTTAATTTGCTTAAATTGGAAAACCAGGGTTTAATAGGATCAGCTTTGGGGTGTGGTAGGAGGGAATTCACTATATTATTTCTAATATCATTAATTTTGTGTTTTAAAAAATAGAGCAAAGGCCTCACAAGTTGCACTGGTAGGTTTTTGGAGGCATTCCATTGAGTGTCCTAGGTTTAGCAAACAATCAAAATTAGAGAATAAGACTCTTGGATTACCAGCATTGTTATTAATAATTTTAGATTGTGATAGACTGGCACCCTGCCCAGTGTTTATTTCTGCCTTGTGCCCTATGCTAGCTGGGATAGGCTCCAGCACCCTGTTTAGGACTAAGCGGGTTTGAAAATAACCTTAATTATGGATGAATGTAATTTTTCAAATTTACCTTGAGAGAAGTTATTCCAACTTCTTTATTTTCCTCCTTTATGTGCCCGATAGCATTTCCTGACAGCAAAACAAATCTCCAATACGAGGTTGCGTGACGGCAGCAGAGATGCACATGCATGAGTGAAAATTCACCATCACATCAGCAGCCTTGAAAACTTCTGCAACACCTGCTGGTTGAAGTTGTGCGAGGTAAGTTGAATGACTAAAAACTGAAAACTAAATGCAAGCGGGAATAACAAAAAGTCTCTTAACTTCCACAGAAATGAACTCAAGTGGAAAAGAGCTCCCCAAGACATGGCTCTGTGTCATTATCCATTGTGACGGACAGCCGGGTCCCATGCCCGGCCGGGACGCCTCTGCTGCATACGTCCCGGGGAAGCCATCATGGACATTGCAGTACCTTCCCCGGGGCGCTTGGGGGCAGCCTCCCTGGCCGTGGATCCCTCCTCAATCTCCCCCGTGGCTCCATGGGACATGGAGTCCACCACAGCAGCCCGGTTGGGAGATGGGGTGGCCGCTAGGGGGTGCTGCGGACGACCAGCCACCACGCTGGATGGTTTATCAGCCCCACCCGGAGGTGCAATTAAGACCAGCTGGTCAGGCACCTGGAACACCTCCGGGTGGGGTATAAAAGGGCGTGCCTCCCAGCAATCGGGAGGAAGAGGACGAGGTTGCCTGGGAGGAGTGGTGGTGCCAGGAAGCATTTGGTTTGTGTATTTTGTGCTTTGGACTGTGTTGGGCTTGTGGGACACGGGGAAGGCGTGTGCCCATGGCTGAAGAAAAAAATAAAAGCCTGTGAGTGTGAACACGTGCCTCTGCATAGTCTGTGCCGGGTCAGGCGCTATATAGCGCCTTTTTCACACCATCCATCCATTATCCAACCCGTTATATCCTAACTACAGGGACATGGGGGTCCGCTGGAGCCAATCCCAGCCAACACAGGGTACAAGGCAGGAAACAAACACTAGGCAGGGTGCCAGCCCACTGCAGGGCACACACACACACACCCACACACACAACGATACCAGGGACAATTTAGGATTGTCAATGCACCTAACCTGCATGTCTTTGGACTGTGGGAGGAAACTGAAGTACCCAGAGGAAACCCACATAGACACGGGGAGAACATGCAAACTCCACGCAGAGAGGACCCGGGAAGTGAACCCGGGTCGCGAGTCATCATGCATATGGTAAATAAACCTGTACTCGGTATGTATCTTACATTAAAGTAAACCTCAGAGCTGCGCTATCTGCAGATTAAAATGATTCACTACTACTCTGAAGCTGTAATTTATCAGCAGAGCACCACAAGGGCACATGATATCAGCTGCTGCCAATTTTGGCTTGAGACTTCAGGGCAGATTTTACGTTCACTTTGGATACTTCTTTTCAAAATGTTTTGTGCAATTTTAATGACAATTAGCCACAGTTGCTCTGCTCCACATCTAACAACTAACAAAAGAGCAAAAAAAATTTATTTTTTATGTCACCTGGAGTTGAAATCTGGAGTCTGTGAAACCACAAGCCAATTTGGGCTCGGTGTTTAACTCCATTGCATGATGTTTACATTTACATTTCTGTGCTTGGCAGACACTATAATCCAAAGTGACTTACAAAGGAGGCAAACATAATCAAATAACATTTGGCTTGGGCCTGTTTGTTCAGAAAGTGTGATAGGTCAGGTAACAAAAGTTGATTGCCACAAGTGACAAGATGTAAATAACTAATAATTTACAATCACAAATTATAATCGATAAGGCAATTAAACGTAACCAACAAATTAACCAACAATATAAAAGATCACAGAGCATAGTTTTATTTTTTTTTAATCAATTTGACAGATATTCACAGAACAGATGGGTCTTCGGTTGCTTCTTAAATACATTGAGGGTGTCACCAGTTCGGATGGAGGTGGGCAGCTTGTTCCACCAAAGAGTCTGGATTGAGACTTGATACCACCCAGAGGTGGCATTACCAGACGCTCTTCCCTGGCAGACCTGAGTGAGTAAGAAGGACCATAGCACCTCACCAGTGTCTCCATATATGCAGGTGCTGACCCACTGACTACTCTGTAAGCAGGCATCATGGATTTGAACTTAATGCGTGCTGCTACAGGGAGCCAATGAGCGACCTGAAGAGAGGGGAGACATGTGTCCATCTTGGCCAGTTAAATACAAGATGGGTCACTGCATTTTTAGATCATCTGCAACAGCTTGATAGCACATGCAGGTACTCCTGCCAAGAATGAGTTGCAGTCGTTCAGACATGACAAGACCAAAGCCTGGACCAGAGGTTGTGCTGCATGTTCTGTGAGATAAGGTCTGATGTTGTGGAAGCTATACAGCCTAAACCTGCTTGAACGAGATACAGTAGAAATGTGGTCAGACAAAGACAGCTGCTCATCAATCAACACATCCTGTCCTAGCAGGTGTTAGTGAACCAAGCTGTACAGAGATGGGGAGTTGGCCAGGATCTAAAGAAGCTTGGTTTTACATTTACTTATCTGGCTGGTGTCTTTATCCAAGGTGATGTACACCATTTATGATACAACTGGTTACATTTCGGTTACATTTCTTTTGGCTTTTTAATTGGAGCACAGGCAGGTGTCACACACGTGCGCATGGGAGGCAGCTAAAGGGCTTAAGTGAAGGCAGTTCGGAGGCATGCCGGGATGTGGCAGAGTGCACTGACTCTTTTTCTCCCTTTCCTGTAGACCATTCCCGGGAGATTCCACCTGGCTATCTTGACGTCACTTCCGGGACCTAGCCAATGGAAATAGACCTTACTGGCTCCGGCCCCTGTGATGTCACATCCGGGCTCGATCCAATGAATGAAGAACGTGGGCCCAATCCTTATTACCTCACTTCCTGTCTTCCCTTTTTTCCCTTTTCCCTCAGTCTTGTTCTGGGCTCAGTTGTATGCACTTCATTGCGGATTATTTGATAAAAACGACTTTTGCAGCCGGGATACCATATTATACGGGTGGCTGCCCCAAACCTTTATCTGTTTATGTCTTCTCGTTATTGTGACACAGGTCAAGAGGCTTGTTCATGGTCGCACACTGTCAGTAGCAGGATTTGAATACACAACCTCAGGGTTTAAAGCCCAAAGCCTTATCCACTACACCACACTTCCTGGTTTTTACCAGGGTGAACTGTAGATGGTGGTCCTTCATCCAGGTTAAGACATCAGTAAGAAATTCAGAGACTCCAGCTGATACTGTATTGATCTGTGGTGGAAATGACGAGCACAGCTGTGTATCATTGGCATATCACTGATTAGAAAACCCATGGGACTGAGCCCAGCAATGTGGTGTACAGAGAGGAAAATAGAAGACCCAGCACAGATCCTTGGGGTACACATGTGTATGTCTGGTGTGCCCTTGACAACTCACCAGGACATGCTGTAGGATCTCCCGGAGATGAAGAACTCATCCCTTCTGAGAGCATTTTCAGTGATGCCAGTGTCAAAGAGGGTGACAAGAAGGATATTGTGATTGACTGTGTCAAAGGCAGAAAAGAGACCTAGCAGGATCAGGACTGATGACATGTTGGTAGCTCTAGCAAAATGTAGCTGGTCACCCACCATTAGTAGAGCCGCCTCAGTCGACTGGTTCCTCTTGAAGTTGGACTGGTTGGTATTAAGTAATGAATACTGTTCCAGGAAGGAAGAGACCTGGTTAGAAACAGTACATTCATCGTTTTGGAAAGAAAGGGAAGTAGAGAGACAGGCCTGAAACTGTTGGCTTGGGATGGATCAAGTGTTGTTTTTTTGAGAAGTGGGGTTATCAGAGCAAATTTGAAGATGGTAGGAAATGTGCCTGAGCTGAGAGCGGTGTTAATGATGTGTGTAACTACAGGAATGAGTGAGGTGGAGATGGTCTGAAGGAGATGTGAGGGGATAGAGTCAAGTGGACGGGTAAAAGGGTGACTGAAGAGAAGGTTGGAAACATCAGTGGCAGAGAGTGGAGAGAACATGTTGGGTGCTGTTTGGTAGGAGGCATAATGGGTGGCAGTGAGGGTGAGAATTGATTGCTGATAAAGGCCATCCTATCCTGAAAAATGGTATTGTAAAGCACCATTTAAATAATGTAATGTATGCACTGTTCTTGACTAATACATGTAGTTACTCTTGTGCCTAAGGTAAAGGCAAGTGAATTTTATTGAAACAACAAGGAGAAGTTACAAATTCATTATGCCAAGCTAAAGACCAAACCCAAAACCAGTTATTTTTTTTTTTTACCAAAACTCAAATGTTTGTTAGAAAATGGTCAGAAAAACAAAACACAGTGTCCATATTTAGGAAAACCATCCTGGCTCAAAATCTCACTTTCTTAGAAGTGGGAGTAAAACTGTTTTATCAATTTTCCTCATTTAGGAAATGACTCCTTACTTGAACAAAATTTAGGAGAGTTTGTGACACGTCCGAACTCTTTAGGAGATGCTAGAAGAGGGCATTCAGACAGAAATCATCCCGCACATCCCAGGAAAAGCAGAATGTGTTGGAAATGCTGGACAACAATAAACTTAGAAAACAATATCAATTTAACAAAGATGGACGAATCTTGTATGTTATACAATCGCTACATCTACCCGGAGAAGCCATGCACTCTGGCGAAATGAAACTGTTGATAACATTACGTGAATTGAGAAGATCTGGTTATGTCACAACCATGTATTTCTTGAATTATACACCAACTTTGAATGCCCTCACAACACATGAGCTAATACGCAGATTCAAACATTTCACTAGAGGTAATGCTAAAGCAAGTTACATTCAAGCAAATCAGTGCACACATAACAGTCATTGCACCAAGTGTGGATGAACATGCATACATGAATCACACACTGTATGATATCACAGTATCAACACACAGGTGCTTATGGATGCCAATTGCAGTAGCCATCATATTACTCTGAAGATTAGCGGGGCTCAATAGGTGACTGACAGTGAAATGTCACACAGCTGCACTGAGCTCTGTATTCCAAGACCCCCTGGAACATTCCAATTACACTTTACAAGCCCGGGAAGGTTTAAGAAGGCAGGCACAGACTCCCAGGGAATTTGATAAATAAATGTATTTCACAAAAGATCACAGGGATCACAGAGAGAGACACGGCACACCACAGTGAAGGACAATCAGGAAAACTGGAAGAGTAAGCACAGCTTATAGCCGTGGCTAGTTTCGGTATGACTGCTACATTACAAGTCGTTTCCCGTGGCCATAACAGCGGGAAGGTGATTCATCTGAAAGTACGGCTGTGGTGTTAAATCAACATGCCCATTATTGGGGTTTACACTCATTCAGTGTGTGTGTGTTTTAGTCACTCTATTTCGGTGTTTGTTACAGTATAATTTTTAATGTTATTGAGAGGTGGCAACAATCATGTGAAGTTTAATGCAATATCCTACCTTATTATGTTTTCTTTCTCCTTCAATTATATATCATTATTACTTATGTGGAGAAGCCACAATATTTGAATCAGAAAACTACAGAGTACCATTATGATTTTCAAGGAAACCATAAAGCATTACGATGAGTAGCACTTTACGGCTCGCTATGTCATAAAATCCCAGCTAGGAGTGGATGTAGGGCGCTTCATAAATATATCTCCTGGTCACCTCTCTGAGGTAGGACAGATTCTGATCCTAGTCAGACTTTTAGTGGAATTCCTAGAAATAATTCAGAGCGGCTTGATATTATTTAAAATCAGAAACAAAGCAAACCAAACACTGACAAGTTAAGCTTTAATTCACAAGTAATGAGGAATAAAAATGTAAGTCTTTTCAGTTTAGGTAATAATATTTGACTTGTTTTTACTTTAGGATAATTTAGATAAAATGTAGCTTTTAAAGGAATAAACTGTTTGACCAACTCATTATTATACAGCTCATAGGGGAAAAACTGCTATTACTTGTGATTGTGTGTATTTAAACAGCAGTTTACCAAAAATGGTTTAGAGAAAAGCAAAAGCAGGACTCTTTGGGACGAGAGGAGAACCTGCAGAGGATGATTTCCTACATGAGACAGAAAGGATGGGCTTATAAGGGTTTATAGGTAAAAACATTGGAGTCCATGTTTGAGACCACTGTAGAAAAGGGGTTTGTTAGATCTGCTCTTCTTTGGAGCAATTAGCTAAACAAATTGATAGGAATACAAATGTGTTTGCGCAGAGTGTTGAATTCTGGGATGCAAAAAAGCTAAGAACTCTTAGATAAATATACAAATGTAAAGCAAATCTTAATAAAAGTGATATTATCCATTATAATTTATATATTTAAGCTTAGATAACCCAGCCAGTGTGTATATGACTGCAAGAAGATGTAAAATATGGACTTTTGGAAACTTTGCTGTTTAACTTGCATCTCATCATTAGCTTAAAATTACTTCAAGTTGACAAGTGGACTGGACAAGGAAAATTTTCAATCATTCAATTTTTGACTGATATCATTTATTAAAAATTTCCATCAAATCATGGTATAAAAGATTGCACCTCTATTGATGTAATGTAGATGCCATACAGCTTTTAAAATTCAGTGTTTGGTACAAAAAAGACAGGCTGTAGGCAGTTCTGAAGACGCACAGAAACTTCATGTTGTCAGAGGCCCAAAGTGCAGTGTCATCTAACATGGGCCCCAATAAAGAAGAGGGCAGAGGCTGCGTCTTGAAGGTGCATATTATTAAAGAACGCCTTAGCTGGAGTAAGAACAATGAACTCTTTAAATTACTCAGACATCTCTCTGTCTCGGATATACTGAAGCAAATCTTGCATTATGAACATTGATTTGAGCCGTTCAGGTTGTATATTTTCTTCTACTTCTGATTTCTAGTATTTGAAGTCTTTGCTTGGGTTATCTGCAAAGAAACAATTAAATTAAACTTTGAATATTATCTCACTGAAGCTTGCCTTGTTTACTGATATCATCTGCCCCACATGTTGAATCAAGTCAAGCTGTGGAACATGCACTGGTACAGCGTGTTGCCGCACCCACTACACGACGAAACAACTCGGTATCCTGGTTGGCAACCCCTCCAGGCAGACACGCGGTCCAGTCCCACACTCTGGAAATGGCCCTCTATCTGCTGCAGCCAGGTGTTACGTGGGTGATCCCTTGGCCTGGTCCACCCACTCGAGTCCCCAACAATGAGGATCTCACGAGCTGGATCACCCTCAGGGAAGCGTGCGACCTGGCTGTAGTGCTGTAACTGATGCTTCCTCTCAAAACAGGTAATGTGCCTCATTCGGGACTCCATGTGTAACCGCTCATTCGACACCAAGTCAAACCAACGGTACCCAAGGGTTTTCCGGAGAGACACAGTAACAAAGGAGTCCAGTCTTCATCTCAGGTCACTAGATAGCATCCATGTCTCGCAACCATATAGCAAGACAGGAAGCACCATGTTGAATGTTGAACATGTTGGATGTGATTTGTTATTTGTGATTGTGTGTAATTAAACAATTTAAGCAGGAGTTTAGCAAAAAAAAGTTTGGAAGAAAGTAAATGCAGGATAGTTGGGGTCAAGAGGAGAACTTGCAGAGACTGATTTCCTACATGAGACAGAAATGTCTTTCAGAGGTAGAGATCAGGAGAGCAAAGGATAAAAGTAACCTGACAGAAAGTTTCCCTGGCCTCTGTTGGTGCAGCCTTTTCAGGGGTCATGATGTAGAAGCCAAAGGATATAAGCATTTCTCTGGCCCCTGCTAAGGTACTGAAGCTGAGGAAGCCAGTCTTATCCATCCATGTTTGGTGTGTGCAGTTCTTTCAATGGTAATGGTTTTGGGAGCACAGCAACATACCTATGCATCCCAGCCAGAGTACAGGTCTTGAGGTGGCTTCTGGATATTGCTAGGGTAGTTAAAAAAATGTAGCCATCTCAGGGGTACTGATTCGGGCATCCCAACAGAAGTACGGCTTGTGAGCAGAGCAACTTCTGGCTCTTGCTAAGGTATTGAAGTGGAGGTAAACAGCCTCGGCCATTGCTGACTGTGATACAAAGAAATGACAAGTGAATGTCAAATAGTGAAGTATAGCGGGGTATACATGTAAACCAAGGCTAATAATTTAGGCATTTCCAGTAACACCTTGTCCACCAATATGAAAAGAATCTTAGAGGTTAAAGTGCTTTTCCTAAACACTTCTACATGCTAAAACAATACACTCTCGGATTGTGGACCCAATAGTATCTGGGTATACTGTGGTGGCAACCATCCAGCCAAGACTATTCAAAGAACCTACATACAGAAAGGAAGTTCTTGTAAAATGAATTCAGATTCAGAATGAAAGCTCTTATAAAATGAATTCAGATTGAGAAATTGATTCATCAACCCCAAATATATATATATATATATATTGTGGTATATGGCCGGCTTGTCATCCCGGCCAATACCCCCATCTTATGGCCAAGTTAAAAATTAGATCTAACTTTCCGGCGGACACAACACCAAGGAGCTGCAAATTTGGGCAGTAGCCACAAAAATGTGTTGATTTTGCTGATCAAATGTTTATTGAAAACGCAAAATAATCAAAATCAAAAGCAAAAAAAGTATGAATAAAAATAAGCTGCCATAATTCAGTCAGTTCGTAATAAATACAGTATAATGATTCATGAGCAGTACATAATAAACAAGAAAAACTGCTTCAAATATATGAAATATTAAAATGTGTGCTTTAGTTGAAATGTCTACAATCTAAGAATTCTCGATTGTAATAGAAAACTGTCATTTTTAACTTCTGGTAGCGGCCTAATAAAGGATTAAAAATTAAAAATAACACAATATTCATAACCATCGACTTTGAAATAGTCTAAAATTATACCTCACATGCTTAAGTTTGAAATCTGTCATTTTTATTCTTCTGGTAGTGGGTCTTAGAGGGCTAGGGCCACCAGCAAAGAATAATTATGATCATATTCATGATTAGCAACCTAAAAATATCAATAAACAACACTGCACAATGCCTAAATTACTGTTCCTTTTTTTTTTTTTTTCTAAAGTTTTGTGAAAAGGGGTCCCATTTGACCACTTGTATACCATTAGTGGGGGAATCCCAAGGATCGGTTGATGTGGCACGCACAACGTCAAATCTTGATTGCTTTTACTAAAGGGACATATTGGTTTACTCTTTATCATAAGGTTGTAATTTCCTGTACAACGTACAGTTAAAAAATGGCCTAAAATTGAGAGTTGTTGGACTATCTATCTATCTATCATATAGTGCCTTTCATATCTATCTATCTAGGCCACCAGATGGAGCCCTCCCTGCAGTATGGAGGTGCCCTGAAGACCAGCAGGGAATCATGGACTATGTAGTTTTTATACACGGCCCTGCTGGATACCACAGTGGCCGCAAGAGGGAGCTGCAGGGAGGACCGAAGAATCATATGTGCCCTATAACCCGGAAGTGCGTCATAGGAAGAGCGACAACAGAAGTGACGTACTTCCGGGGCGAAGAAAAGGACTTGTACCTGACCCGAAAGTGATAAAGAATCACATGGACTGGGGATTGGGAACACTTCCGGGTCAGGGTGTATAAAAGGACTGTGGGAGCTTCCAGACGGCGAGCTGAGCTGGGTGGAAGGGTGGCAACGCGTCTGGGAGTGGAGGATTGTATTTGTGATTGATTATTGGTTTGTATATGAGTATAGTGGAGGAGAGGGTGCTTTGTGCATTGTTGCATTTAAATAAAGTCAACCTTTGGACTTTTTCCTGGTGTCTGGAGTCATGGACAAGGGTTCAAGGGCGCGATAGCGCCCCCTACCTGTCACAATATGTATATATATATATATATATATATATATATATATATATATATATATATATATAATTGCGTGTATAAAAACGCAAATAAAGTCTTGAAATATGTGATAAAAACAAATGAATGAAAAATGTGATGAAAAACAAATGAAGACAAAAACAATTCATAACAGTTACATTTTGTTCTTACTGTTAGTTTTGAATATGAGGCGTCATATTTAAAAATATTTTATAAACTAAAATAGGACATCTGTCTCTTAAATAAAGTAACTGAACAAAAATTTAAAATGCTTCAACTTTCCGAACAGTGAAGTCCTTGAATCCACCTAAATGTTACACCATGCTGGATTTTGAATTTTTGCATTTCTTACCTTGCATTACTAGGGTGTTGTACCGTATTAGTAATTATGAATGTAGAGAAAAGCCAAGCAAAATAACACCTTTTATTGGCTAACTGAAAAGATTACAATATGCAAGCTTTTGAGGCAACTCAGGCCCCTTCTTCAGGCAAGATGTAACTTGCATTCAAACACTTTGTTCATTTTTATAGTGCTTTATGAAAATTAATTTTTTTTTTTTAATACATTTGTTAATTATTATCCAGTTCTATAGTGGCCAGGGCTTTCTTTGGTCATTTCCCTCCCATTTTAGCATTAGCTTGGTGTTGCAATCACGGCATCTACCTGTAATTTAATTCATGTGTGGCCTGTCCTGGCAATGCTGGTGTGATGCATCAAGAAACGCAATAAGAGTCACTCATCGGGCACACCCATGGACACTCATTCTGTGTCAATTTAGCGTCACCTAATAATTGTCATTTCATGTTTTTGGGATGTGTGATGAAATTACAGTATCCAGGAAAGGGTGGTGCGGACCACCGGGATGCGTATGGCCGCCCTCATCTAACACAGACAGGCAGAGACACAAGTGCAACACACAACACACTGCTGTACAGCTGGGAAGCGCTTATTCCTCACTCCCTAGAGCACAGCGCAGTACAGAGCATCAATACTACACGATTCACAGTCCTTTTCCTCTTTTTGTCTCTCCCTTTTTGTCCTTCTGCCTCCACTCCTTTTTTGTCAAGCTTTGTCCTCCTTTCTCCCAACTCTGGCTCTCCTTTTATTTAGCTCCTGGGAGTGCTCCAGGTGGCTCAGCAGTTACCTGGAATCACTCCCAGGTGTGCTGGAAGTTCACTGTAGGGCTCTGCAGCTCCCCCTGGTGGCCCCCAGGGCTGTGCCAAACTCCAACTCCCAGCGTGCCCTGTGGGACTCCATGGTGCCACAGCCAGCCAGGAGGGCCGCCCTCTAGCGTTCTGATGGTCATAACGTCTCGCAGATCCTCTTTCCCCAAGTCCTTCCATCCAGCTGGTGTCCCAGCTGAGTAATGGCTGTGGCTGCCTGTCACAGTGGGGTCTTCAATAAAGTGAAGTGACATAATTACTGCAACAAACAGCTAAAAGGCAAAGGAAACCGAGAAGCAAGACAGCAAGTCAAGGGGAGCATTGAACGTTGGGTTTAAAAACCTAACTCTTGTAGGAAGAGCTTTTGTAAGGAACTTTTACAGCAAAATAAAATAAGGCAGAGTCTAAAAGATGGCAATGAGATTTGTACTTTAGGCATAAGGGAGCTTGAAGAATCTCAGGGCTCTGAAGACACGGGTATCTCACTCCCTCCAGGTGAGGATAAGAAAAAGAAAGAAACGAAACCGTGAAAGAAGATTATAAATGGTGGGAGTCGCCTGACGTCTACTGGCCATGTGTGTAAACTACAGACAATCCCCCAATGTTAGTTATATTGCCCTTTTATATTCTTCTTAGATACACAGTCATGGTGGTTTAGCAATTAAGCATTTAACTGCAAATGGTACTTTATATATAATCTGTATGTGACAAATAAAATACATTTTAATTCTGATAAATGTGCAGCAGCAGGTGACAGATGAACACGTAGCAGCACACATGTACAGTAGATGATCTAAAACATTCTTAACACTCACAAATGAAGAGAAGGATGCCAACTATTTCATAACAACTGTACATGTCAGGGTCAGGGATATGTTAGATGGCCAGCTGACAGTAGGCACAGGTAGTGGACGTATTGATAGGTGGAGATGTAAAGTCCTGAGTGACGCTGATAAGGCCCAAATCATTACGGCCAGACAGCTTGGTCAGAGCATTACTGAAATGGCAAGGCTCGTCTGTGCTCATTGTCAGCGGTGGCAGGTACCTACTGTGGGGGTCTGAGGAGGCAGCTGACGGCCAACACACATTCATGAGAGGTCGACGAAGGCTATCTCATCTGGTATGAATACTGCGGCAGAAATCACAAATAACTCGAATGATGATTATGGGAGTAACATGTCACAACACACGGTACATCAAACTCTACAGCGTATGGGACCATGTAGAGACACACGCTAGTCAGAGTGCCCACACTAACCTCGGCCCACCATCGAAAGCATCTATTAAGCCAATGCGAGCGTTAGAACTGAACCTTATATAAATGGAAAAGGGTCATTAATCTAATAAATTCCATTTTGTGTTGCATTATGTAGATGGCTAAGTACATGTGTGTCATTTACTTGGAGAAGGGATGACAGCAGAAAGCACATTGGAAAGAAGAAGACAGGCCTGTGAAGGGGGTGTGATGTTGGGATACCCTGGGCCAGTACATTTACTGTATGTTAATTTGACAAGTACCACCTACCTAAAACATTGTTGGAGACCAGATACACCCATTAATAGAAACTATATTCTCTGATGGAAGTGCCATCTTTCAGCAGCATAATTCTCTGTGCCACACTGCAAGAATTATTCGGGAACAGTATAAAAAACATGAAGAACAGTTCAAGGTGGCCTTCAGATTCCATAGATCTCAATCCAGGTGAGTATTGGTGGGATGTGTTGTCAAATTCAACTACAGGGATTGACAGGGAGCCAGGGCCAATCCAGGTAGCTGGGTGCAAGGCAGGAGTCCATTTTGGATGGGAGGTCAGTCCAGCACTTATCTCTCTCAGACACTCTCACAGAAACTTAATTAACATCCCCCTACCTTCAAGTCACAAACCAACCCAAAGGAATGTCTTTTGAATTTAGAAGTTAAGAGTTAAAGGAAGAAAAAATGGTAAGTTGAATAAACAATGCCAAGAATGTCCCTGAACCATCTTTCTAATGTACTGTATCTTTCTTTACATGTTCGATTGTGTTGATTAAAACCAATCGTGTAGGAGGTGCCAACCTTTCACAGGGTACACATGAAGACACACACATTCACTCAATGGGAAAGTCAGGTTCAATAGTCAACGGTCATTCGGTATATTAAGAAATTAGAGCAACGCAGAAAATACACGCAAACGCAAAAAGAATATACCCGCTCCAACATAAGAGATACGAAATGCTAACAAAACAATTTTAAAGAACACCTGTTGAGAAATGTTGTTTAGCTTGAGTACACAGTGTAGGTAGTCCTTCACGACGAAACACACCGCGGACAGAGGGAGGAGGAGAAGGGGCTGCTACTGCTGCTGTTGCCGCCGCCGCCTCTGACAATCACGAGTCCCTGGCGAAACTCTTTAAAGTCGACGAGAGAGAGCGAGAGAGAGAGAGAGAGACAACGAGAGCAAGAATCTGCTGAAAACGTGGATTCGATTGCCATCTTATGGCCAAGTTAAAAATTACATCTAACTTTCGGGCGGACACAACACCAAGGAGCTGCAATTTTGGGCACAGCAGCCACAAAAATGTGTTGATTTTGCTGCTCAAATGTTTATTGAAAACGCAAAATGGTCAAAATCAAAAGCAAAAACAGTATGAATAAAAATAAGC
>JANRMT010062796.1:90498337-90511735 GCA_026402145.1 Polypterus bichir lapradei | reverse complement strand
TATCTATCTATCTATCTATCTATCTATCTATCTATCTATCTATCTATCTATCTATCTATCTATTTAGATATCACATCTGACTCGGATGATCGTCTCGGATGAGCTGCTATAAAACTAGATGAAGTATCATTGCTGCTTGTGTCAGGTGTGGTCCAACTTGTTAGATTAAATGTGATATTCTGCCAGTTATCCAAAGTTCACAATTGACGGGCCCTGTAAGACAGCTGATGTTAAAATGTGACAGATACAGTGCGTCCTTGTTTTTTACAGTTTTTTAATGTCATGAACATCGTCACAATAAATGTACAACATTGGCGTGAATCTCCAAGGGGGAAACGCATGCGATGAGGAAGTTGTGTTAAATCTGAACAGAGTCACACAGAGGGCTAAAAAGCACACAAAAGCACACAGTTTACTGCCATTTATCTGTTTCCCCTTTAAGCCCTGTGTGTAGTTCTCTGTGCTTATTTATGGAGGTGTTTTTCTTGTGCCCTGATCTCCTCTCTGATGATGATGATGATGATGAGAGCCATTGAACAAATGAGGCTTTATATTTGGGCACACATGCAGCACAAGTGACCAACTCTGGGACTTGGAAAGTCTGGTCACACTATATGTTACCATTCACCAGGTATTCATAATGGTCAGTTAGTAGAATAAATTTTGCCTTTTGCTCTTGTTATTCCCTTATATTTGCAAGAACTGAATAGCTTGACAAGTTCCATTTCATGAAAATTTCAAGGACCAGACATGCTCAAACAAAGAAGGCTCAAGAAGAGTGTATAAATATGGTGTGTTTTTATGCTTGTGAGTGGTCCCTATAGGTTCCTGTGCAGTCCCGCTTCCATCCTTTTTTGACCAACTCTGGTGGGATAGCTTTTGACCCCCGCAACCATAAATAGATTGAGAAGGTTCTAGAACCAACCTGCTGAGCACAGTCCTTCGAGGCCTGCAGTCCCAACACAGCCCTCTAACTCATCTGAACATTACGCCATGCATGCATTTTGTAACTTTTCAGCAATAGAATGGAAAATATTCCATGTTGGTCTTCTTACCTTTTTACGGGAATCATCAGGTAGAGATGTTCTTTCATCGGATTGGCTGGCCCAGCACTGACTCTGCTGTGGAATGGCCAATAGGGGGAGGCAGCTTGATGGCTGAGGTCTCAAGGACTCTGAACAAATCCAAATTGTATAATGTGATACCAGTAATGGCGCGTTGCACAATAATGTGCAGTGAATACACTTGACTTGAGCATTCCTAGTTTTCATCCTCTTTCTCTGTACGTTTATCATTCGTTTGCTCAGAGGTTGATGCGCTCGCTGCTTCCTGAGCAGCTCTTCTTTTCTCCACCCTAGTGGCTCACTGCTTCTCTTCTTTCGTCGGCATCTTTTCACGTTAAAACTGATTAAGTTAGTTTTTGTGTTGCAATTACTTAGTACGTTTTCTTTAATTTTTCACTTAAGTTGGCACTTAAGTCTTCAATCTACCTCAAGAATGATTAGCGAAGGTGGTAGGGAATGAGAACGGCGCCCGTATGCATGCGCTGCAGTTGATTCTCCTTATTGTAGTTGATTCTACAATAAAATTTAATAAAAACTAAAAGAGAAATAACCTTGGAGGTCAATCGTCACCCCAAATGCGGATAGTAGACATTTTGTAGTACAGGGGTCAACAGCTCCGGTCCTGGCTGCAGGTTTTCATTCTAACCCTTTTCTTCATTAGTGACCTGTTTTTGCTGCTAATTAACTTCTTTTGAATTCATTTGAATTGACTTGTTCTTGAAGACTCTTCAAAGAACCCTTCATTGTTTCTTTTTCCGTAATTAGCAGCCAAATAATAACGAGATACAAAATGAGCCAAAACAACTGTTGTCCATCACACAACATCTGAAAATAAAGAAAGATGAAGGTCTCAGGAATGTTGGTCTGCTCAGGTCCACTAAACATTTTAGCAGCGCTCTTAGAAAGAGAAAATCAACAATTTCAGAAATGTCTGGCATTACACAATGAGAGCAGCAACAAGGCCACAAAATTAAAGAACGGATTTAATTAACAACAAGAATCGGCGCCTCATTAAGCAACTGGCTGGAGTGAAACTGGTTGGAGTTTGAGGCCCTGACTTAGCTGGTCTTCTGTTGGCTCCCTCGCTTCTCACATTTCATTTCTATGAAGCAATTCAGAGGAACGATGAAGAGATTGAAGTGAACATATCTTAAAAAAGCAATTCAATTAAAATGAATTCACATGAAGTTAATTAGCAGCACAAACAGGTCACTCATTAAAAAAAAAAAAGGGTTAGAATGAAAACCTGCAGCCATGGTGGTCCTCCTGGACCAGACTTGGCGACCCCTGATGTAGTATATGTGTACCAAATTTCAGGTCAATAGTTCAAATGGTTTGCAAGCTACAGGTGATTTAAAATCCTGGACAGACAAACAGATAGCCATGGTAGCATATCTCTCTATTATAAAAAAAAATCCTGGAGAGAAACAGTAGGGCGACGAGACGTGATCTTCACGTTAAGATCACGGAAGACACTTAAAAGACCCGTGAGACTAAAGAGATCTCGCAGGGACCTTAAACATGAGAGTTTGTGCCAAGAGAGTGACCCAGGACCGTCTTGCAATGACGTAGAACATGAGATTCTTGCAAGACACACCCTACTTACAACCAAATAAGAGTACGGGCAGCAACACACTCCATTCTATAAGGCTTTGAGCACACAAAGATCCAGGGCTCTCAGCGCATATAAAGCGTATAAGGACCATACGTTATAAATGAAATGTAGACGACTAAGTGAAGAAGAAACCAGCGCAGAGAAAAGAGACTCAAAGGCATTGGAGAGATAAAAAAGATAAAGAATAATCGAGGGGCAAATTCAGAAAATAAGGAAAGTAATTATCAGCCCGAAACAAGTGGAACTGAAAGAAAAGCATGTCCAATCAGGCTAGAATTAAAAGACAAAGTCAAACTTCATAAAGACATTCACAAACGTTGACGCTATACACATGCAGAGCAGGTTACAGATTATGAAAGCAGTGGAATTAGAAAGGCTCAAAAAAAAAAAAAAAACGGCGCGATACACATGTTGTGTATGAAAGTAGGAAAATTAGAAAGTATAAAAAAAAGAAAGTAAAGATCGCAGTAGTGCAAACAAATGGAAATTATTATTCAAAAAAGGGAAAGTAATCACCATGGACCAGATGTCATTGAAACAAATGCAGGACAAAGCAAGGTCAGAAATAAAAGACAGAGTAGAAAATAAAGTAAAACGTCATAAAGAGGTTAAAAAAACAAGGGGGCCAGACACATTTAGAGCAGGTTAGAGAAAATGAAAAGTGGAATTCAAAAGACTCAAAAAAACAAAGACGCGAAACACATGCAGAACAAGATACAGAATATGAAAGCAGAAAAAAACGGCGGTGTCAAAAAAAGAAAGTAAATATCGCATTAGCGCATAGAAAAAGAAATTATTACTTGGAGAATTAACGAAAAGGCGAATAGAGATTGAATATATGGACATAGGTGATATGTCAGAAGTATGAAAATATTGTAAGGCTTTGAAGTATAAGTCAGGAGAATTTCAAAAATGGAGTTTACCTCACATGCATTTATTGATTACTTTGCAAAAAAAATGATTAACTGCTGATGATGAAGATCGTTTTGTCTGTGCTGAAATTCCAAACAGAGAATTATTATTATCCTGAATTATGGTACAAAGTCATTAAACACACGTCTCACTGACCTCATTAAAAAGATTCAGCACATTGGGACTCCAAAGATTCCAAATATTGTTTTTACAGAAGTTCTGAAACAAAAGTGAAACTAATGAAATAGCAACAATTCAAAGAAAATAAAGAATCTTAAAAGTGTGTATCCGGAAAAACAAAAACGGGGGTTGGCGAGTGAAGTGAGCAGGGGGCGAAGCCCCCTAGTTTACTATAAAGATCATCTACTGTGGAATTCTGCTCTGTACTTGTAATATTATATTGTATTGAGGATTACTTGTGTTCTGTTCTGTGTATTGCATTGTATTGTATTGACCCCCTTCTTTTTGACACCCACTGTATGCCCAACCTACCTGGAAAGGGGTCTCTCTTTGAACTGCCTTTCCCAAGGTTTCTTCCATTTTTTCCCTACAAGGTTTTATTTTGGGAGTTTTTCCTCGTCTTCTTAGAGAGTCAAGGCTGCGGGGCTGTTGAGACCTGTTAAAGCTCATTGTGGCACTTCTCGTGTTATATTGGGCTATATAAAAATAAATTGTGTTGTATTGTACCTCTTGCATCTTGTACAATCCGTAAAATTACACATTTTGGGCAATATGGTGTTCATTGCTGTCCCCCCGTTGTCCCTTCCACACAACCATCATTAGTTTTACTTAAAATGGATGCAGGAATTGCTTTTTCTGTTCTTCAGGGTCATCCATATTTTGATTCCACTGCACCATATGTTGAGTATCCTTTGGATGAAAACAGAGCAATTGTCAAGCAATGTATTATTTAATATATTAATTTAAGTTTATAAGTAATTGCAAACAGAAAGTTCTGGCAGTTATGCAAAGAAGAAAACAGAAACAATACATTATGGTAGAGTTTTCATTCTTAGGTTTTTCAGTCATCCATTTGTCCCTTTGCCAGGTCAGTAAGTACGTGTCCTCCAGACTTATTTACCAGACAAGAATTTTCTTACGCATCATGTATTTATTAACTGAATATTGAAGGTTAAAACCTTGGGACTCCATTTTGGGATTGTCTCCTTCTGTTATGAAAAGCCTAGTAAATATGCACTTGGGGGACATGCACTGGCTGTGGTGACTTGTGCTCTTCATAGACATGCGTTAGAAACTAATGGTGCCAGCTGTTCCTCTCGGGATTTTTCCCCATCAACTAGCAGGGTGTGCTCAGCCAGTTGGCCGAGGTCTCCCAGACTGTGACTGTGTCTGACTGTTATAACTGACTGTGGACCCCCACCCCCCCAAAGGTTTGTTTTCCCTATTGATGCTGCTGACTGGGGTTTCTGTTTTCCTCTCCTCCGTCATCAGCTGGCCATTACTCAATGGTAACATTAATGGACAGATATTGTGTGGACGCTAGAGGCGCTGTTGCCCCATTGAACCCACCAGACAGACGCCCAAGACACACGTTTCAAACACCAAGAAGATTCTTTAATAATATTTCTTCAATAATAGTGTACAAAGCACCGCACACTCCACAATTCTGTAATAAATCAATAATAAACAATAATCAATAATAAACAATAACCAATTCTCCACTCCCAGCAGCTCCGTCACACTTCCTCCCAACTCGGCTCCATCTGCTGGGTTTCCCACAGTACTTTTAAAGACCATGACCCGGAAGTACTCCTTCTCCAGGTCAAACGCCTTCTTCAAGTATCCCGGAAGTACTGTGGGTTTCTGTCCTCGTGACTTCCGGGTTAGTGTCATGGTAATAGTCCCCTGGTTCTTGGTGAGCTCCCCCTGGCGGCACCCAACAGGGTTGAAGAGACGGACTCCATGTCCCATACTGCCCTGCGGGAATCCGAGGAACCATTTACATCTAGGGGAGCTGCCATCTAGCGTCCCGGGGGATGTAGTGCTCCGAAAAGGACGGTTTCTTCAGTTGAGGGACGTCCCAGCCGGGGTGAAACGCTGGCTGTCCATCACAATTGTTAGGTTCCATTTATGTTAATTCGTTCTGAAGAGCTTTATTTCTGGTCTGTTTTGGAAGTGCTGGAGATGATGGACCGGTTTCCCGACTGGGGCTGAAGATGATATCCTACCCAGGTGCGAGGTTGCTTTGGAAAGAACACAGTAGTGGAAGCGTTAGGTGGCCAGGAGGTTCCTTGATTTCTGTTCCAGTCGGGATGAATGAATAATGGATGGGCTGAGGGTGGTTGGATATTATGAACAATTCATCCCCCAGGACAACAGGTGGCAGCATTCCTCTAGTTTGTTCCCAACTCGGTCACTCACAGGGTTGCTTTGGAACTGTAGTGTGTAACAGCAACACTGTTAGCAGCGTCAGTTGACGCCCCTTTGGAGCCCTAGGCAGGATGGACAGACATTGTCTATTGCAGTCCAAAGAGGGTAGTTGATATTATTAGATTTTGACAACTTGTTCTTCCTTAGAGTCACAAATTTGGCTCCTTCAGCAGCACAAATGGTGCCCCTCTGTGGGACTTTACAGAGCACGTGCCCCTTGGCATATACAGCATGCACATTTTTACTTTAATTAATTGTACTCAGTGGGTAACAATGTCTGCTCAGTATCATCAGAGTTTGACAGCCTAATAGGTGGGGGTCCCCCTCAGTGTCCAGAGAGTGTGACCCTTAACTTTGATAAACAGCACCCCTCAGATGATGGCGTCTTAGGTGGCTGACTATGTTACTCAATGAATCGACCTCCTCTGCCTGTTGGGGTCCTTGGGTGCCACCAGGGGGCGCTGCTGGAAGAGAACCTTCATGCTTCATGAAGCTTCTGCGGGGCCAGAAAGTTCTTTCAGCATGCAATACCATGGTGCCAGAAGTATCCCCACGTCCCACGTACAAAAAGCCACTCTACCTCATCCAAGAGACTCATAGTCAGGAGGTCAAGGATAATACTTGTCAAGGAGGAGCGGGAGGAAATGGAGAGGCCTGCTTAGTTTAATCATAATATGCTGGACCTAAATAAGCCTGTCAGGGTGTTACTATGAAATAAATATCAGTTTATTCTAACTGAATTGTGTTCACCTTACTTGTGCCTGTTGTTCAGGTTCTGGGGCGCGTCCTTGTGGTTAACATTTAAACAAATCTGTGTCATGTAATCAGTGATTTATAATATAAAGACATACTGTATTACTGAGCTCACCAGAGTGTTCTTTCTTCTTCATGATATTCTAGACAGTTAATTAAGGTCATCCTAAGGTTCTACCGATGTCTCTAATGGTTTTATTCTTGTTTATCAGCCTCATAGTGGCTTCCTTAGCTTTCATTGGCACAGCTCCTGTCCTCATATTGGCAACTATAGGCTCCAGATATTTTATGAAGCCATGAACCACACCTGAGGAATCACAAACACAATGCCAATTGTCCCAAACTTTATGGTGTTCTGAAATAGGGGGATAATGCAGAAAAAGTGTTGTCATTTCTATATGGTTTTACTGAAATGTATGTGAATCCTCTTAAATGAAAGTCTGCAGTGTGCAGTTTAATAGCAAATTGTCTGATGTGTAGCATTATGTTAGGACTCGGTATTTATACCTGTCTGTGAACTTGTCATTGTACTGTACACCTGCACTCCGTGTGCTGCTATACAAAGTAAACTGAATTGAATTGAAACTAAATTATCCCTAAAAATATGTAATATGGCCTTAATGCCGAGTTTAAATTGGTGCCACTCTGACCTTTGATGGACTGGCATTTTATCCAGGGCTGTTTTCTTCCTTCAACCCGATGATACTAGAAAGACTCCGGACTCCTGAAACCTTGAATTGGTTTAAATGGATTGAGAATATTATTTTCTTCTTCTTCTTCTTCTTCTTCTTTTAGCTGCTCCGGTTAGGGGTTGCCACAGTGGAACATCTTGTTGAATATCTTCCTGTCCTCTGCTTCTTGCTCTGTCACCCCATCACCTGCATGTCCTCTCCCACCACATCCATAAAACCTCTCTTAGGTCTTCCTCTTTTCCTCTTGCCTGGCAGCTCTATCTTTAACATCCTTCTCCCAATATACCCAGCATCTCTCCTCTGCACGTGTCCAAACTAATGCAATCTTGCCTCTCTGACTTTGTCTCCAAACCGTCCAACCTGAGCTGACCCTCTAATGTCCTCATTTCTAATCCTGTCCATCCTCATCATACCCAATGCAAATCTTAGCATCTTTAACTCTGCCACCTCCAGCTCTGTCTCCTGCTTTCTGGTCAGTACCACCGTCTCCATCCCATTTAACATAGCTGGTCCCACTACTGTCCTTTAGACCTTCCCTTTCACTCTTGCTGATACCCATCTGTCACAAATCACTCCTGACACTCTTCTCCACCCACTCCACCCTGCCTGCACTCTCTTCTTCACTTCTCTTCCACAATCCCCATTACTCTGTACTGTTGATCCCAAGTATTTAAACTCATCCGTCTTCACCAACTCTACTTCCTTCATCCTCACCATTCCACTGGACCTCCCTCTCATTCACACACGTATTCTGTCTTGTTCCTACTGACCTTCATTCCTCTCCTCTCTAGAGCATATCTCCACCTCTCCAGGGTCTCCTTAACCTGCTCCCTACTATCCCTACAGATCACAATGTCATCAGCAAACATCATAGTCCATGGGGACTCCTGTCTAATCTCGTCTGTCAACCTGTCCATCACCATTGCAAATAAGAAAGGACTCAGAGCCGATCCCTGATGTAATCCCGCCTCCATCTTGAATGCATCTGTCACTTCCACCGCAGACCTCGCCACTGTCACACTTCCCTCATACCTATCCTGTCATATGCTTTCTCCAGGTCCACAAAGACACAATGCAACTCCTTCTGGCCTTCTCTAAACTTCTCCATCAACATCCTCATAGCAAACATTGCATCTGTGGTGCTCTTCCTAGGCATGAAACTATTTATAAAAAAATAAAATAGAAAAAATAGAAGTCCTAGCAATTGCAGCTCCCAACATAGACATTAAATCCACAAATGTGTTGTGACCAGTAGGGGGTGTTGCAGCACCCCAAACCCCAAACCCCAAACACACAGTCAAAAGTTCCAAGTACAAATACAAAGTTTATTGTAATCAATAAACTGATTTGAAGTTTATTGAAGTCTTTATTTGAAGTCTTCCAAAAGACTTCTTAGTAACACAATCACAATTCCAATTATTTTTCTCTCTTTCTTTCTTTGCTTTTCCTCCATTTCAACCACTCGAGCTTTGTCTGTCCTTCACACCCGACTCCAAGTTGCCTGGCAGAGAATGAGTGGCTTCTTTTATCTTAGACCTAGGAGTACTTCTGGTGCTGGAGCACAGCCCATTGGAAGTACTTCCAGGTCAAAGTTCCACAAAGTAGGGATGATGAATCTCTACAGCACCCCCTGGAGGCACTTACAGAACTCGACAAGGCTGCCCTAAGGGACTTCAGTTCCCAGCATGTCTTGTGAGTATCCACACAGGTAGCGTCGCCCAGGAAGGCTGCCACCTAGTGTGTCTAGGGAGTATGAGCCCTGCCAGTTTGTTTCCCCCATTCCTTCACCCTACAAATTGTATTATGTGATATCATCTACTGTTGAATTCTGCTCTGTACTTGAAATATTATATTATATCGAGGATTACTTGTGTTCTGTTCTGCGTATTGTATTGTATCGACCCCCTTCATTTTGACACCCACTGCACGCCCAGCCTATCTGGAAAGGGGTCTCTCTTTGAACTGCCTTTCCCAAGGTTTCTTCCATTTTTTCCCTACAAGGGTTTTTTTTTGGAAGTTCTTCCTTGTCATCTTAAAGAGTCGAGGCTGGGGGGGCTGTCAAGAGGCAGAGCCTGTTAAAGCCCACTGCGGCACTCCTTGTGTGATTTTGGGCTCTACAAAGATAAATTGTATTGTATTGTATTGTACAGGCCTCCCAGCCCGGCCAGAGTCTTTGGTCAATCCCTGCCAGGAAGCCACCATAACCAACTGCAAATTGGCATGTTTTATCAATCCTCCTCTATGGGCAAAGAACATCTTGCCCTTCTTTGTGCCCATTCAGTGCCATAGACTCACAGCCAGGTAAGAGATTAGAACCCATCCTGATAGGGATACCGTCCATCACGGTGTCATGGAGGTCAAAGCCCACACCAGCAGCACTAGGCACAAGGCACTGGATGGCAACAACACCAAAAGTGTGCCAATTCTGCATTAAGACGCTGGCTCTGAGGCAGCGGCCCTAACCACTCTGTCAATGTACTGGACTCTGTGGTTCATGATGTCAACAAATCAATCATCACGTATTACAGCACTCCATTTGTGTATTGAGTCACAGAGCTAAACCAGGGGAGCCACGCAGGAAATGAATTAGCGTTAAACCAACAGTGTAGGTGTAAAATCTCACACTTCCAGAGTACATGGCTGTACACTTTTAAATACAACACTCACATTTTTCTCACTAATAAGAGTGTCATTTATGAATCACTTTTCAGTGTAGAAATAGCAATGTAAAACACCCATAAGCACATTTATTTCAATTCAGGGTGGTGATGGGCTGAAGCTTCTCCTGCTGGCATTGGGTGTAAGGAAGGAAACAACCCTGGACAGAGGGGCCACTCCATTGTAAGGCCAGCTGTATGCAGACAGTGTGGAATAGAAATTAAAGCTTCAGACTTCAAAACCCTGAGTTTGTGGGTTCAAATCCCACTACTGACCTGACACTGTGTGACCACTGAGCAAGTTACTTCAAGTGCCTGCGTTCCAATTCCTGTCTGGGAATCGCCAGTGTATGGTGATGGAGAGGTCTGTGTGCCCCATGACCCTAAACGCCATGTTGTCTGCAGAAGAAGCTCATCATGGGGCCTCACAAGGCAAATTGGTCCCAAGTGAAGGGTCAGACAAAGAGGATTCACAGCCCCTAATTTTGTAGAGACACAAATATAAAAAAATATAAAAAAGAATATCCTGGCCTGGTATCAGGTTAGCGGGGAAGAAGAAGAATCTACCTGGAGACAGGCGTGAATGGAGTGTTCAAGGCAAGCTACTGACCCGACACTGTGTGGCCCTGAGCAACTCACTTCACCTGCCTCTAGTCCTATTAGCCAAAAACACAAAAGAAATGGAACCAATTTAATGTTGTGAAATGCCTTGTAAGTTAGCCAAAATAAGTCAAGGTGATATAAAAATGGGTGGCGCAGTGGGTAGCACTACTGCCTCGTAGTTAGGAGACCTGGGTTCGCTTCCAGGGTCCTCCCTGCGTGGAGTTTGCATGTTCTCCCCGTGTCTGTGTGGGTTTCCTCCCACAGTCCAAAGACATGCAGGTTAGGTGGATAGGCGCTCCTAAATTGTCCCGTGTGTGTGGGCTGGTGCCCTGCCCGGGGTTTGTTTCCTGCCTTGCGCCCTGTGTTGGCTGGGTTTGGCTCCAGCAGACCCCCGTGACCCAATAGTTAGGATGTAGTGGGTTATATCAGGGGTGTCGAACTCCAGTCCTGGAGGGCTGCAGTGGCTGCAGGTTTTCATTCTAACCATCTCCTTAATTAGGGATCAGTTTTTGCTGCTAATTAACTTCTTTTGCCTTTGTTTTAATTGACGTGACTCAGACCCCTTTGTTGTTTCTTTTTCCTTAATTAGCAGCCAAACAATAATGAGACACGAAACAAGCCGCCACGTGACCAGCAAACCTGTGCCCATCACACAGTAGCTGAAAATAAAGAAAGGTGAAAGTCTCAGTAAAACAGAAAATCAACAGTTTTGGAAATGTCTGCTGTGGCAGAATGAAAGCAGCAACAAGCAATGGAATTAAATGACGGGTTTAATTCACAGCAAGAATCAGCATCTCATTAAGGAACTGGTTGGAGTGAAATTGGTTGGAGTTTGAATCCCCAGTTTAATTGGTCATCTGTGGTCTCGTTTCACGTCTCATTTCTGTTTGGCTGTCATTTAATGAAGACAAGAATCAATTCAGGGGACTGAATCCTTAAAAACAGGGCTAAAGAAAAGAAGTTAATTAGCAGTGAAAACTGGTCACTTATTATGAAAAGGGCTAGAATGAAAACCTGCAGCCACTGCGGCCCTCCAGGCCTGGAGTTTGACACCCCTGGGTTAGATAATGGATGATATAAACTCAAATACACCTCCACACTCCACAAATTTGAAATCACCACTTCACTTAAGCAGTGGGAATACCCCGAGGTAAACCCATGATGATACAGGGACATGGAGAACATGCGAGCTCCACAAGAACAGCACCTGGGCATGGAATTGAAGGCCTGTAATGTGGCAATGCTACCCACTACCTCACATTAAATGACTTCTTGTCGGAAGGGCATACCAAGCTTAATAACTCGAGGGGCTGATCTTGTCATCTGAGCACATCATATTACACGACTGTCACTGTAGGGCACACAACCTTTACAGTGATTTTTAGTTACAGACTCCACTTACATAATCTTAGCAATTCGGTATGGGGACAGTTGGCAGCGCACTCCAATGACCACCACTTACATAATGTGACATACCCAGTGACTCAGTCAGACAAGTCCAGTAATATCCAACTGCACAGCCAGAGCACCAAACGTTACCGCAGGTCTACGCCAGCAGGAAGTTAAGGTTAGGGGTTAGTATGGTTAGCGTGTAGGATAAAGGGTTATGGTATGGGGTTAGTTTTATTAACTTTAGGGTTTGGTGAGATTAACATGTCAAACAATTTGATTTGTGATGACCTATAAATGTGTATTCTGAATTGGCAGTCAAGAGATGCGCGGTGATGTCACTTTCACTGTGAAACTGCCGGTGTAGACCTGCAGTGACGTATGGTGCTGTGGCTCTGCAGGTCGATACATCTCGGACCAGCCTGTGACTCGCCCATTAAGTTTTAAGTTGTAGGAGTGGACTCTGTAGGCGCATGTTAGAGCAGACAACCAGTGCACATCAGCATTGGGGAACGTTACTTTTAGAAATAAGTCAGCCGTTGCTCACAAAAAAGTACCTAAATGGGGTACAGTTACTTGTTATAAAATGGAATGCATTAGCGTTACTTTTTCTTCTGTGCTATGACAAACAGCACCTTTCACATGCCAGCATTTGTTATCGGCTTGTGCCAACATATTGGAGTAGGCAAGCAAAGAATTGAGATGGGTCCAGAGGCAGACTGCAGGTCCCTGTGCCACTTGGACTCATTTGTCCCACTCCTGCATGTGCACTAAGGGTTATGTCCCGCTCCCGCCTGCAGAAACACATCACTATGAAACTGCTAAGAAAAAAAAGACATGTATGGCTGATAAGCCTGATGCTAAAGCTTTCCCCTCTTTTATTACAGATCTTCTGATGGGACTTAAATAATCATTTCTGAGCATTGCACGTCTTCTTCTTCTTGTTATTATTATCCACCCATCTATTATCCAGCCCGCTATATTCTAACTACCGGGTCACGGGGGTCTGCTGGAGCCAATCCCAGCCAGCACAGGGCGCAAGGCAGGAAACAAACCCCCACTGCAAGACACAAACACCCACACACCAAGCACACACAAGGAACAATTTAGGATCGCCAATGTATCTAACCTGCGTGTCTTTGGACTGTGGGAGGAAACCGGAGCACCCGGAGGAAACCCACGCAGACATGGGGAGAACATGGACCTGGGAAGCGAACCCAGGTCTCCTAACTGCGAGGCAGCGGCGCCACCACTGTGCCACCGTGCCGCAATTGCTATTATTATTATTATTATTATTATTATTATTATTATTATTATTATTA
>JANRMT010062796.1:90389353-90421799 GCA_026402145.1 Polypterus bichir lapradei | reverse complement strand
GTCAAATAAATGAACCACACGCCGTGGCGCAACACAAGAGGCTTCGCCTCTAGCACTGACGTCCGAGGTTCGACTGCCGAGAGGGGGTGCAGTAAGTGTGTACGCCTGATGAGCCCAGAATTAGGGTGAAACACGTGCCACGTACTCTTTGCATTATTTGACAGTAAAACTATTTCAATATATACTGTATATATATACACATATATTATATATACACACACGCATACATATATATCACCGCTTCCCGATTCATTTTACACTCACACCCCCTGTGACGGACGATGCCGACTTCACACCTCCTTGGTTTGAGAAGAAGTATGAAAAAATATGAGGTTAACGCAGAAAAACAGATCACCAATTGAAGCTTTATGAATAATGGATACTTTATTCACCATCAATAATTGTTTTGGTAAAGCCATACTCAGTGTAATCCTCCTTCCATTTTCTAATTTTTTCGCGACTAGCCATGATTAAATGAACGGTAAAAAAGTAAGAGTGAAGCGAGGGTGACTTATTGAGGCAGGCAGGCGAGAGCACAATAGCACGCGGGCTCGATGTAGTGCACGTCAAGTCAATCTAAAATGCGCGATCAGATTCGAAAAAATATATCTTTTCAAGTTCTATTTGGATATAAGTAGGTTCTATTTAGTCGACAGAAATATCTTTGGTAGGAATGTAAGTTGAATTTAGTGTTTAAATTTCTATGGTGAAGAAAAATGTATGCAATGATGACTAAATTTAACTTACATTCCTACCAAACATATTTCTGTCAACTAAATAAAAATGACTTATATTTAAAATTTACACTCCGCTTAACATCATCCATTTCTGAAGAGGTTCCTCACACCATAACCCTCTGCTTCCTGTGTCTGAGCCAATTCTGCACCCCTCTACAGACAACATCCTGAACTCCCACTTCTTTTAGATTGATGCCCAACCTCTCATGTGGCACCTTATAAAATGCTTTCTGAAAGTCTGGATAAATAATATCATATGCTCCACTTTGCTTGTATCCTTTTGTTGCTTCCTTGTAGAATTTGAATATGTTAGTAAAACACGACCTCCCTTGTCTGAACCCATGCTGACTATTCAGTAAAACTCCTGTTTTTGCAAGGTGGTGCTCAATGCCATGTGGTGCTCAATGTTTTCTTTAATAATTTCTTCCATTAGTTTGCCCAATCACTCTTTTTATATATCGGGATAATATTTGCCATTTTTGTGGAGTTTCCCCAGTACACATTGTCTTCCTAAAAATATGTTGCAAGGGTTTATACAGTATACGTACTCACTAACCTCCTTAAGAACTCAAAGGTAAATATTATCTATTCCTGGTGATCTTTTATTTCACCCTTTTTGATCTAAGCAACCCTTCACTCTCTAAAATTTCCAGACCAATAAGTATCTCCTTAGTCACTTTTACCACTGGTGATTATCCACTTCCTCACATGTGAAGACCTCAGAAAAATGTGAGTGGAGAGTATCTTCTATTTCACTGTCTGTAATTCCCCTTTGCTATGCCTGATTTAAACTATAAATGAAACCATACTTGATGGCACTAATACAAACAAAAATACCACCCTCTGGCATTCTGACTAACAAGATTGCTGCCTATCAATGCTTCCTTTTTTGTTTTGCTTTGGGTTTGAAGGATCTCCAACTCTAATGTTCTCCATTCAACAAGTGACCTCTCCCTTGAGACGACTGGGCTTTTATGGTCCTGGGACTGGAAGGAGTAAAGTCAGTTTCCCTCACTGGGCCATTTCTCAGTACTGTGGAAGCAAAAAAAGATGTCATAGTTAGCGGCTGTTACCTGGGAAGAGCCTGGAGGGTGACCCTCTGACGTGCATGCGTGACATTGCATAATAATTTAAAAAACATTCGGATCAACAAAACCCTTATTTGAAATGTAAATCACGAGTGAAAAACACTTCAGCCTGCAAGTCAGATGTTTGCATTATGTTGACAGCAAGTTGCTTGTCACTTTGCACCATAGCGAGAAATCCTTCAAATCCTAAAATCATTCTCTACACTTGACATGATGGAGCAGAATGTTGTTGCTGACAAATCACACAGTTTGGAAAGGTTGTTTAACAATAAAGGGACACAAGCTGAATAACCTACAATTGCTTGGTTGGGGTCCTCCCTGCGTGGAGTTTGCATGTTCTCCCCGTGTCTACGTGGGTTTCCTCCGAGTACTCTGGTTTCCTCCCACAGTCCAAAGACATGCAGGTTAGGTGGATTGGCGATTCTAAGTTGTCCCCTAGTGTGTGCTTGGTGTGTGGGTGTGTGTATGCGTGTGCCCTGCCCGGGGTTTGTTTCCTGCCTTGCGCCCTGTGTTGGCTGGGATTGGCTCCAGCAGACCCCCGTGACCCTGTATTTGGGATATAGCAGGTTGGATAATGGATGGATGGATAGATGTCTTGGTTGGCCACTTCTCATCTGGACAACAGGGAAAGTTTATCAGATGGTTTGCCACTGGTGGCTAGATTCAGTTTTGTCAAACATTTTTATTTCTAATTTGTTTATTTTTTAACTCCCCAAACATTTTCCATAGCCTTTTTAAAGCAATATTAATTAATTAATAGTTAATTAATTTCTAAAACATTTTTGTGAACTGTTAAGGAGAACCTTAAAACAGCTCTCATCTTAATGTTTGCACTTTTTATTTTAGAGTAAATGGATGTTCTCCATGTAACTTTTCTTTTTTTAATCTGTTGCAGAAATGTTAGTTTTGTAATTGAAAACATGTTTTGTTTTTATATTTAAAAGGCAGTAAGAAATATTGTTTATAATGAACCGTTATTTCCAAACACTCTTTCACCTATCAAATTTGTGAATGAACAAACGGATCATTGTGGCGGTTTTTTTCAGGTTAGCAATAGTGGCACTCATGTTGGAATTCTGTATTTGTGTATGGAGTTTTACAGATGTGAGGGCTGGTGTTTTATTTATGTTTGCCCAGTGAGTGGTTTGCAGTTTAGATCAAAATTTAAATTAGCAATAACAGTTGAGAGGTTCACTTACCTCGGCAGTGACAGTCATGTTTCTGGTGCCTCTACCTGTGAAGTCAGTAGACAGATTGGGATAGCATGGGGGGTCATGAGGTCACTGGAAAGGGATGTGTGGCGCTCCCGATATCTATGCAAAAGGATAAAGGTCTGAGTCTTTAGAGTCCCGGTGCTTCCTGTTTTGCTATATGGTTGCGAGACATGGATGGTGTCCAGTGACCTGAGATGAAGATTGAACTCCTTTGGTCTCTTTGGAGAATCCTTAGGGAACCACTGCTTTGACTTTGTGTCGAATAAAAAGTTGCTCATGGAGTCCCAAATGAGGCACATTACCTGCATTATAAGGGAGTGCCAGTTACGGCACTATGGCCATGTGGCGCAATTCCCTGAGGGTGATCCGGCTCGCGGGATCAGGTGATGGACCAGACCAAGGGGACGCCCATGTAACACCTGGCTGCGGCAGACAGATGGTCATTTCCAGAGTGTGGGACTGGACTATGTGTCTGCCATTTGCCAACCAGGATCCCGAGCTGGTTTGTCATGTGGTGGGTGCAGCAACACGCTGTACCAGTGCATGCTCCTCAACCTAACCTGACCTGAATAACAGTTCTTCAATTTTCTGAACACTTTTTTTGATTGTATGGTCAGGAGGAGTCAAAGTCCTTGCTGACACCTTTGGGTCTAAGACAAGAACTAAAGCAGGAGGTGACACTTTTCAGTCACATGGGGGACACTCTATTTAAAGATGTCAAAGATTTAATAGGGAGCAGGAAGTCTGTGCCAGCAACTTTTTGGCTTTTGCAGGGCTCAGTTAATCTGCCTTCTATATGTAGACATGCAGGGCCAGTTTATCTACTATATAATAAATTGCTCCCATCTGTGTGCGTCCAGCCCCTCTGAGCAATCTAATTGGTCAGTTTGGCTTTGGTGATGTGATTGACAGAGGAATTGCCAGGCAAGTGAGGCTGAGCCACATGAGGAGGAGTAGAGGCATATGAGGCACGCTGAGAGTTGTCTTCAATAATGGGAAGTATTTGCAAGAATACAAATGATGCTTTCATAGTCGGTCATAGGGGCATACTATTGGTCTACAGTTGGTGACGGTCAAAACCCAGACAGAAGATGAGCAAGACACCTTGAAATGACAGAGTCTGAGAAGCAGGCAGAAATTGCAAAATGAATGTAAAGAGTATCAGCTTTTTTTGGCATGTTGGAAGGAATCATTGAATTGCCTAATAGCAGTGGGCAGAAAAGATACCCAGAGGTGCTTGTTAACACATCCTGAGTGAAGAGCCTGTGCCTCAAAGTGCTCCAAGACAGCGCCACCTGGAGGAGATTTGCTATAATGACATCCAATTTTGCCACCATCCTCTTTTCTACAAAGTGTGTCCAGGGTTAGCCCTGTGGTGGAGTAATCCTTCCTTATAAGTTTGTTCAGGCATTTTGCATCTTCTGAGCTCGAGTTGCAGGAGACCATAGCATAGAACGCCACACTGGGTAGTAAGGACTGGTAGAATATTTTCAGCAGCTTTCTGTACACATCAAAAGACCTGAGACTCCTTAGGAAGAGTAGTCTTCTCTGGACCTTCTTGTATTTTCTGACACGTCCTGTAGGTTGGGGACCCCCAGGTGCTTCTAGTTCTGCACCACCTCCACATCCTCCCCCGATTGGTGAGTGGTCTCAGAGGAGCTTTGGCACACCAGAAGTTCACCACCAGCTCAACATGGCTAGTAATCAATAATTACCTACTATTGTGATGGACTGGCATCCTGTTCAGGTCCATTTCCTATTGCCTAATTGATGATGCCAAGATGGGCTTCAGCCCACTACTACTCTGAACTTAATTAAGAAGTGTAAAAGGTGCCATATAGGTGCCTGACCCGACACAGACTCACACAGGAGGCATTTGTAAAAACAAAGAACTTTTATTTTTCACCTGTGGGCATGTCTTTCCCGTGATCCCCACAGGCACAACACAGTCCCCAGTATGCCAAAGTCACCTAAAAAACACTGTACTTTGGCACAACCACTCCTCCTCCAAGCTTCGTTCTCCTCCTCCCGACTCTGGCCATCGAGTGCTGGCTGCTGGCCCCTTTTATAGTCCACCCGGAAATGCTCCAGGTGGTTGACTGGTGAGTTCTGGCTGCATTTCCGGGGGTGGCGAATACACTGCCCACATGGGCTCAGGAGTCCCAACTGCAGCACCCCCGGCGCGGCGAGAAACCAAAGCACCGCTCCAACCCAGGGGGGCGGCCATCTAGCATCCAGGGGGAGGTATTGCACAGTCCATGGCTGCTCCCCCTGAACATATAACGAAGGGGCGTCCTGGCCGGGCATGCACACCGGCCGTCCGCCACAGAAAGTTAAAGGACACATACATGTAGTTGATGATGCATGTAATTAATTTAATACCAGTACCCACTCCTATGTGTATTATGTTGTCTTTTGGCCCTTGTCCCTAACTCCTCCTTTTTACCCCTTTTATTTGCGTCTCTGTTCATTTTTCAGTTTTTTGCTAATTACTCCCTATTTAGTTTGGAGCCTAAGGGGGCGGGGACTCTAGTTATTCAGCTTCCCTCAGGAAGGAAGGACGTTTCGTGACTGAAGAAACTGTTTAGTGTTTTGGGAACTAAACTGTCGCAGCTCAGAAAATAAACACAAAGTGATTTCACATTCAATTCAAAGAGTAATATGTGAAGGCTCCACCATATCCTTGCTGTTTCTCATGCATATACAGTTTTTATTTTGGTTACAGTCCTATGCTTCGTTAGCACAGCCTGATATAGGAGTGCAGGTTTTTACTTCTAATGAAATCTGAGCAGGTTTGGGCGTGCAACAGATGCCCACCAGCCTACGGCTGAATACAGCTGCCGAGTGAGATACATTCAGTTTCATCACTTCTACCTTACAAATGTCAGGCATAACTGATTAAATTTCCTGATATGATTACAGTGTGAAAGACTGGGAGATTTTAAAATAAAAGTTAGCAATCCCTGGCTGAAATAACACAAGTATTGAAAGTCTATTGGAAATCAGTTTGAGATTTCTATCCTCAGCATGGAATTTCTCCCCATGAAAAATAATAATATATAGGAAATTGTCAAGAAATGTAGGAACCCAGAAAGGGTTGTGCCACCAGCGCAGCTTGTGTGCTCCTTGGTGTGCCATTGTGCCAGAAGAATATGGAGCCTGTGACAGATTAGGGATTTCCTGCTCCCTTGTACCCTCAGACCACACGTCAGACACCAGATAAAAGTCCAAATAATTAATTTATTATAATAATAATGTGCACAAAGCACGCTCCTCTCCACAATTCTCAATAAACAATAAACAATCCTCCAAACTCCCAGACTCTTAGCCACCCTGCCTCCCAACTCAGCTCGTCTGTCTGGGATCTCCCACAGTCCTTTATACTCCTCGACCCGGAAGTGTTTCTGAGCCCTCAGTCCATGTGATTATCCAGCACTTCCGGGTCGGGTAATCTTCTCTTTTTCTTCAGCCCGGAAGTATATCATTTCTTCCGTTTCCGCGATTGTGAAATACTTCCGGGCTATAGGGAAAGTATAAGTCCCTGGGCCTCCCTGCAGCGTCCTCCAGTGGCCCCCATGGTATCCAGCAAGGCTGTGGTGAAAAACTTCAAGTTCCATGATGCCCTGCTGGAATTCGGGGCCCTTCAATGTTGCAGGGATGGCTCCATCTGGCGGTTTGGGGTTGTTGGCCGGGATACACGGCCGGCAATCCCTCACAAGCCATTTGTTAAGAAGAAAGTCTGTCTTATGTCTTGTGGACAGAAGTTGAAGAGTCTCCTTTAAAAAACTAGGATTAGGTTCCAATCTTTACTTGGGAAGGCAGTGGCATATGGAGAACAAGCCTGTTGGTTTGTAACATTGGATAATGAAGTAGCGATTAGAATTGACATTGCAAAAGAGTGCTAGAAGAGAGTAACTCGTGTTATTGGGCCAGCAGAACCCTTTACTGATGGGCTTGATTTGACCAGTCAGTCAAACAAAGGCAGAGATCATAACTGTGAACTCAAATGAGAGCATCACTAAAACTAATGTGTTGTTCGTTTTTGATTCGTTCATTCAGGTGTATTATGTTGATATTACTTGTGTGAATTGTTCTTCATTTTTGATTTCGTTTATGTATATATGCTGCCTGTGTTATGTTCCATTTATTTTGTGGGTGGGCCCATCTGACAATCACCAGAGAGAACTGCCCTCCACCCTATAATTCCAGAGGGTCTCCCACCGTTCCTAGTGGTTCATTTCGAAACATGCCTGGGAATGGTGAGTTTCCTTTTATTCTGCTGTGCTTATTGTGATTGATGGAGTTTTGGACTTTTTGCTCTGGTTTCATTTATGGCTTTTGTGTTCTTCTGAGCTTCTTCGTGAGACAGAGTAATTTTGTAATAATAAAACATTTTAATTATAAAGACTCTGTGCTTGCCCTTATTTTCATATTTTTCAGATCCATAAAGACTAAGACAAATAGACTGAGAAACAATTTCTATCCTTCAGCCATCACCATGCTGAATGCTGCTAAGTGGTCAATCTGACCGAGTGCACCTTCATATTTACTATACAGCTCTAAGTTAACATTAGCTAAGGGACAAAGGCAATATGACGTATGCATGAGTGGAAAACATTGTTCTGCTGTTATGGACTATTTTGGTACTTATTTTATTCCCGTTTTATTTTAGTTTTAACTTTGGTAATTGCATTTTTTATTTTATTTTTTTCTTTGCACTGGAAAATTGCACCTAAAATTTCGTTGTACAATGTCTCATTGCTACAATGACAATAAAGATTTTGATTTGATTTATTACTAGCCAGGGCTTAACACTGATATCCCCCTCTAGTTGGCATTTGTTTTTTTTTGCAAGTGCTTTTGGAACATATTGGGACTTATGTGATTAGGGACTCCTAGCTTACAAAATAAAGGGCAAAAGCCAAGGATCCAAAAGCCTAACATCAGAGCTTATTTCTATAGAAGCCAATGGCCACTAAGAGTCTTAAGCGTCCGTGGAAAGGATTGTGCCTGGAGCAATCACCGCCGCATTTATATGGTCATATCCAACAATACGATGTAGAGTTTAGGAAATGAGGCCCGGCCATTATTTTATGTGGTTGAGGTTGTAGTGATGAGCAAAATGATTTGTGAGAAACTGAATTTATAATGAAAATCAACGTATCACTTCACAAACAGGGGTTCTCCCCTGACTGAGGTTCAAAGTCATGTTTCTTGTCTCTTTTGCCATTTTTGTACTATTTATCTATGCCAATATGATTTTGGTTTATTTTCCACTTTGTTGCTAATGTCTGTGTTATGTGCCTTGTGTTTTGTGGGTGGTTCCCCAAGGGACAGGCTTCTTCCCCATAAACACTCACCCCAGTGTGGTACTGCTTACCTCATTCGAGCATTTCAGACGATCCCCAGTCACACATGCAATACAACGTATAAATTGTTAAAATCCATCCTGAATTACTCACAAAAATTGAAATTCAAACTTGGTTCACAACAAGATAGGAGGATAGGAAACTGTAAAAATAACAGGTCCATGTGAGAGAAAATGGGAGGCTTTATATCCTTGTGTCAACTTTGCTGCAGGTTTTCATTCTAACCATCTTCTTAATTAGCGACCAGTTTTTGCTGCTAATTAACTGTTTTTGCCTCAGTTTTAATTAACTTGACTCAAGCCCCTGTGATGGACGGCCAGCGTTTCAGTCTGGCTGCGACGTCCCTCAACTAAAAGAAAGAGCCTTTTTAGGGCACTACATCTCCCGGGACGCTACATGGCAGCTCCCCTGGATGGAAATGGTTCCCCGGATTCCCACAGGGCAGCAAGGAACATGGAGTCCAGTTCTTCAGCCCTGTTGGGTGCTGTGGGTGCCACCAGGGGGAGCTCAACAAGAACCTGGGGACTATTACGGTGACGTTAACCTGGAAGTACTTAGGAGTCACAAGGATGGAAACCCGCAGTACCTCCGGGACACCTGAAGAAGGCATTTGACCCGGAGATGGAATACTTCCGGGTCATGGACTATAAAGGATTGTGGGAAACCCCAGCAGAGTGAGCTGGAGTTGGGTGGTAGAGGACGGAGCTGCTGGGAGTGGAGGATTGTTTAGGATTATTGATTATTGTATTGCTTTATTATTGGAGAATTGTGGAGTGTGCAGTGCTTTGTGCACTATTATTGAAGAAAATATTAAAATAATCTTCTTGTGCTTTTACACGTGTGTCTGAGACATCTGTCTGGTGGGTTCAACAGCAACCCCTAGCATCCACACCCCTTAGTTGTTACTTTTTCCTTAATTAGCAGCCAAACAATAATGAGGCACAAAACAAGCCGCCACATGACCAGCTAATCACAATATCTGAAAAATAAAGAAAGATGAAGGTCTCAGTAAGATTGATCTCTCAGGTCACCCAAACATTTTAACGGTATGCTTAGAAAAAACCTAAAATGAACCATTTTGTAAATGTCTGCTGTGGCGGAATGAGAGCAGCAACAAGCCATGGAAGTAAAGAACGGGTTTAATTAACAGTAAGAGTCGGCTTCTCATTAAGGAACTGGTTGGAGTGAAATTGGTTGGAGTTTGAAGCCCTAGTTTAGCTGGTAGTCTGTCGGCTCGTTTCACATCTCATTTCTGTTTGGTCGCCATTTAATGAAGAAAAGAATCAATTCAGAGGACTTAATCCTTAAAAGTAGGGATATTGAAAAGAAGGGAATTAGTTAATTAGCAGTGCAAACTAGTCACTGATTAGGAAAAGGGTTAGAATGAAAACCTGCAGCCACTGCGGCCCACCAGGACTGGAGTTGAATACCCCTGCTTTATATTTTAACAGAATTATTCTAAAACGTTCAAAACAAAAACAAAAGAAGAGCATAACAAGTATGATCACATCTTGCTTATTACAAATAACCTGGACGCAGGTGCACAACATGAAGCTCCACTCACTGATTTATTAATTTGTTTTCTTTTCCCATTTCCATCCCCCACACCCTTCTGCCAGCCCATAATTCCCATTCCCTTGAAGGAACTTTACACTCTTTTCAACTCAGACACCACAGGTATCCAAACAGACTTGCGAACAAAACCAAAGTCAAATTCCAGGGTACAATGTTGAAAGTCAATGCAAAATTATCCAAAAACCAGAAAATCCACAAGTACTGGCAATCTTTATGTATAATACGCCACCGTGGCTGTCCATTTGTCTGTCCAGGATTTTAAATCACCTGTAGCTCGCAAACTGTTTGAACTATTGACCTGAAATTTGGCACACATATACTACATGATGTCTACTGTTCACTTTAGGGGTGATGATTGACCTCCAAGGATATTCCTCTTTTTATTTTTATTTTATTTTATTGTAGAATCAACTCTCGGCAGCGGCCAGCAGGTGCCGTTCTCATCCCTACCACCTTCGCCGTCACTTCCTCTTCCTCTTCATATGTTAAATAAAACTTGAGGCAGATTAAAGACTTAAGTGCCAACTTAAGTGAAAAATTAAGGAAAACGTACTAAGTAATTGCAACACAAACACTGACTTAATCAGTTTTAACTGACGATGCCGACGAAAGAAGAGAAGCGGGCCGCTAGGGTGGAGAAAAGATGAGCTGCTCAGGAAGCAGCAAGCGCATCAACCTCTGAGCAAACAAATGCTAAACGTAAAGAGATAGAGGATGAAAACCAAGAATACTCAAGTCAAGTGTATTGACTGCACGTTATCATGCAGTCCGCCATTACTGGTAAACCTATTTTTAAAGGAGTTCAGGCCAATGATGGAAACCTGAACCACTCAGCCCAATATAAAGGTTCAGGGTGGTCCCTCAGCTGGAGGGGGTCCTGCCTCCTGAGGCTCCACATGCAGTGCACAAGGTACAAACAAAAAAGATGGTAAATATACAATTAACATAATACAATAGCATTTAATTAAACACAACAAAATAAAATAGACACAATACAGAAACAATAAAAAACAAATGTAAAGCGACCTTGGGTTTGTGAAAGGCACTCTATAAATGCAACTTATTATTATTATTGTTATTACTATTATTATTATTTTAAAATATAATCAATAACATCCATCCATCCATCCATTATCCAACCCGCTATATCCTAATTACAAGGTCATGGGGGTCTGCTGGAGCCAATCCCAGCCAACACAGGGCTCAAGGCAGGAAACAAACCCCAGGCAGGGCGCCAGCCCACCACAGGGCACACACACACCAAGCACACACTAGGGATAATTTAGAATTGCCAATGCACCTAACCTGCATGTCTTTGGACATTGGGAGGAAACCGGAGCAAACCCACACAGACACGGGGAGAACATGCAAATTCCACGCAGGGAGGACCCAGGAAGCAAACCCAGGTCTCCTAACTGCCAGGCAGCAGCGCTACCCACTGCGCCACTGTACTACCCCACCCAGAACCTGTTCACAAATTTTCACCTTGAAGCACTAGCTCTTCAATCGGCTGTCAGTGTATCACAACAATCAAAAGTCTCACCGTACCGACATCTTTCCTTACCGTAGTGGTGAGCACCTGGAACCTGTTCACAGATCTTCACATTGAACCTCTCGCTCTTTGATCCACTGTCAGCATTTCGCAGTGATTGAAGTCTCACCAGGCTGACACCTTTCCTTAGTGTACTGGCGAATACCCAGAACCTGTTTGCAAATCTTCACAATGAACCTCTTGCTCCGCTCTTTGATTCACTGTCAGTATGTTGCAATGATCGAAGTCTCCCTATACCAACACATTTTCTTAGCATACGGGTGAGTGCCCAGAACCTTTTAGATTGAGTGTTGCTATATCCTGAGGCTTGAAGCTTCACGGGGACCCCCCCTGTCCCAACTCTTTGTATTGCCTGTAAATGAGAGGCAGACACAAACATAAAGGTTTGGGGAAACCGTCCCCGTGTACCTAATCAATAACAAAATTTATAAATTATGTATAAAAGGTGACAAAAATAGCAGTGGTAGCACTGCTGCCTCGCAGTAAGGAGACCTGGGGTCTCTCCTGGGTCCTCCCTGCGTGGAGTTTGCATGTTCTCCCCGAATCTGTGTGGGTTTCCTCCCACAGTCCAAAAACATGCAGGTTAGGTGCATTGGTGATCCTAAATTGTCCCTAGTGTGTGCTGTGTGTGTGTGCCCTGGGGTGGGCTGGCACCCTGCCCGGGGTTTGTTTCCTGCCTTGCGCCCTGTGTTGGCTGGGATTGGCTCCAGCAGACCCCCGTGACCCTGTGTTAGGATATAGCGGGTTGGATAATGGATGGATGGATGGAAAAATAGCAATTCAAAAAGAGAAAGATGCCCTGGCTAAACCATAACACTGCCTCTCATGAGTCAAAATGTTGACAAATGCTGAGTTTCTTTCAACGCCCGAGGAGGAGACTTTGTCAATGTGCTTTATACTTCATTTTGAACAAACATTGCAAAACATGTCTTTAATAAATATAATTTCAGGCTGCTACAGACAAGCAAAACAACTCCCAAGTGATGCTGATGCATTCATGGAAGTAACATCTAAGACCCCCACAAATGTGAAAAGGTTTACCAAAGCAAAAAATTCAATGATTGATTAGCCAAAACAGTTCTGAACATTTAATTAACTCCATACCTGGCAACGGAATAATGACATTACACAGAATAATCAGCCACAGAAGACTTCTTAACGTTCACAGTTGTCTGGAAATCTGCTACTAGGAATTGAATTCAAAACATTTTTCTGAATCCTGGCAATAAGAAGCATAGAGTAACTCAAAGGAAAACGAAGATCAAGGATACCTTTAATTATCAATCACGTGAATTGTGATGTTGTTCTTCTTGTTTCTTTTGGGTCATCTAATGGTGCCTCATGATTCAAACTTAGAGCTAGTCCACAGTAACACAAGATAAGCTTTTTTCTGCCTTCCATCCACACCAAAACGTTTTTTGATCACCAACAATTAATTATTTTGTAAATGCTCAGCAAAGTGAATACATTTGACAATGACAGGTCGTACAACAGGTCTTTGAAAATGCTGATTGTCATTTGATCAGAAGATCAATGTTAACAACACTCAGGTAGAGAGGAGACACCGAAACCTCAGTGTTCACATTACAGAAGACCTAACCTGGTCCAGACACATCAGTCCCTTGGTGAAGAAGTCATGGCAATGTCTTTACCACCTCGGACACCACAGAGATTTCAGGCTACCTTCCCAATTTACTAAAGAACTTCTACACATCCACCATTGAAAGTACCCTGTATCACACAGCGGGCCCACAAGGCTCTGGAGAGAGCGATGTGGTCAGCTGAACACATCACTGGGTGTAATTCGAGAACATTTACACCAAGCGATGTCAGACCAGGACAAAGAAGATGATCAGTGATACCAGCCATCTCAACCACAGCTTCTTCTGTGTTGTGGTCAGGTAGATGCTACCACCGCCTAAAGACCAGTTCAGAGAGAATGAAGACGAGCTTAGGTTCTCAGTATATCTCAAACTACACAGTGCCCTTTATTTTTCTAATTATCACATATTTATAACTCTATTAATCCATCCATCCATCCATTATCCAACCCGCTGAATCCGAACACAGGGTCACGGGGGTCTGCTGGAGCCAATCCCAGCCAACACAGGGCACAAGGCAGGAACCAATCCTGGGCAGGGTGCCAACCCACCGCAGAACTCTATTAATGATTTTTGATATTTATAAAGTCGTATATTGTTATTGTCCTTTATGTTCTTAAAGGCACAGTCATCAGAGTTGAGCAACTACCGTAACTGCACATTTCACTGCACATTGTACTGTATGTGTAATTTGTATGTGACAAATACAATTAGATTTGATTTGAGACCAGATGTGGACTTTGGTTTTGTCCCCTGTGATGCCATCTTCACTATGGTGACAATACTTTCCTAACTTCTCTGCATCCCTTAGGTCAGGGATGGCGAACCTTTTAGAAACCGAGTGCCCAAACTGCAACCTAAAACTCACTTATTTATCACAAAGTGCCAACACGGCAATTTAACCTGAATACTGACAGGTTTAACCTGAAAACAACTCATACATTAACATCTTTTGTCTTAAAAGAAAAACATAATAACAGAGCTTTCAATGATACAAACAACTTTTTATTGAAAGGTAAAAGTCTGCATTCGGTATGGTTTTGAACAATTAATGTGATTTTTGCTGTTGTATGCATGCTGATAATTTGTCTAACCTTGGCTCACACTTTGTAAGTTTGAGAGCAACACATGCAGCACTCAGGTCATCTGTTAGTCTGTTTCTGGTGTCAGATTTGATAGAATTCAGCGGTTCTCAAACTGTGGGGCGCGCAAAGTAACAAAAAAGGGGGCACGAATGTTGCCATATGTGGCGTAAGTTCGGTATTCGTAGGGAAATTTTAAACTTGTAGCGGTGTATTGGCAGCAAAAAATATAGGAATACATTTTATTAGGGTTTCAAAAAAAACGTTTGGGGGGTCGCATTTAAAACTGTTATGAAAACTTGGGTCGCAAGTACTTAAAGGTTGAGAAACGCTGATATAATTCAAAGCATGAAAACAGCTGCTCACAACCATAAGATGTTCCAAACAAAGTAAGGAAAGCAATCCCAAGTGCCCTCATTGACTTAAAATTATTTGGCAGAGAATTCCACACTTTAAGGATTCCATTTTCAGAAGTAACTGTGCTGTCCTTTGTCATCCCTTCTATCTTCTCAAGTGTTTCACGCAGGTCTTTCCCATTAACCCCCGTTTCCATTTCCATTCCCTTTCCCGTGTGCGCTCGCTCGCTCTCTATCTCTCTCTTTCTTTATCCCCTTTCCATCCACCTCACGTTTCTCTTCTATATTACGGGGTCGTGGATCAGGTGTGGCGATTAGCATCTCCCGGCAACAATTACAGATTCGGATGACTCCTCACCTGTGCGCTTAAGCGAGGACCGCCCGCATCACAAAGCTCCCGGAAACCGCTTCGACCACTCTACCATAACCCCCTTTAAGCCGCGAGTGCGGCGATTATCTATTAAAACTGGCCTTTTCAATTTTGAGCTGTGGACCCGCTATACCACATCCCCTCCAACCCCACCACGGGAATCACAGACTCAACAGGCTGCAGTCCGTGCCGCACCCTCACGCCGCATGTGAGCCGCCCGCCTTACCCCAGACAGGAGAGGGTGGAAGCGCTCCCATTGGGCTGCTGGGCAGAGGGGAGGGTGATGTGATAAAAGTCCTCCGGCGCAGGGGGAGCTGGGAGGGGAGCAGCCCGGTCCCGCATCCCTCTGGCTTTATAGTAACGAACTCTGTGCTGGGTTGAAGGCGCGCGTGCCCACAAAGAGGGCTCTGAGTGCCCCCTTTGGCACGCGTGCCATAGGTTCGCCACCACTGCCTTAGGTACTCTGCATTGAAAACACTTGAATATTCCATGGTGTTTAATTTAGCTGGACTTCTGCTTTACATTTCTCAAGGCTTTGGCAACCTTTGTCATGTTGTGACATTTAGCATTCTATTATATTTTTTCCTTGAATTTAAAAACTACAGGAGATCAAAAGATATTATAGAGGTTTTCGAGGTCAAAGAACCCTGTGATCACATTTGTTTTTCGAATTGAATGGGTTTATAACATCGTTAGATTTAAATCATATTTTTTTGCAACGCAGTTTTGGAATCGGTTGTTTTAACGATTGCTTTTGGCTGTTAGGCAGGATGGTCGGAAGTGTGTGACGTGTGACGTCCTTATCGGGGTGTTTGGTTTTCCTGCTTACTCTCTTGCTTACACCCCCTGACTATGATTTTGGTTTTGCAAACGGATCTCATTTTCTTGATCCACAGTCTTGCTTGGCCAGTTTATTCTTTTCCTTTTCTCACAATTCCTTTTTCTTTCAAATTTGCCACCACTCCTTGCAGTCAATGCAACCTTAAACTTGTCTGAGGTCTTCAAAAGGAAATGAACTTTATTGTCTAGTCCATTCTTGACATTTTGATATACTGCAGGTTTGCTCAGTAAATACACGGAACTCAAATCTGATAAACTGCATGTCCCGAATCTCCAATGGGACTCCAGCTGCGGACCTCCAGAGCTCCACTCCATTGAGGAGGTTGTCGCTTTATATGATATGTCAGTGATAACACCTTGTTGCTCTATGGTTAAGATTAGGGTTGGGGGAGGAGTTATCTGACTCAAGTCAAATAAACCAGGTGACAAAATCCTGCAATCCAATTGGCTGCCCAGCAGAGCCACTGAATTGCGGAGCTGTGGAGCTCTGCAGCTGGAGCCATCTCATAATTTCTGACAGGGACAGAATTTTTTTGAAATGAAAGCAAATTTTTTTTTCATGTTTATGTCTTCGGTGTGTGATTCTCACCTCCAGCCCTCCTGGCTGAATAAAGTAAATGTACAAAAATGTAAAAATCACGTACCCCTTATGGGTTACAGGGTGATGCAGTGGTATTGTTGCAGCCTCAGAGTGAGGAAACAAGTTTTTGCATCCTGGGTCCTCCCTGTGTGGAGTTTGTATGTTCTCCATGTGTCTCCATGAGTTTCCACTGGATTCTCAAGTTTCCTCCACACTGTCCAACTATGTGCAAGGTAAATTGGTAAATTGGCCCTAGCATGTGCTTGGGATGTGGGTGTGTGTTCACCCTGCGATAGACTGGCATCTTGTCCAGGATTTGTTCCTGCTGTGAGACTTGCCCGGACACCACCAGTCGGAAACCACATCTTTATAAAAAGCACACGTTTATTTTGCAACAATAAACTCAGGTTTACAGTCCCAAACACCACACACAATGCACACAGCAAATAATCACCACAATAAGTCTCTCTTTCTCAGTCCTTGGCTGCCTGTCTCCTCCTGGGAGCTTCGTCCTGCTCCTACTCCCGACTCAAGCTCCCAGACTGTAGGAAGGCGGCCTCTTTTATTCCCGCTGGCTGATGACGTCCTTCCGACAGCACTTCCGGGCGTCCCTGGCAGGTTCATCTGCCATCTTGCTTGGTGTGGCAGAAGTAACAGTTCTCCAGGTCTGACGAGGCTTAAGGCGCCCCCTGGCGATGGCCACGGGTCCCAACGGGTTAAAATCTTTTCCCTCGTCTCCCGTGGTCCTCTCTTAGTCCAGGGCAGTTGCCTCCTCGTGGCCCGGAAGCTATACATGTCCCTTTCCGGTCCTTCCAGGCATCCCGGCCAGATATCTGTGATACGGCATATACACTAACTGGGATAGGCTCCTGCCCCTCCATGACCCTGGCCTGTGTAAAGCTGGTAAGAAAATTAAATGACTTGGGTGCTATTTGATCATCTGCTCTGCAGGCCTGGCATACTGTACAAGGAAGGTTTGGATGATCTGGAAATGGTAACCTTTACTCCCCAGCTCATACTTGTTGACTGGAGGTCAGCCATGTATCTTATCCCTCTTGCTTAAATAACGGTATTTATAAGCCGGACAACCTGTTTGATGAGGGTGAACCTTCCAGGAGATAAAGCTTTTGTATAAAGTTCCTACTACCTCCAATTACAATTTGTCCTAAATCATGTGGTATATCATTGAACTAGTAAAATACCGCTTTGCAGCGGAGAACTAGTGTGTTAAAGAAGTTATGAAAAAGAAAAGGAAATAACGTAACATGAGCTTAAGCATTTCACTCCTATAATGGTCCTGTGTAGTACGAGTATAATTGTCTCCTGTACCGTCATCAGTTCACACCTTGAACCTGTCCCAGTCATTCAGTACATAAGACACAATATCTCTGTGGATATCAAGGCTGAGACTGATATGGCCAGGCAGTAAGTAAGAGAGAGAATGGAAGAGGCAGGCGCAATCTCGGGGCATGGAAACCGCTGGGTACGGGTTGGTGAAATTGTGATCGACGGTGATCACCGGAATAGACATGTTATTCGGAGTAAACTTGCACCCGTTGAGAAAGAAAGTACGAAGGAAGGCGAGAAGCGGTGGAGCAAGGAATGAAAAGCAGAAGTCAGCACCAGGAAGACGTACGAGGGGGGACCCAAAAATAACCGGAAATATTTTTAAAACGTGTTTAATTTAATTTTCTGTTGTGGTAGATAGGGGGCGCTCTCGCTCCCTTGAACCCCTGTCCACAACTCCAAACACCAAGTAAAAGTCCAAAATATGACTTTATTCAATCGCCACAGTGCACAAAGCATACTCTCCACCACAATACTCACATAAATCACTAATAAACTCAATAATACAATCCTCCACTCCCAGACGCGTTGCCACCCTTCCACCCAGCTCAGCTCGCTGTCTGGGAGCTCCCACAGTCCTTTTATATTCCCTGACCCGGAAGTGTTCCCAATCCCCAGTCCATGTGATTCTCAATCACCTCCGGGTCAGGTAAAAGTTCTTTTCTTCAGCCCGGAAGCCCGTCGCTCTTCCTATGACGAACTCTCCGGGTCATAGGGCACGAAAAAATCTTCGGTCCTTCCTGCAGCTCCCGCTTGTGGCCCCCATGGCATCCAGCAGGGCTGTCCGTAAAAACTCCATTGTCCATGATGCCCTGCTGGTCTTCTGAGGACCTCCATGCTGCAAGGAGGGTTCCACCTGGCGGCTTGGGGGTATTGGCCGGGATAAACGGCCGACCATCCTCCACACTGTACAAACTACAATTAGTCTCCTTCAAAGTACTCTCCATTGGCGGAAATACACTTATCTAACCGTTTGTTCCATTGTTCGAAACATTTTTTAAATTCGTCTGAAGTAATGCCCATTAATGCTCTGGTCGTTTCTTGTTTTACCTCTTCGACGTCAGCAAAACGCCTTCCTTTCAAGTCTTTTTTCATCCGAGGGAACAAAAAGAAATCACATGGAGCTAAATCCGGTGAGTAGGGTGAGTGGTTCAGGGTTGCCATAACGTTTCAATAACAATAGTTTCTGCAACACTTTTTTCAAGAAGAAAACAAAATTTCACTGCCGCACGTTGCTCACGATAATCGGCCAACGTAAAAAAAACGACACTTGCACAAAACTACTTTTACAAAAAAATTCACTGAAAACAAGCACAACCTTCCAGACTGATGGCACTTGGCAGACTGACTTGTGAAGAGTGTAACTAGATCGCCCTAGCGGCCCAACCACGTACTACAAGTACCAACCTAACAACAACAAAATTTCGGTTATTTTTGGGTCCCCCCTCGTACGTGAGCAAGTAAGGAAACCCAACAATGTCAGCCTTCAAGCGGTGGAGTAAACAAAAAGGCAGGAGTCACCAGCAGGAAGACGTGAAGCAAGGCCAACAATAACAGACTTGAAGCAGTGGAGTAAAGAAGAAGGGAGCAGTGAGCACGACGAACAGCTGAGGAAAGTAAGGAAGCGAGTGAGGAGGCACATGAGCGCGGGATGTCGTTAATGTATATAGGCAGGGAGCCAACCATGTGGTGGGTGCGTGGACATTGGCCGTGCGGAAAAAGCAAGGGGGACCGGGGTGGTGCTTGTGCGTCTCTGCCATGAAACAAATTGTCTGTTAATGGAAATGAGGAATGAAACCGCCAAAAAGAGTGGTCAGTTCTGAAACTTCCTTACGGCATAATGGTGAGAACCGCCAAAAAGAAGACATATTTTTGAAAGTTCATTACGGGGCACAGAGCGAAATGAAACATGCTTACCGTTTGTAAGTTCAATGTGTGGACGCTAGGGGACGCTGTTGCCCCATGAAACTCAACAGACAGACGTTCAGGACACACGTACAAAGGCACCAAGTATAATTTTTAATACTTTTAACTAATTTAATTTTTATAAAATAAAGTTCACAAAGCACCAAACATGCCACAATTAACCAATATCAATAATCAATAATCACAAATATACAATCCTCTACTCCCAGCAGCTCTGTCACACACCCTCCCAACTCCGGCACAGCTTGCTGTGTCTCAAACAGTCCTTTATATATTCCTTGACCCGGAAGTGCTCCTTCTCTTCTTCCGGGTCAAACGCCACATCATCAGTCCTCAAGCATCCTGGAAAAGTAGGAGTCCCCAGGTCCTTTATGAGTTCCTCCTGGCGGCACCCACGGCACCCAACAGGGCTGAGAAAACTAACTCCATGTCCCATGATGCCCTGAGGGAATCCGGGGTACAGTTACCATCCAGGGGAGCTGCCACCTAGCATCCTGGGGGAGGCAGTGTCCTGGAAAGGCTGCCCTTCTCCAGTCTTCCCGTTCTGGGATGTCCCAGTTGGATTGAGCTGCCAGCCATCTATCACAAGTGTAAAGAATGGGCATAGAAAATCTGGGCTTCCTACGTATATTGGAAGTTGCAGAAATAGTGAGGAGGTGTTTCCCCTATCTATATATACAGTTTAGGGGGTACACCTGTTCCCCCCCGCCCTTGGGTGTTGCAATAGGACATTAAACATACCTAACTTTTGTAAGTACACTGCAAGGAATAAGCATGCAAAATTTCAGCTTCCCGTTTATATGGAACTGGGAAAATTAGTGATGAGTCAGTGAGGGCTTTGCCTTTTTGTAGGTATAGATTCCTTACCTGTTTGTCCTGTTTAATGCTTTTCTGTTTTGTATTGCTCAATACTTCAGCCCCGAATTTTAACATCCTCCAAATGAAAATATTTTTACTGGGCATGTTGCTGCCAAACTTGTTACTACTTCTCAAAGTCCCTGGATAAGCTGGTCATCAGGCAGTGGCCATGCTTAATTTGCAAATGATGACATATCAGTGCTCATAGTGGTCACCCTCAGTGGAATGTGGGTATACCAGCAATGACAATTTGGGCACTGGCACAGCACTGTTATCTGCATCATCTCCCTAATAAATGCATGAAATCCCTCTCATATAACTTAGTACTCCACTTGGGTATCTTTCAGTCTTACATTGTTTCTCTATCAACCTGTGTATTGAGGTTTTCACTCTCCTTGCCTTTGCCCCGACTTTTACCTCTTTTAACCAAAAGGGGTTGCCAGTGAGCCCCAAACCTCAGACACAATAATGCCCAACACAATTCCATGTCCAAATAAAGGATTTTATTTGTCAGAACACTAGTAAAAATGCACCAGGACACAATTCTGTTCCCACTGTCTCCTGACTCGACCTTATTTAAGCAATGCAGTGGACTCAGTTTTAAATTTGACCATGGAACTGCTTCCGGTCTCCTGCCCAAGTCATCCTAATCACTTCCAGGTTGTGTGGAAACCAGAGCAGTCCTTCCCAGACAGCAGTATCTGCCGGCTACCAAAGATCCCAACAGGGATGCGTTTCTGGGCTCCAACTCCCATACCACCCTGCTTGTGTCTTAATTGGGTTTGGCCTTGAGGAACACTGCCACCTATCGTTTGGAGGCATGAACTGCTCCTGGCATACCCGCTCACTTTGTCCATTCATTATGGCATTCTGGCCGAACAAAAATCCTTCTTTTATCCCAGCCAGGGTGTCTATCCTTCCTTCTTTCCTTATCAGCATCCACACCTGCTACTTCTGGACCAGAACTACTCTGACCTGACAATTTGTTTTGATTCATGCAGCTTCCAATGTTTTTAGCAAACTTTTACTTTCTCTCTTTAGCCAATCAAAAAAGTATAATATGAATTAGGGTAAACTAAATAAGTCTGTTTAAAGTTAAAAAATAAGGTTATAAACTAAATAAGTCTGTTTAAAGTTAAAAAATAAGGTTATCTGGCTGGAATCGTGGCTTTCCAGCTAAATGATCTGTGCTGGAAAGTTACTGGTTTGAAACCTGGCAATGCCAGAAGGAAAGCATAAGACCCTTAACCTGCAATTGCTCCCTAGAGAGAGAGAGAGAGAGAGAGGTTGGGAGCTGGTGCTGATAGCGCATTGCTGAACCCACCACACGACAAACCACCTGGATTGTGACCTGAGTGCATATGGTGACACCTCAGCACCACACTGGAACAGTATGAGGCTTATTACAGTGACTGGAGTGCAAATCCTGCTGGCAACCCCCAAGTTGTCCCTGTAAGTTGGAGGACCTGCATGCAGGGCTGGATGCAAATTAGTGTCATACCCAGGATGAAGCAATTTCAGGTTAGAGGTGCTGTACAAATAGCAGGACCCAAGCTTCTCTCTGTGTGTTCCTGGAGAATAAGTTGGGGGAATGCAAAAAATGACAAGTTTGCAATGCAAGAAATTATACATGACAAATAAAGTAAGTTATCATTTAAAAACAAATGTAAAAAATCAGAACAAATATTGATTGTTTATTTAACATGTGTAAGAGAGGATGGACTGGCATCCTTACTGAAGTTGAGGAAAGATGTGGATGGACAGTAATCCTGGCCAGGTTGGTGGCTGGTACATTTCCCGGTCACGAGGCCATAATGCTGCTCGAGGCCATGTATTCCCCCTATACAATACAATACAGTTTATTTTTGTATAGCCCAAAATCACACAGGAAGTGCCGCAATGGGCTTTAACAGGCCCTGCCTCTTGACAGACCCCCAGCCTTGACTCTCTGAGAAGACAAGGAAAAACTCCCAAAAAAAACCTTGTAGGGAAAAATGGAAGAAACCTTGGGAAAGGCAGTTCAAAGAGAGACCCCTTTCCAGGTAGGTTGGGCGTGCAGTGGGTGTCAAAAGAAGGGGGTCAATACAATACAATACACAGAACAGAACAAATCCTTAATACAGCATAAAAATAAAAATTTTAGAAGTACGGAGCAGAATTTAACAGTAGATGATATCCCATAATAAGATTTGGATATTTTTAGATTCCTGGAGACCTCATCCATCAAGCTGCCTCCCCCATTTGGCCATTCCACGGCTGAAACAGTGCTGGGCCAGCCAATCCGATGAAAGGATTCCTCTTTCCCACGATTCCTGTGATTCTCCATCAGGGATGACTTTACCATAGGCAGGCAAACAACTTGGCAGGTGGGCCGTGGCACCAATTGCCACATTTGAGTACCGAGAAGAGAAACAGAATAGGTGAGGGTTAGTATTCAATTATAATTGTCATGTTACTTATGTTTTAGTGCTAATGACTAACAACAGAGATGCAGTCTGTACAGTTAATCAGCAGCTCTAGTCAGGGTGTGCTAAACTGAAGTAGTGAGTCTTCAGCCGGGATTTAAAGGCTGAGACCGAGGGGGCATCTCTTATATTAGCAGGCAGACCATTCCACAGTTTAGGGGCCCTGTAACTAAAAGCTCGACCTCCCACTGTTATTTTATTAATCCTTGGAATCCTAAGCAGACCGGCATCTTGAGATCTTAATGTGCGCTCAGGTTTGTAAGTCATGATAAGTTCAGACAAGTAAGCCGGACCTTGGCCATTTAATGCTTTATATGTTAAAAGGAGGATTTTGAAATCTGCCCTAAACTTAACCGGGAGCCAGTGTAAGGATTTAGACTGTAAGGATTTAGACCTATATACAGGGTGGCTGAATTCCGCTGGTGGAACTCCCATTTATACACCTACAGGGCATATTGGAAGCTGTAGTCCTGATAGGCAGCCCAATTAGGGTAGTTGGGTGCCACCAGAAGGAGCTGCTGGGGAACGCTATCCCCACTTTTGGAAGTGTTTCTGATGTGCAATGCTGTGGCACCAGTAGTATTCCCAGGTCCTGTATAAAAGAGGCCATCTCATCTGTATCAATCTAGGAGTCAGAGTCAGGAGGAAGAGGGCAATGCTATTATTGGCAGGAGCCATACGACATGCACTTCAGAACAGGCCATCCGCCTGATGCTAAGCATGTTCGGACCCAACCAGTACTGGGATGGGAGACTATCTTGATAAAGCTTGGATTGCTGTTGGAAGAGGTGTTTTTTACGTCCAAAAGGGGCACTTACTCTGTGGTCTGCAAGTGGATCCCATTACCCCAGTGCAATGATGGGGACATTGTGCTACAAAAATGGTGCCACCCTTCAGATGAGACATAAAACTGAGGTCCTGACTTGCTGTGGGCAAAAAAAATCCTTCGTAGTGAATAGAGTGTATCCCAATGTCCATCCTAAATTGCCCATTACAGCCTTTTCATTCTGGACCCCTAATCATCCCCTGCCTTAAACTGGTCATCTCTCTCACCACTTCACCACCTAAGAGCTAATGTGTGGTGAGCACACTGGTGCAAAAATGGCTGCCGTCACATCATTCAGGTTGGTGCTACATATTAGTGGTGGTTGAAGTGGCACCCTCTCACTGTGTACATAAAACACTTTGAGCAGTGAGAAAAGCACTATATAAATGTAAAGATTATTATTATAATTTTTATTAGTAATGCTATAGAAAGGGAAGTTTGGAAGGAGAAGGAAGCTGTATATCTGCATGCTGATATGGTGCTGGACTAATTTAAACCTGTAATGGTGTTATTACTGAATAAATATTTTACTCTAACCATGAATTGGGTTTGGCTGAGTTGTACCTGGTGTTTGGGGTTCTGGGGTGCCCCCTAGTGGCCACACAGTATAATTCATATACCACTGGCCTCTTTCCATACATGAAGCATGATAACACATTTAAGATGCATAATTAAAATAAGTCATTTCATTAAAGAGTTACAAGTGAATAAGAATTGTGCAACTAATAATGATCCGTTCACAAATCAAATGAGCTAGAATTGTTAGACTGATTCAAAGGTAGCGACTCATTCTCAAATCTAATCACTCAGGGCTCACGATTCAAGCGGTTTGTACGCATGCACTTTAAACATCTATCTGTAAAATGAAAGACGGAAACGACGTCATGCAGGAAAGAAAGGCAAAAATGCCAACTTAATCACTAGAAAAGTTCATTTATCTCTATAAAAAGTATTTGAAAAATGCGTATATGGATGGTGATTATACAGTGTATGTCTGTATAATAAGGTTTAAAAAATAAGATTGATTATAATGTCGCCAATCGTGGCTACTCAAAAGACTTGAAGTTACTAGCACATCCGTTGTGCTCCACTGAATCGATATGTTCGTGCTCAAGAATCGGTTCACATGATTGACGGAAAAGATTCACCCAGAAAGAACAAATTATGTTTGAGAATTGCCCATCATTACTTTGTAATAGCAATATATTTCATTGTTTTTTTTGTTATTTATACATTGACAGCTCCTCCAGTTTCTTCCCAAATTGGTCTTATGTAAGACAGTGGCATGGTGCCTTGTCATGGGCTGGCACCCAGTTCCTATCTTATGTACAAAAGTTGCTAGAATATTCTACAGATCTCTGTGGTCCCATTAATGGAGATAATGGGCTTGTAAAATGAATGAATGTCCTCATTCTGGTCTCACTTCTGTTTGTCTTTGTTTCAGGGGATTGTTGGTTCTTGGCTGCCATGTCATGCCTAACTCTCCAGCCACCTCTCTTTTCTTATGTGGTACCCGATGACCAGAGCTTGCAGAATCAGTATGCTGGGATCTTTCGTTTTAGGGTAAGTTGGTCAAGAATGGATTAGGGTGTTTAATGCAGCTGGACATGTTGGAATTGGCTGCTCTTTTGTGTGCCTGCCTAACGAATTCTTTTAAACTTTGAAGAGTTGAATTACAGAGTGAGGCAGTTGAGGCAGAGGATGGAATCTGAGACTGCCTGACCCCCTAACTTCCCCTAAGTATATATGACAACCCTGTCATTAGTGGCTGTCAATGACTTCATTACCCTTCACTTGTTTTGTCAGTTCTGGCAGTATGGGAAGTGGATGGAGGTTGTCATTGATGACCGCCTGCCTACAGCGCAGAAGAAGCTGCTGTTCACCCGATCAAAGTCCCGAACGGAGTTCTGGAGTGCCCTGCTGGAAAAGGCATATTCAAAGTGAGTGGATCTTAACAGTCGTCCCTCTTCATGGAGTTCCCTGTTAGCAGGAGTCTCTGTCAGACTGAACTGGCCATGCTGGGCAGCTCTTATATCTCAATGGGTCTGTTTTTTTTTTTTCCATAGGCTCAATGGCTGCTATGCCAGTCTGAAGGCTGGTAGTGTTTCAGAAGCACTGGAGGACTTCACAGGTGGCATTGGAGAGACTGTACTAGTGTCATCAAAGAGCCCTGAGGAGCTGTGGGGGGCAGTGAATCGCTGCCTGTCCAGGGATACTCTATTGTCCTGCTTCATACAGGTATTGATCACCCTAAACTCCAGATAGTTTATATCATGTACCAGCTGTACTACCTGTCTAAGATGAGCTGAAATTTAAATAATCGACATCGACATTAATGCTGGCAGTGCGCCATCTATTTGGAAGTATTTTGTAATGCAGATATCAAATGCATTGCATTTGTCATTCCCATAAGTGGTGCATCACAAACATTTGTAGTAATAAAATGTATTATTACAAGTGTTTGTGATGTGACATCTGTTGGAATGACAAATGCAATGCAAATGTCTCTATTATAAACCATTTAGTATTAGATTCATAAAAGCAGTGTTAATATTTGTGATGCATCATCTGTTAGAATGACAAAAGCAATGCAAATGTCTCTGTTACAGTGTGTGTCATTTATTAAGGGATTTGTAAAAGATGTGTTAATATTAGTGATGTGCCATCTGTTGGAATGAAAAATGCAATGCATTTAATTATTATAAATGCTTGTGATGCCCCATCAATTGGAATGACAGAGACACAGCAACCAGAAGGACACAAAAACACTTATCCTTTTATTGAGGTGGACTGGAAGAAGGGACATTACACTTATTATGTTAGGACTTTTTATGTTGGCTTTTGAAGTCGTGATAGTATTGGTGTGTGAACAGATTCCATAATTTCGGTAACTCCTTGCTGTGTTTTCTGGTCTAGCATAGGAGGAGGAGGAGGTTAGGAGCACGTACTGATACAGTGCATTGCCGCACCCACCACACAACAAATCAACTCAGGATCCAGATTAGTATGGCGTCATAAATAGATGTTTAACAAGACCTTAATAATCTGGAGATTGGCGCAGTAAGGAGACCAGGGTTTGCATCCAGGGTCCTCCCTGCTTGGAGTTTGCATGTTCTCCCCGTGTCTGCGTGGATTACCTCTGGCTGCTCTGATTTTCTCCAACAGTCCAAAGTCAAACAGGTTAGGTGAACTGATGATCCTGAATTGGTTGGGCTGTGTGAGTGTATTCGACCTGTGATAGACTGGCATCCAGTCCTGGGTTTGTTCCTGCCTTTCTCCCTCTGCTAGCATGGACAGGCTCCAGCACCTCTCTCCTCCCAGGTCTCGATTAAGCGGGTCTGAAAATGATTGACTGACTAATAAACTGGACGGCCTGTTGAATAGCTGAGTCCATGCCCTGCTGAAAGCATCTACAGTAAGATAGGGCAGAGGGAACTGGGGTTCACAGACATCGCTACAAGTCTCTGTATTACTACAGGAGAAGGCACCAGTGATGGTATTCAATAAAATTATAAAGTTGATTCACGTTTCATTCATTCATTCATTCATTCATTCAATGTTGACATAGAAATTACTACAAACCACAATGTTGTCCATCCATCCATCCATCCTCTTCCGCTTATCCGGGGTCGGGTCTCAGGGGCAGCAGCTTAAGCAGAGAGGTCCAGACTTCCCTCTCCCTGGCCACTTCTTCCAGCTCTTCCGGGAGAATCCCAAGGCGTTCCCAGGCCAGCCGGGAGACATAGTCCCCCCAGTGTGTCCTGGGTCTTCCCCGGGGCCTCCTTCCGGTTGGATGTTCCCGGAACACCTCACCAGGGAGGCGTCCAGGAGGCATCCTGATCAGATGCCGGAGCCACCTCATCTGACTCCTCTCGATGCGGAGGAGCAGCGGCTCTACTCTGAGCCCCTTCCGGATGACTGAGCTTCTCACGCTATCTTTAAGGGAAAGCCCAGACACCCTGCAGAGGAAACTTATTTTAGCCGCTTGTATTAGTGATCTCGTTCTTTCGGTCACTACCCATAGCTCATGACCATAGGTGAGGGTAGGAACGTAGATCGACTGGTAAATTGAGAGCTTTGCCTTACGGCTCAGCTCCTTTTTCACCACGACAGACCGATGCAGAGCCCGCATCACTGCAGATGTCGCACCGACCTGCCTGTCGATCTCACGGTCAATTCTTCCCTCACTCGTGATCAAGACCCCGAGATACTTGAACTCCTCCACTTGGGGCAGGATCTCTCCCCCAACCCTGAGAGGGCACTCCACCCTTTTCCGGCTGAGGACCATGGTCTCGGATTTGGAGGTGCTGATTCTCATCCCAGCCGCTTCACACTCAGCTGCGAACTGATCCAGAGAGAGCTGAAGATCACGGCCTGATGAAGCAAACAGGACAACATCATCTGCAAAAAGCAGTGACCCAATCCTGAGTCCACCAAACCGGACCCCCTCAACACCCTGGCTGCACCTAGAAATTCTGTCCATACAAGTTATGAACAAATCGGTGACAAAGGGCAGCCCTGGCGGAGTCCAACTCTCACTGGAAACGGGCTCGACTTACTGCCGGGAATGCGGACCAAGCTCTGACACCGGTTGTACAGGGACCAAACAGTCACAATGTTGTATTGGCATCAAAGCCTAAAATTGTAAGTGCCTCATTATAAACTGGACTTGAATAAGTGTCTACCATCAAGAAACAGTAAAAGTTACTAATGCCATCATTGGGCATTGTCTTTCTACAATAACAGTGACTCGACATGCTTTGAAAAATTGCATTTCATTCTGTTTCATCATGGCCTATCTCTATCACACTTAGTAGTGATATGCAGGTGTATGACAGTGTTGGCTTTAAGGTTTGTTAACACCACACACTTCTTCTGGACCTGTATATTCCACAGAAAAAGGGTCCAAATGAAAATAAACAGGGGAAAAACCTTTGTAAATTCAACATGGCTAAACACAACCCACAATGAGTTAAAATGATGTTCTTTTAGACAAAAGCTGTAATCCAGTCAGGTCAGGTTGGGAAGCGTACACTGGTACAGCATATTGCTGCACCCACCACACGAACAAACAGCTTGGGATCACAGTTGGAAACCCTGAGGCAGACACACGGTCCACTCCCACCCTCCAGAAATGACCATATGTCTGCCCTCAGCCAGGTGGTACATGGACGTCCCCTTGGCCTGGTCCTCCGCTCAGGTCCACAACAATGAGAATCCTGTGAGTAGGAATCATGCCACATGGCCATAGTGCTGTAATTGGCACTCCCTCACAATGCAGGTAATGTGCCTCACTTGCCTTATCCTGGGTATGACATTAAACTGCATCCAGTCCTGCAAATGGTCCTCCAACTTGCAGGGAATACTTGGGGGTTGGCAGCAGGATTGGCACTCCAGCCTCCGTAAAAACTTCACACAGCTCCGAAACAGCAGACAAGATTCCTGTCTGCTCTCTGTGGGAGTAGCTTTGCTGAGGCTGCCCACAGGGAGGCTTCCTGCATTATGAAGAGGATGGTCAGGGTTTGAAGCTCTCTGGAGTCTCATCCCTGGAAGAGTCAAAATCACCAGAGAGCCAATCGGGTCAGGTCTGGTGTGGTGCTGAGGCGTCACAAGCTGCACGGGAGCACATAGATCCTAATTTGAGATGGCCCATCTGGATAGGTACGTGGAACGTCTTGTCTCTCCGGCATGATGACCATCTTCCTCTTCATTTCAGTGGCAGCACTCTCTGAGGTGCACAGACCTGGGACTGACCAGATCTCTGTAGGTGGGCACTGCTTTTATTGGTCTGGTCACTCTGATGGCTGTCATACTCAGGGAACAGCTGTTGCTGTGGTAGATCAGCTCCTTCTGGTGGTCTCTGATGTCACTTCTTTGTAATCCAGTGAGACAAAAAACTCTTATTCAACTTAGTTGAGAAGACAATGCTGGATTTGCAGTCTTTGATGAGATCCCACTTTGGCAGTTACAAATCTTTGTGCATGTTGATAACAGAGTCCTCCCATCAGCCCCAGCACTCTCCTGCTACCTGATGGGAATTGTAGTCCCCACATCAACATTGGTTGCTGGGTTTCCCTCTTTCATTATAACCCCCAGGTATTACATCCCTGTAGCTTTTTACCAGACTGAAGTCTGACGCTGCCAGATAAGAAATACTTGAGAAATTAACTCTGCTTAATCTTCTGAGGTTTCTAGTCTGCAACTTACATTAATCCATTCAGATGATAGAATCCTAGCGATCAGTTGTTTGAAGAAGTCAGTAATGGAAAGCTTCACAAGTTTCAGAACTGCTTACATTCCATCGCTTTGTCCCCTTCGATTTTCAAACTTTCCCAAGTAGGAAGCAGCAACATTAATGCTGTAGACTCTGAAACCAGACGTGTTTTAAAGTCTGGCAGTTTTATTACTCTGGTATCTAATCCTGTCGCATAATGGAAGCCAGCAGATTTACTGCTCTGGAGTTCCATCCTGTAATATGCCAGAATCCTGCTGCTTTAATGGCTTCCGGTCTACGGCTGATCCTATCAAACAGGGAAAGGTCTGCAGCTTTATAGCTTTGGAGACCAACCCTGTCAGATATTTGAATACTATTGAGTTACATTACTGACTCTGACCCGGTAGGATAAGAGTAATTATAGATTAGGTTTGCTTGATTGTTTGAGATTCTAAGTCTACAGTTTTACCAAGCTGTTAAAATCATAAAATCCTGCATCTTTAGTTGCTTGTAGTCTGAGGCTATCAGATAGTGAAGGACTTTAATAGCTTTAGAACTGGACATATTCTTTATGTAGTCCCTTTAGTACTAGGGTGTTGTACCGTGTTAGCCATTATGAATGTAGAGAAAAGCCAAACAAGATGACACCTTTTGTTGGCTAAAAAGATTACAATAGCCAAGCTTTCGAGGCAACTCAGCCCCCTTCTTCAGGCAATATGTAATACACAAACTGGAGTTCCCTGCGTTTATATACACACTAGGACAAGAAACAACATTGGTAAATCTTTAAATGAAAAATCTTAAATGGAAAAAATTAATAGACCCCTTCATGCTAGGGTTTATTTAACAAGAGAGAAGAGCAATGTATGGTCAAGATCTTTGGATAAGATAACTGTCCAACAAAGTCTTTTGAAGTTTCTAATGAGTTTTTCAAAACAATGTGGGTCTGTAGTCTGGTTGTCCGTTTCAGTCTGAGAGATGCAAACTATCTTCATATCTGGCCATAAAACTCTTGTCTTTATTCAAGCCATGTTGTAAATGTATTAAATTTTAGCACGAGTTTGACTTCCCATTCTATTCTCTCTTGCTGTGTTCTGATTGAGTATATATTCGTACATGTCTACTTGTAAATTCCTGTCTATAGAAAATAGCAACCTGCACATTATGTACATATCTATCTGTACATGTCTACTTGTAAATTCCTGTCTATAGAAAAAAGCAACCTGTATATTATGTTCATATCTATTTGGAAATTCCTGACTACAGTTAATAGCAACTTCTATATCTTGTTTATCCATTGTAAATTTATAATTATAGTTACTAGCAATCTGTATATTATGCTCACATAATATCCTGTACATTATGTTCATATCTATTTGCAAATTCCTGACTACAGTTAATAGCAACTTGTATGTACTGTTCATCAAATTTATAAGTATAGTTACTAGCAATCTGTATATTATGCTCATATAATATCATTCTGTAATAGTTACCCATATTCTCTCCCTGCACATATCCCTTTTAGGTGTACTTAGAACTTATACCTTTAGATAGATAGATAGATAGATAGATAGATAGATAGATAGATAGATACTTTATTAATCCCAAGGGGAAATTCACATAATCCAGCAGCAGTATACTGATACAAAGAAACAATATTAAATTAAATAGTAATAAAAATGAAAAAAATGAAAAAAAAAAAAAATGTTAGCATTTACTCCCCCGGGTGGAATTGAAGAGTTGCATAGTGTGGGGGAGGAACGATCTCCTCAGTCTGTCAGTGGAGCAGGACGGTGACAGCAGTCTGTCACTAAAGCTACTCCTCTGCCTGGAGATGACACTGTTCAGTGGATGCAGTGGATTCTTCATGATTGACAGGAGTTTGCTTAGTGCCCGTCGCTCTGCCACAGATGTTAAACTGTCCAACTTTACTCCTACAGTAGAGCCTGCCTTCTTAACAAGTCTGTCCAGGCGTGAGGCGTCTTTCATCTTTATCCTGCACTTTCTGCTAATTGCACTTCTGGTTAGACCTAAACTGCATTTCGTTGCCTTGTACTTGTACATGTGTAATGACAATAAAGTTGAATCTAATCTAATCTAATCTAAAGTTGCCCATAAGCACTGTGAATTTAAAGTCCCTCTCACAGTGTCCATGGCTGTTGAAGTGGGCCGCTCCAGGAACATCTGTGTTGCCACGTTTAATGTGGAACCTGTGTAAATTCATTTTCTGGCGGAGTGTTTGTCCAGTTTCTCCCACATAGAGTGCAGTGTCAGGACATTTCATGCAGAGAATTAGGTAGACAATATTAGAACATTTGTGAATTTCCCCTTGGGATTAATAAAGTATCTATCTATCTATCTATCTATCTATCTATCTATCTATCTATCTATCTATCTATCTATCTATCTATCTATCTTATAGTGCCTTTTTATCTATCTATCTATC
>JANRMT010062796.1:90354729-90389343 GCA_026402145.1 Polypterus bichir lapradei | reverse complement strand
TATCTATCTATCTATCTATCTATCTATCTATCTATCTATCTGATCTGAAGGAAAATGATCCCTTTATGAGATGTTCAAGTCGTCAGTTTGGTATAAATACACGGTCTGTATTATAAATGTGAGCACATGTTTTACATCTTTTCTGTAGGCAGGGAGATGTGCCATTTTCTGTATTACATCTCGCCTGAAGAAGTGGCCTGAGTTACCTCTAAAGCTTGCATATTGTAATCTTTTTAGTTAGACAATAAAAGGTGTCATTTTGCTTGGCTTTTCTCTGTAGTCCCTTTGAAAACTGAAACCGTCATTGTAGGAACAAGCGTTTGCCATTACATTTTATTATGTCTGCCAGTGAAGTCTTGTAGCTTTATCACTGTGAACCAGGATCCCCTCAGGTAATGAAAGTGTGCAGATTTTAGGGCAGGGGTCTCTTCCTACAATTTATCAGAATCCTGCATTTTTCAGTTTGGAATACCACAGTTTGACTAATCTACAATATTATTCTGTGAAGTAAGGAAATCTTTCAAATTAACAATTGTGCTTGAGTTAGGTATGCCACAAGTCCAAAGAATAGGTTGGAGTTGAGGGTAGGAAAGCTGAGCCAAAGTGGAAAAAGACAGGCTTCAGATTTCTTATGACATTCTCAAAAGCTGCTTAAAAAATGCAAAAAATAAATATTTCTCTAACTTAATCGAAAAAAATCTCACTGGCTTAAAGTTCTTTTCAATAACATCAATACACAACGTAATGCCCCACCTGTAGGTGTTACTGAGGTTACTGCTGAAATGTGTGTGAGCTTTTGAGAATTCTTCCTTGACAAAAAATAACAAACTCGGGTCACAGATTTCCCTGCCATCATGCAGTTCTTCTGTGTTACCTCCACCATCTTATTCTTTTCTTCAGTTTGAGTCCATTTCCACTTCTCGGGTGTATAATGTTGCTTCTTAGATAAAGCCATCATTGTACTCCCTTGATCGTTTACCCATATGCCTTTTTAAAGAAGTCCTGAAAACCGTTGACCCCAGGATATTACAGTTTTTCTCGATTGGTTTGGCTCATTTCTTGAAACCGAGATGACATTCTCAAAACCATAAGGTCATTTGGCCAAACAGTCTTACAGTGCTGCCCAACATTATAGCTCACTAGCAAAACAAATATCTTACCCCAAACTCTTCGTCCATGCTTCAAAAGCAGATTCCTTTCCCATATAAAAGGTCAGTACAGTCAGAATAGCACAGATCCTTCTCAATTGCCTTGGCACATGTGCATTCATTTAGTGCTTTTGTCAGAATACCCCGGATGGTTTAGCACAACACCATGGATCCCCTGCAAAAGCTCATATCTCTCCCAAAAGAGTTTATCCATGTGTCAAAACTAAATATCCTTCCCATATAAATAGTCAATGCCCCCAAAATGCATTATACCTTTGGCATTGTTTAAGCACTGCAAGTCAAAATGCTTAGACGTTTTGTCACTGAGGCACAGGTCTAGCAACAGAATACCACTATGAATAAAACCAAAAGATTTTACAGTAAAATCAGCCTCCAATAAACCACTCATACTCAAGGAAACTGTAAACATTTTTATTCGTACAAAGAAATGTTAACATTAGAGAACATACTGTGAAAAGAAAACATATACAGGATTCTGTAAATGTGAACAGTTATAAACACAAACAAAAAAAACCAAAAAAACTCTAGCCCACCATACTGTAAATAAAGTCTCAGAACTATAGTACAGTAATATTTTCAGTGGTCGCCATTGCCACCCTCTCCTTCCTGGCCACCATCCTCATCCTCCTGGCCATCGACGCGCTGCTCTCTGTCAGGCCATAAATTCTCATCCACATCGCAACGGATATTTTCTCGTGCGATGCAGCGAGGGAAGAAACGGCGTGAATGTCTCAACCATCCCCTACATTGATCCCCTGTGATGTCCTCACATGCAGCATCCATTGCATGCAGCAGGGCCCTCTGGTCTTGAGCCTGATGCTCATACACCCTCCACCTCCAAGCTGAAAAAACTCCTCAATTGGATTCAGGAAAGGAGAGTAAGGTGGAAGAAACTCCATTAGCATCCGGGGATGGGTGGTGAACCAGGTTCTGATGCGTGGGCCGCGGTGGAAGTTCACATTATCCCACACAATGACATAATGTGGTAGCTGAGGTCCTTCTACACCTCTCTCATTTTCTGGGATCAGATCAGTATAAAGGTGGTCCAAAAAATTGAGGAGCTTTTGTGTATTGTAGGGCCCTAAACTGGGAATGTGTGTGGCCACACCTCTTTCTGATATAGCGGCACACATTGTTATATTTGCTCCTCGCTGGCCTGGGACATCCACAGTGGCTCGGTGGCCAATGATGTTACGGCCACGCCTTCGACCTTTGGCCAGGTTGAAGCCAGCTTCATCAACGTAGACTAGGATGTGAGGGGTTTCGTTGCCTTCTAATGCCATAATTCTCTACAATAGAATAGAAATAAATCTAATCAGTCAAGTAGAGACAGATACTGCAGGGAGGATCTAAAGTACTGTACAAACAGGGAGTGGGAAACTGAAGACAATTTCTAGGAAAAATGCTCTAGTCACACAAAGCTGGATTCTGAAGGTGAAAAGGATAACGCAAAACAAAAAAACAGTGGTAACCATGTCTTACTGTAATAGTGTTACAATGATAGACAACCAGTAGTTGACTTACATGCACATACTGGTACCGCAGCCCTTTCACTCTGTCAGAGTTTCTCTCAAATGGTACCCTGTAAATCTGTTTCATGGTCATCTGATGTTTCTTCAATACCCGGTCTATTGTGGAGATGCTGATAGAGTTTATATTTTGGAACATTACATTGTCTAGCAGGATTGCATTACGAATCTGTCTCAGTGTGATGGCATTATTTGCAATGACCATGTTGCATATTTCTTGTTCTTGTTGTTCATTTAGAAGTTTTCTTCTGCCACCCACTTGAGGCTGTCGTCCAATCCTAGACATACAAGTCAAAGGTCAACACTGTAAATTTGTTACAAAATGAGTTACCAATGTAATTGTACTGCTGTCTTATGGTACTAGAAGTGTGATGCACTGCACAGTGACTGGAATACTATTCACAGTATTTTCTCCATTTTTTTGTCTTTGTCATTTTTATAGTATCATATAACATCACATGACGATATTACAGTACTCTAGGCCTACACACACACCAACACTGAATAGTTCAATAGCATAGTTCTGTACCTGTTTTCCCTGCGAAAGGTTTGGATGATGGAGGAGACTGTAGACCGAGGCACATTAGGCTGCACTCGGCGACCTGCCTCTGCCATTGTGAGGCGATGGTTTATGACGTGGTCAATAAGGGTGGCCCGGATTTCATCTGGGACATCATGGTGCCTCCGTGCTCCTCGGCCTCTTCCCCCTATTCCTCCACGCATTCTCACTCCTCCTCTTCCTCTTCTTCTTCCTCCTCTTCCTCGAGCAGGAGGTTGCTGTTGTACTTGGCGAGGTGCTTCCATGTTCACACTGCAAATGAAACTGGCCCCGCGCCAAGCTCTGTCTATATACTTTTGGCAGCAGTCATAATCATAGACAACACCTGTCAGGTATCTGAACAACCTGTTTGATTGGTCATCTGAGATGTGGGAAACTGCTCCTTCGTTAGTTCTAATTTCACCTGATTGATTGTCAAGTACTGTCATAACTTTATCAAATGTTCCAAGATATTCTTTCATGGTATTATATCTTTGACTAATTTTGACAGTTGAACAGACAATTGTGCATATGATGACTTACACAATGAAACCATGCTGATATGTTTTGGAGTGAGTGACCATTTCACTGAAAAATCAACTAATCAGTTTAGATCGGCAAGATCTATTTATTTGGAAAATGTGCTAAATGTGGGCTCATTGTGCTAACTGTAGCTACTTGTACATAATCATTTGAAAAGAAGCACAGAGTCACTTGAGACATGTACTAAAGCATTTGCAATTTGATTAAACCAATGAAAAATGACATTCTGTTGTGAACAATTGCAAGGTGGTTTGGAGATTTGTCCATGTTATTTTGAGAATGTCATCTCGGTTTCAGGAAATGAGCCAAACCAATCGAGAAAAACTGTAACTACCATTAGACACTTCTCACCACAAAATTTTGTGAGATTCAAAAAAGTCCCTGGATCCTGAAAAAAGTTCCTACAGAAAACATTCCTAATGTTTGTACAAAATTTACCCTTAACAAGTTTCCAACTGGAGGGCGGCAAGGTGGCGCAGTGGGTAGCGCTGCTGTCTTGCAGTTAGGAGACCCGGGTTTGCTTCCCGGGTCCTCCCTGCATGGAGTTTGCATGTTCTTCCCGTGTCTGCGTGGGTTTCCTCCCACAGTCCAAAGACATGCAGGATAGATGCATTGGCAATTCTAAATTGTGCCCTGTGGTGGGCTGGTGCCTTGCTGAGGGTTTTTTTTTCCTGTCTTGTGCCCTGTGTTGGCTGGGATTGGCTCCAGCAGACCCCCTTGACTCTGTAGTTAGGATATAGCGGGTTGGATAATGGATGGATGGATGAAGTTTCCAACTGTGTCCCCGTGTTCTTGTTGAACTCATTTTAAAGTCGCAGTCTCGATCCACTTGACTAATTAATTCCCTTCATCATTTTAAACAGTTCAGTCAGGTCACCTTTTAATCTTCTTTTGTTTAAACTGTAAAGGCTCAGCTCTTTTAATCTTTCCTCATAACTCATCCCTTGTAGCCCTGAATCAACCCAGTCCTTCTCTGGACCTTTTCTAGTGCTGCTATGTCCTTTTTGTAGCCCGGAGACCAAAACTGCACACAGGACTCCAGATGAGGCCTCACCAGTGTGTTATAAAGTAGAGCAGGACCTCCTTGGACACATAAAGGCGCTATATAACCTGACATTGTGTTCGCCTTCTTAATGGCTTCTGAACACTGTCTGGCAGTCAATAGCTGTGACTCCTAAATCCTTCTCATAAGGTGTGCCTTCACATTTTCAGAACTCCTATTGTGTACTCAAACCTTACATTTTTACATCCTACATATAATACTTTACAGTTACTGACACTAGATTTCATCTGCCACAAATCTGCCCGAGCCTGCATGTTGTCCAAGTCCCTCTGTGATGACTCAATGGATTCCAGATTATCTGCCAATCCACCTGTCTTGGTGTCATCTACAAACTTAAGCAGCTTGTTACTTATATTCCTATCCAAATCATTTATATATACACAGTATTAAAAATAGCAGTGGCTCCAGCACTGACCCCTACTGGACACCACCCAATTCTGATTCGCTTCTTCACAGCATCACCCTCTGCTTCCTGCATTTTAGCCAATTTTGCACCCATCTACAAATCACACCCTGAACTCCCACTTCTTTTAGTTCGATGCCCAAACTCTCATGTGGCACCTTATCAAATGCTTTATGAAAGTCAAGATAAATAATATCATGTGATCCACTTTGATCATATCCTTTTGTTGCTTCCTCATAGATTTCCAGCATATTAGTAAAATAAGACTCACCTCTTTTGAACCCATGCTGACTGTTCAGTAAAACTCCCATTCTTGCCATGTGTTGCTCAATCTTTTCCTTAATTCCTTCCATTAATTTACCTGAGACGCGTGTTAAGCTTACCGGCCTATATTGTTTTCTCATTGTTATTGTCTTTTGTCCTTGTTCGTTTCATGTGTTTCTAATATATGTACTTTTTGGCCTACTCTGCAGTCCAAAGACATGCAGGTTAGGTAAATTGGGGGTTGGGGTGTGTGTGTGTTCACCCTGCGATAGACTGGTGCCCTGTCCAAGGTTTGTTCCTGCCTTGTGCCCAATGCTAGCTGGGACAGATTCAAGCAGACCCCCACAACCCATTTCAGGACTAAACAGATTAGAAAATAACTGACTGACTGACTGTGCAGCACTTTGATACAACTTTTACAAATATGCTTAATAAACAAAATGACATGACTTGATTAGACTATAAGGACTGATGCTGTCAAGTGTTGCACTCCTGAATCTTTATCAAATTTGATCCCAATCCCATCGTGCAGTGTAGCCCGTCAGCTTTATTCCTATTAGGTAAGAAAGTGGAAGCTCAACTGTACTTGGTCCTGTGACATAAAAAATCTTCAGCACTTGCAAGGATTTTCTGTTCAGATATTGAACACCCAATGGTGTCATATAATTCAAGGCATCAAAGGTTTCAGCTGTGCTGTTCTGACGGATCACATTTCCAGCATTAAAGACCTGCAGAACTCCATCATCTGACAAGATCAGCACTCTAGTCTTTAAAACTGCATCATCCTCATAAACTAACAAGACTCTACCTGGCTCTCATAAAAGTGGCAAAATGTTGATTTCTGGCAATGTCAGCCTTGATAGAAATAAGACTGCAGGTCCAACCGACATTTTTAAGATCTAATTTTGAGATGATATACAGTAGCTCCAGACTTGAATTATCTGACAGGGTCAGACTCAACACAACAATGATTGGCTGTGACTAACGTTATATCATCAAAATTCCAGGGCAATAAATCAGGACATCCTTTGGCTGAGTGGCCCAAAAACTGTAAAGATTGTGCACCTGAACCAGATTAAGTGTACCTGAAAGATTTATTGTTGTTGTTATTATTATTATTATTATTATTATTATTATTATTATTATTATTATTATTTTGAAACTATCTTTCCAGGCAGCAAATGTTGGTGAGGTCGGTATGGAAACTCCAGAAGGTTTAGTCAAAGGTCACGCCTATTCCATTACGGGTACCACCACAGTAAGTAGCTATGATCTCATATAAATTGTTTTGTGCAATACTGATTTACAATTTTAATTTTTATGACCTATCAATATATAAACTCTACTAAGCAACTATGCTTTCTCCTGTTAGGATAAATACTCTATATTCAGGTAATGTATATAAAAAAGTGAGCCTGAACTGTCCTCACCATTAAACCAGATGTACTGTAAAAGAAAGAAAGCCCACCACTAAAAATACATTAAACAGAATATAAACATTACCTTAACACAGTGGGTCTCAACCTGTGGGGCGGACCCCCCTAGGGGGGAGCGAAGTAACAAAAAGGGGGGTGCGAAGATGTGAAAAAAAGAAAACAAGAATCAAAAATATGAAAAAAAAATCTGTTGAAACCAAAACAAATTAACTTAAACTACATTCTGATACTAGAACAATAAATATAGAGATAGATAAATGTCGATAAAAGTTAAGTAGGTATAATAAAATATGCATCTACATTTCAAAAAAAATGTTAGGAGGGGTGCGATTAAAACTGTTATGAAAACTCGGGTTGTAAATACTTAAAGGTTGAGAAACGCTGCCTTAACGGCAGAGGAAGCCATTCTTTGCCCTCACTGGGTTGCTTACCTCTACCTAAAGACTTTTCCTCAGATTCACAACCAGCCCCTGTTAACCATTTACCCACCTTTCTTCCTTTATAGTTCAGTGTAGTGAATTCTTCTTTAAACAACCACAACATCCTGAACCCAAGAACACCCCAAGATGATAATCACTTACACACCAGAGCCCACATTTATCAAAGCATCTCAGAATCACTCCTAGAAATTGCACCAAAAACCTGAGTAAGGTAAAAATGTGCCTTGCTTCAAAGTAGGACATGAGAGGTAGTTATGAAGTGTTCTCCTTCCACTCCCAGTGAGGAGTTGGAGTTCACGTTTCACAATGAATGACATTACGATTAGTGATGGCCATTTTGATTCGCTTTGTTAATTTGATTCTGTGGAACAGATTCTTTTAATTCATTTAATTCTTTGGATTCATTTAGAGTTTGGTGTATATGCAAAGTCTTGGTGACGGGAGCTGGGAGGTGGTCTCCTCTGATTGCCTCACAAATATACAGTATAATTTTCAGGCATTATTTTGACATACAGTACAGGCCAAATGTTTGGACACACCTCCTCATTCAATGCGTTTTCTTTATTTTCATGACCATTTACAGCACTCCATCACTCTCCTTCTTGGTCAAATAGCCCTTACACAGCCTGGAGGTGTGTTTGGGGTCATTGTCCTGTTGAAAAATAAATGATCGTCCAACTAACCTGACTTCTGCACAACACAACTGCTGGTCCCAACCCCATTGATAAAGCAAGAAATTCCACTAAATAACCCTGATAAGGCACACCTGTGAAGTGAAAACCATTTCAGGTGACTACCTGTTGAAGCTCATCGAGAGAATGCCAAGAGTGTGCAAAGCAGTAATCAGAGCAAAGGGTGGCTATTTTGAAGAAACTAGAATATAAAACATGTTTTCAGTTATTTCACCTTTTTTTATTAAGTACATAACTCCACATGTGTTCTTTCATAGTTTTGATGCCTTCAGTCATGAAAATAAAGAAAACACATTGAATAAGGAGGTGTGGCCAAACTTTTGGCCTGTACTGTATATATGCATGTGTGTATATAAATAAATAAATAAATAATATCCTTGTTTATTTATTTATATATAGTTAATTTTATATAAACTAGGGGGCTTCGCTCGCCAATCCTTCCCAGCCTGCGCTACATGCCAGCCACTTTGTGCCACTGCCGCTCGCAATGTGAATAGGGGGGCTGAACGCACCCTAAGGAAATGTGTGACATTTAATTGTTAATCCAGCCTGTCTATCTTCATGGAAATGTGTGTGCTGCTATAATATAGTTTGTATCCGAGACCACCTGTGTGTTGATACCGTGATACAGAGCCGATCGATTCATTAGGTGACTGTCTAGGTCGCTGACATCAGAGAGGCGGGACATTTATGAAAATTAAAGGTCAGGTGATCTAGACACAGACTGGGATTCACCAATCGTGGTTGATGATGCTGAATAGGCACTGTTACCCAGTAGGTGCTGCTTATGAATGTAAAAGCGTGCACACTCCATACACCAAATGTTCCTTAAAGTGTGTGGTATATACACAAAAGGGCACCATCTGTGCTACTGAAGGGTCACACGCTCCACACACTCTGATCAGGAATCATACAGGTTGTCAAAGTCTAATAATAACTACTACACACTATGAAAAATAAGAGGCAACATTTGTCCACCCTGCCTAGAGCTCCTAATGGGCTTCAACAAGCATTACCGTGACATCAATTGTGATTCACATATGTATGCTCATCTGCACTTGAAGAAATAATCTTTATGTGTGTGCCATCAGTCACACCAACAGCTCCAGGAAAACCAGAGATCTGCAGGAATGCAGCTTGCTTTAACATTACTTTACAGGGAGTCATGGGTAAATGTGTAAATTTGTGCATTACCTCATGCGTTGTAAGGGCATTTGGTGCAAATGCTTGGTTGTAACGTATCCAAATCATCACTAATGCAAACATGGCAAAAAAATGTAACCTTACCGTTATTTTCATTAAGACTGACAGCACATGGCTTCTTCACATAGATGGAGCAATCACGTGATGTACAAGATTTGTTACGAATTTTATTCCATCTCCATCAAATCCATTTTTTTAATGAGTTTTTCCAAAATGTTCCACCTTTCCTGGGATGTGTGTGCTGATCTCTGTTAAAGCAAGCAGGACAGCTCACAAGATTTCATAAATCTGGGTGAAGATAGGGGTAGTTTCCTAAATTATTAAAATAATCCTTTTATTCCTACTTGTTAGAAAATGAACAAATCAGAGTCTCTTTGAGGGTTTCGAGTCAGCTGGCACTGTCTTCCTACTCTGAGGTCCTTGATTAATATGGGCACCAACTTCTAGGCTTTGTTTATGACTCACTGAACTGAGTCTTACTTCTACCAGCACCAAGTTACGTAGGTCTTGGACCTCTGGCTTTCTTTATTAGTGTCTCCCCTCAGCCCATTACCAGTTGGCACAAACCATCTTGTATTGCTAATGGAAGATGTGGCACCTTGTGCCTGGTGCTTGGCAGAAGGGGGATAAGGACATGAATTTTAACTTCCTGGAGCCAACATCTTGATTTTCCCATTTTAGCCAAACACGTAATTTATCACTTTGTCAATGTCAATTTATTTATATAGAACATTTAAAACAACATAGGAATGCTGTGGCCAAAGTGCTTTACAATAATAGAATAAAAGAAAACAAACAAATAACATAAATAACATAAATAGAAATAAAATAAATTAACATAAATAAAATAAATAATAAATAGAAGTCAGATTACATAATCACAATGAGGAAACCATCAGTATTATTGAAGGTCACGGAAAGCAAGTGAATAGAAATGAGTCTTTAATCTCGTTTTGAATTGTAGACGACTCCTTTATGTGAGGAGGTAAAGAGTTCCACAGGCGAGGAGCAGTAGCAGCAGCACAAGCCCTGTCTGTCCCCCTTAGTTTTACACTTGGTACGAAGGACAATAAGAGACAACTGACCAGAAGATCTAAGCACTCTGGATGGCTGGTGTAAAGCACACAATTCAGATAAATAGGCAGGAGCAAGCCCATGTAAAGATTTAAAAACTAGCAACAAGATTTTAAAATCAATTTGAACACTAGCAGGCAGCCAGTGTGAAGAAGCTAATATTGGAGAAACAGAATCAGACTTTCTTGCCCCAACCAGAAAGCGAGTGGCAGTATTCTGGACCAACTGTAACCTGCATATCAGGGATTTGCTAATCCCAGAATACAGTGAGTTGCAGTAATCAAGGCAAGAAAAGATAAAAGCATAAGTAGCTTAAGATCCATAGAAGATAAAAAAAGGCTTGATCTTACCTAAAAGACGAAGCTGGAAAAAGCAACTCTTGACTACAAAATTAATCTGTTTCTCAAAAGAGAGGATACTGTCAAAGATAACACCAAGATTGTGGACTTGAGGCTTGCAAAAGACAGAGAAAGAGCCGAGAAGTTAAAGACCAATTTGGGCTTTAGCTGATGGACCCATACTTTTGATCTGTCAGAGCAATACAGTGATGAAGTAGGTAGCACGGTTGCCTCCCAGATCCATCATCTTGGTTTTACATCCCAGTCATTGCTCATGTGGAGTTTGTACATTTTTTCCATGTCTATATGTATTTCCTCCCACATCCCTGTAAACATGCAGGTTAAGGGAATCTGGTGATTTCAAACTTACGTGCTTGAGCAGCCCTTATCATGACTGGTTCCTGCCTTGTTCCCACAGTTGCTAAGATAGGTTCCAGCTTTCCAAATGCCTAAAATGGATCAAACAAGTTTGAAAATGCTGGAACACCTTTGATGAGAACAGGTCCTTCAGCCCAGTCAATCCTATTCAACCGATTGCTAGTAGTACTAGGGTGGTGTACCATGTTAGCCATTATGAATGTAGTGAGAAGTCAAGCAAAATGACCCCTTTTATTGGCTACCTAAAAAGATTACAATATGCAAGCTTTTGAGGCAACTCGGGCCCCTTCTTCTGGCAAGATGTAATCATACATAAAAGGTGTCATTTTGCTTGGCTTTTCTCTAAACCGATTGCTTGAAGATTACATAGTTGATTCCTGTTTTCTGCCAGGAAAGGATTCTTTTCACCATTCCTCTTAGATGTGGATCATGAAATGGATGGATGGATGTTATTCTGTCTTCCACCATTGCTATGTTGTCCTATTGTGATTTTCTGCTGTTAATGTGCTTCACTTGTAAAGCTCCTTTCTTTCACTTCTCAGGTATACCTCAAGCTCTTCCTGGTGTTTACCATTGCCGCGTGTTCTGTGTTTTTCATGTTTTACTTCACTGCTTAGTTTGCTTAAATGATATAAAATTGTAAGCCAGTTTATACAATACAAAGACTGATTGGGTGATTGCACTTTTTTCAGGTTCATAACAATTCAGATTGCACATCCTTGCTGAGAGTTAGGAATCCATGGGGGTTTGTGGAATACAAAGGACCTTGGAGTGACAAGTACGTGAAACTGTTCCTTTTTTCTGTAAGCTCTTGAGGAGACCCAGGCCATGTAACTTTTACTAACATCTGGGAAAGGAGATTAGAGGAGAATTGTATTGGGGGGCTGCACTGCTGGTGTTTTTATTATTATTATTATTATTATTATTATTATTATTATTATTATTATTATTATTATTATTATTATTATTCTTCATGTACAAGTCACTAGAAAGCATAATGTAATGAGGACAGGAGAAGGTCATCTGTATGTTTATCTCATCATTGCCACTCCTCAAAACTGGATAACCTTCATTCCACAGCTGCACCTGAATGTCCTGACAATGCAAATCTAGAAGGGAAGTAAAAATATGTCACACCCATGCGGGCATCTGACAGTGCAGTTACCAATAAACACCTCAACATGGACTCTGTCCTCACTCTGACAGAGGAAGTCTGAAGAGGCATAGAGCAACCTTTGTTCCAAGCTTTTTGAATTGTGGAATTAATGCCAAAAAGAGCAACCTGGAGACATCTTGTCTGCTGTCCAGTCCAACACTCTTGGCCATCCCTACAAAAGTGTGTGATCCAGGGCAATCTATTGAGCATGAAACCAATAAATATACTGTAAGAAAATAGACAAAGAAGAAAAAAGATTTTGGGGATCCACCCCATATATCATCAACAGCAATTATCTCTCTCAAAAATAATGATAGAGTAATGGCTGGTCTGGAATCCAAAACAGGACTGACACGTAAGATGAGGTGGATGAGTTTTATCGGTACTGGGCAAGAAGTGGCGGGTCCATAAGGGATGGGGTGGAAGTGATGTCAGCGTGGAGGTGTGGTAAGGAAGGGAGTGCAGGGAGCTGGAAGTGTTTTAGCTGGGCTTCCCTTCTGGCGATCTGTAGGAGAGGGAGAAGAGACATTAGTGCATTTTGTCAACCCCTGACTCGGCGTTATACTCTTAGTGAAGCCCTTAGACTGCCTTCAGCTATCCTCATGGAGCTGTGTGCTGTTAGAATACGAGGAGATATAATTGAGATAATTTTTATGATGAAATGAATTAAAGTATGTATATTACATTTTACAGATAAATTATTAACTTCATTTAAATAATGTATACTATTGATAATTAAACATGTGGGGGAGCAGTGACGTGGCAGTAGTGATGAGCTGATACCTTATCCAAGGATTGTTCCTTTCTCGTGCTCTGTGCTTGCTGCGACTGGCGCGACCCTGGATGGACGGATGGTTGGATGGAATAATTAAACATGTATAATTAAGTTTTTTCGATGTTCTTTAAAATTTTGAAGAATCTGCATTCTAAGATTACAGTTGGTTTTACATTTATTACAGACTAGCAAAATACCCGTGCTTCGCAGCGGAGAAGTAGTGTGTTAAAGAAGTTATGAAAAAGAAAAGGAAACATTTTAAAAATAACGTAACATGATTGTCAATGTAATTGTTTTGTGACTGTTATGAGTGTTGCTGTCATCAAGGATTTGATTATCATTATTTCTTTCAATCAGGTTCGTATTTGGAGGATGTGTTGTGTTCAAGTTACATTCCGTGTTTGTCTAGTCTATCCCTGACCATCTTATCTTCGTTGTCAACCGTTGTAAAGATAACAGGTTTCATTCATCAAAGTGATCACTACCCAAATCAGTACTCGTGAATCTAAGATGTTTAACAGGCATTCCCAGTATTACAAAGTGATCAAAAGTCTCATTTATACCCTGCGTCCTCTCATTAAACTTGTATCTCGCGAATATCGTATTCGTCTTAGGCATGACAAACGCCAGCGGCAGCGTGTCTATGAACTTAATTTAAAGTTAAGCTTTACACCCTGCTTTCCTATTCGTTTGCATAAGCACAGTCCTTCATCAGCAATTATTTAATGTTAGCTCAGACCAGGCGCTTAAAAGTTTCTCTCGCACTTTTGGTGAGTTTGTGCCAAACACTATTTTATCCCTAACCATCTCATCTTCGTTTGCATAAGCACACTCCTTCACCAGCAATTTTAACTCTGTTACAAAGTGATCAAAAGCCTCGTTTATACCCTGCGTCTTCTCATTAAACTTGTATCTCATGAATATCGTATTCGTCGTAGGTATGACAAACACCAGCGGCAGCGTGTCTATAAACTTAAGGTTTACACCGTTCTTTGTTTCCGCAGTAGCTGCACTTATGAATATGCTTGTATGCGTCACTCGCTTCATATTCTTTTGCTGTCTTCTCAATTGTGAAATGCATTTTTTGTTCAGCGCTCTTTGGAGCTCTTCCTTGTTCTCTGCGTACTGCGCTCACAGTCAGTTCACGTGAGCCGCTCGGAGTACATGCATCGAAGGTTCTCAGCTGTGCTATCTCGTGCAATGTCCACGGCTTTATTTAATGTTAGCTAAGACCCGGCACTTAAAAGTTTCTCTCGCACTTTCGCTGAGTTTGCGCCAAACACTAGTCTATCCCTGACTATCTAATCTTCGTTTGCATAAACACAGTCCTTCACCCGCGAATATTTAGCAGCAGCGTGTCTATTGGATTGCTGCTGACGGATGGCCTTATATGGGCAGGCAGTCAATTACATGGGAGGCGTGCTAATGGAGGACGCAACTCCTCCTCATATGGCGACCGAGCTGCAGGCTATGGACGTATGTATGTACGTAAGTAGGATTCAGTTATGACCGTTACGCGTAGAATTTCGAAATGAAACCTGCCTAACTTTTGTAAGTAAGCTGTAAGGAATGAGCCTGCCAAATTTCAGCCTTCTACCTACACGGGAAGTTGGAGAATTAGTGATGAGTGAGTGAGTGAGTGAGTGAGTGAGTGAGTCAGTCAGTCAGTCAGTCAGTCAGTCAGTCAGTCAGTCAGTCAGTCAGTGAGGGCTTTGCCTTTTATTAATATAGATACTTATTATGCAGCGATTGGTTACCTGGAGAAAGAAAACAGAAGGACAGGAATTGGGGGCTGGTACATTTGACAGACACAGTACTGTACTGCTGCAATAAATTATTCCATCCAGGGTTGCGCACATCCCAGCAAGCATCTTGCAGGAGGCAGGAACAATCTCCGGACAGGGTGCCAGCTCATCGCTACCACTGTGCCACTGTACCCCCACATGTTTAATACATACTTTAATGCAGTTCTTCATGAAAGTGATATTAAGTACATATCTTAGCTTTCTAAAATGTTCAGAGATCGCTGCCTGCGCACACCTATCGACATAGAGAAAACCTATTTAAGAAACACGTAGTGATTAACAACTGGGTCGGGGAACGCATAGAATTCAAAGCATTTGATGTGCTACTTTACTTAAGATGGGATTTGAGAAACCGCAATAAATTAAACGTGACAAACTGACAAAATAAACTATGAGTTTAAAGTGAAAATTTGGAGATTAAAAATCAACATTTGGACACGTGCAAATGCATTAAAATTCACGTTGATTTGGATTTATAAAGGGGTAGTGCGTGGAGGTCTGCATACGCACAGTTTTGTGTATCTGAATTTTTTTGTGTGTACACACATTTCTCTTTTTGTCTGTGCGCCATGTTTTAGTGTGAATTCTACACACGGTGTTGTATATGTGGCCCCTTGTCTCACAATCGCTTAGTTTAGCTGGGCAGCCAGCTCTAGGAAGAGTCGTGATTGATCTAAAGTTTTTTCCACCATGCTCTTGGGAACCTTCAGTGCTTCAGTCATTCTTTGTAGCCTTTCCCAAATCAGTGTCTCAACAAAATCCTGCTACGCTCTGCAGGCATTTTTTATTTGACCTCATGGTTTTGTTTTTGGTCAAGTGTGGGACCTCCTATAGACATGTGTGGACCTTTCCTAATCATGTGCAATAAATTAAATTGACCAAAGTTGGACTCCAAACAAAGTGTAGAAACAACTCACCATTAAGAGAATGAGATAAACCTGCACCAGATTTCAAGCAAAGGGTCTGTATATTTGTGTCAATGTGATAGATGTATATCCTGCTGACCAAAGGTTTTAGAACACCCACATTTTTCTAGTTTTTATTGAAATGTAAGCAGTTCTAGTCCAGTGAATAATCTAAAATGGAGCAAAGGTAAGTTCTAAACTACCAGAAGATAAAAATGCTTTCAAAAACTGAAATAATAATTTAACTTTAAAATCAAAAGGCCCTTTTTATTGGGAACAAGTAATGAGTTAACAACTTGCGGACTTTCTGCAACATCAGAAGCTAATTTAGTTGAAGCAAACAATTCCTACAGGTGTCCCAAATTTGCTGATTACTTACAAACCAGTGTTGGAACAAATTGTGTTGCTGCACCTTCTGAAACATTTTTTATGTCATGATTTGGTATGATTTTGGTTCCTCTAAGGCTGCCAGTGTTTATTTCCATCGTTATGGTTCTTTTTCTAGTATTCCAAGGGGTGTGGCTTCTGAGGTCAGGACCTATGCATAATCGACGCAACGGGATAAAAGGATGGTTATTAGTGCAAGTCAGTGGGTACCAAAACTCTAAAGTATTCAGAGTTTATTTTTGTGCCCTATCCTTGTGTGCACTTTTGGTTTTGAACCTCTTGTTCTCTCGACAACGATTATTGTCTATTATATTAGACTTTGGTTTCTTTTTGCTTGACATCATTTTAATTTTTTTTACGTGCATCTCCCAGTTTTTGTTCAAGTTTATCTGCCAGTTTGCTGACAGAACAATTTGGGCAATACTGCAATGCTGTCACAATGGTGAGATAGGTAATTAATGAAGGAAGACTGAAAGGCAGAGTTGACATCTTATCTTTAGAGAAATTATAAAAACAGCCAAGGTGTCAGTGTTTGTGGTGTCCTACGCTATCTAAAGGAACTTGAAAACTGGAGGAAACTCTGACACAGAACAGCTGAACAGCTCTGGCAGACCAAAAGCCACAACAAAATCAGGAGACAAGTTTCTGGGAGTCACCAGCTTGTGTGATTGGCACTTCACAGGACAAAAGCGGGCAAAATGAGCAGGTCTCACTTTCAGCTATGAAGAGAAGAGTATGAGCTGCAGGATTGATAAGTCAAGTAGCAGTAAGAAAACCACCGCTAAAACTGCCAAATAAGAAAAAGTGGCTTGCCTGGGCCTGGAACCAGCGCCAGTCTGAATGTACTCTGAAATTAAAGCATAGAGACCTGGGTTCGCTTCCCGGGTCCTCCCTGTGTGGAGTTTGTATGTTCTACCCATGTCTGCGTGGGTTTCCTCCGGGTGTTCTGGTTTCCTCCCACAGTCCAAAGACATGCAGGTTAGGTGCACTGGCGATCCTAAATGGTCCCTAGTGTGTGCTTGGTGTGTGTGTGTGCCCTGCAGTGGGTTGGCGCCCTGCCCGTGATTTTTTCTTGCCTTGCACCCTGTGCTGGCTGGGATTAGCTCCAGCAGACCCCCATGACCCTGTGTTAGGATATAGTGGGTTGGATAATGACTGACTGACTGACAAATAAACAATTGGAGATATGGATACTGTAATCATGTAAGATGTTGACACTCAGCTACTTGTCTTCTGATTCTGCTGTAGCTTTCGGCCAATGTTCAGGCACTATATAAGTCATTATTTAAAATGCCTTATCCTAAGAAAACAAGCCTGTATAAGAAGGGCGCCCCTCTCATCAGCCAGCTGGCAGTGTTTCCACATGGTGAGCCCTGCTGTCATCACCTTTTCACATGCCCTGCATTCTACTTTGAGCCCTTTTGATTTACTCATAGACACTCAGGGATTTGAAAGAATTAAAGTCTCAGCTGAGGCTTATACCTGAACTACAAAAGCTTCTATATGTTTAAACTTGGTGACTCGCAAGCTAACTGACTCACCATTTACGGCATGGCACAGTAAGTGTCAGGCGTACACCACCCAACTGCAACTTCAAGTGAATTCTCCTGCTCAGTGTTGTAGGTAGGGCAGCAAACATGGTAGTTCTCCATTAAGCTTGACAGGATGAGAACGCACATTGGGTGAGCCAAAACTCCAGGAGACCTGTCACAGTGGTAAAAGATGTCCGATTTTTATTCAACGTCTATAAAAAAACAATATGAAGGATGTACACAAAGAACCATAAACCAAGAGGCACTAAACAAAAACAACAGCAAAAAAGTAAAGAGGCCAGACTGAAGGATTTTTCCAAAGGCGTTAAGGGACACACTGCCACCAACTGAGCCCCACCCTTGCATTTTCCAAGCCCTTTCCATTATGTGATTGGTGCATATTTAGAGTTACCTAGCAACAGACAGAGACAGGAAAGGCAGATGGTAGGCAAAATAAGGATGGGGCGGAGCAAATGGGGCAGAATGTCAGTGGTGATTAATGAGCTGGCAATGTTGTGCTTTACAAAATATTTATATTGCACTTCTATAGCTAATATGAAATCAAAGCACTTTAGAGATGTGGACAAGTACAGACATAGAGGGAGTCCAAAGAAATGTCTCCAGCGGGTCTCCCCATTTCATCTGACGTTCACCCTGACTGATTAACACAAGCACTTGAGGGCAGAAGAAAGAGACCAATAAGCAACTGAAAGAACGCAGCCTTCTTAGCTTCAAGAGATCAGCAATTTGAAAGAGTGGGTCTTATTTTTGGAGCTTCGCTCTCTGGCAAGAGTCCAAATGAGACGCCTCCTTCAAGGGAAGTCCAGGTCTTGTAGGCCTCCGACCAGAAGGGGCATTGCAGTTTCCCTCACTCAGCATCTTCTCAGGACTGTGGATTAGAGAAGAGATGATACCATTAGTAATGGCAACCCCTTCTCGTCCCAGCAGGGTATTACATACCTCAGACTAGCCGAGAAGATGATCCCCAGATGCGCATGCATGATAGTGAAGAGAGTTTTTTATTCTTCCAACTAGAAATATGGACATTAAGTGACAATGTTCTTCTTCATATTTTTATATGTTGCCTTTCTAATGTCAAATCAAAGTTATTTTATTAGTAAAATTCTACATTTGTTTTAACACACTTGCTCCAGGTCACGTAAGGTCTTGCACAACGTTCTGAGAACATGTATTCACTTGGTCATTATGGGTTATTGAGTGTAGATTGATGGGCAAAAATGGCAAATGTATCCATTTAAAATGAAAAGTGCAGCACAATAAAGGTGCCAGAAAGTGAACGGGTCAGTAGACTACACCGTGTAGCCCATAATATTACCCAGCTCTGCTGTCATGGAGCCTGTGGGTTGACTGAGCAAATCTGAGGATGGCATGTCAGGGGAAGACTTTCAAAAATTCTGTAACTCAGGAGTCAATGGAGATATGCTGACGCAATGATTATGGGATGTAAAGATGAAGCACGGGCGGCACGGTGGTGCAGTGGGTAGCACTGCTGCCTCACAGTTAGGAGACCTGGGTTTGCTTCCTGGGTCCTCCCTGCGTGGAGTTTGCATGTTCTCCCCGTGTCTGCGTGGGTTTCCTCCCACAGTCCAAAGACATGCAGGTTAGGCGTGTTGACGATCCTAAATTGTCCCGTGTGTGTGTGTGTGTGTGTGTGTGTGTGCGCACCCTGCGGTGGGATGGTGCCCTGCCCGGGGTTTGTTTCTTGCCTTGCACCCTGTGTAGGCTGGGACTGGCTCCAGCAGACCCCCATGACCCTGTGTTAGGATATAGTGGGTTGGATAATGGATGGATGAAAGATGAAGCATGAAGCAGGTCAGGATGGCTTATTTCAAACTTATTAAAAGCCATTGGGTGTAATTTATGTTTTTTTTTTTTATATATTTTGCTGGTTGGCAGCTCTGACAACTGGAAAAGCATCAGCAAAGAGGAAAAGGAGCGACTGAAGCTGCAGCTTACTGAAGATGGAGAGTTTTGGTAGGTTAACAGAACGTCAATGATAATTACCGACAAATCTGACTTTTCCTTCTCACATAGCTGTGATGCTCATTTTTTCATTGGTAGTGAATCATCAACTACCTTCTCAGGCCTAATTTTTCTACATATATTTATTTAGCTTTTTTGCATCTATGATGGTGTACATATCACAACTGTTTACTGATGCAGTTTCCACTGGCAGGTTACAAGTCACACACTACAGTATCCCAGCAATTTGGAATAAACCCAGTATAGTGCTGTACTGTCTAATGTGGACAACCTCAATGACCCAGCATCCTCCATGGCACATTTACGCACACACCCTCACTAAGTCTTAGAGCAGCCAGTCTACCTAATATGCACATTTTGCTTTTCTCTTTCAATAATATTAACAGAACAAATATAAATGAGACCAGGTTCCTTGCTGTGCCATTATTGGCAGGCTAGTAAAAAGTACTCAGAAATAAAACATGAGTAAAAGTAAAAGTAGTTCATCAGATGTTTACATTCACTGAAGACAGACATATTCCAGTTAAAAAGTACTTGAGTAAAGATAAAAAAAAATCTGTTTTCAAAAGTACTCAAGTACCAAAGGCAAAGGTTCATCTATATACTGTATCTATCTACTCTCTATAAATAAAATCCTAAGCCTAAAAGTGCAACAATTTTGTGCAACAATTTTATGTCATGTTTTTTGTTACGCTTTAAATCGGGCTTATTTTAAAACCTACATATATATGTTTGGTATCATTCTCTTCAGAATTTATCGAACTTTAATGTGATGTTGTTAGATTTTCAGATTCTTATTCCGTTTTCAAATTATAAGCTAAAAAATATCAAGAACTCGCGTCCCGCAAGACGAGACATAACCAAGAGTGCCAAGAGATTTAACCACGCCCGGGGCCAGAAATAAAAGACAAAGAGTAGGACAGCTGCTGCACAGGCTTTTAAATGTCCAAAGCACCGTGCGAGTTGCAGATCATGTGGCAGAAGCAGCAAGCCAGCTGCAGATCGAGCAAAGAGGAGGTAAAAAAAACCTATTTGTTTCCCATTGTATCACTGTTTATGAGGGGGTTTCGGAGGAGCGACCGCATCTCCTTGGGTTGTGTTCAGCCCCACTCTTCAGAATGCGAGTGGCAGACTGGCTGCAAGTATATATATATATATATAATATAAAATCCAATGTCTGTCCGCTTTTCAGGAGATAACTACTTAACGGATTTAGGTCATTATTTTTTCTATAATTAACTTGAACACTCCAGTTGATTTTGTGCTAAGTATCATGGTTTGCTTTTGGTACCAATTTATTTACACGAATCCGAGAGAGACGAAGCAGGCCGTGGGGCACTCCTCACTCACACGCCAGCTTTGAAGCGTACCTTACATCCGCTTAGCTAGCGAACGAGAGAACTACTAAATGGATTTAGATTGGTTTTATTTCTATAAATTCCTTGAGCATTCTGGTTGATCTTGCGACTTCTCTCACCGCGCAAAGTATCTTAGGTCACCTGCATTACCGATATATTTGTGCGAATCCGAGAGACAGGCTGTAGGCTGAGGGGAGGGGGAGGCAGAACCTCAGGATTAAGGAGCTGGGTGGGGCCTTCCTCACTCACACGCCAACCTCCGTTCGAGTTGCTCTGCCTCTCGCCACATATTGGAGCGTACCTTGCCTCCACTTAGCTAGCGATACCAGTTTTTTTAACAGACATTATCATCTACAAATTATTAAGAAGTAGCGTTTGATGTTTTCAAGACAGAGATCAGAGTGTGTTTTAGAGAGTAGCTGCTGATTGCCAGAGATATCACAGCCACATACTTTTTTCCCCACATGAGGGACGCTCTCCCTTCAGAGCTGAACACAATCAGATATAGTGGCAGCGTTTGACATTGGAGCATACCTACCTTCTGCTTGGCCAGAATGACATTTTTTTTTCAATTTTTTTATTGATTTTTAAAGTTTGTCCTGTTTCAGTACTAAGTGTGTGGAGCTGTGGAGAAGAGCTAGCTTTATAATAATGAGAAGGTGCAAGGCATTACTAAGAGAACACAATACATTTATTTATTTTTTTAATATTTTTTTATAATTATTTTACAACACCCACACAATATTTTTGCTACAAAAATGCATTACATGAATAATGCAAATGCAATCCAGCCTTGGATCACGACATAACTGCAGTCCGTGTCACAGCGATGACCTGAAGCGTAATACTGCTGAGTGTTGATATGATGTGCCTCCCCGACTGGGATACTTGGCAGCAGTAGATGATGCACCCCTAATCAAAAGAGAAGAATAATATTAAAATAAAATACAAAAAAATTTTAAAAACTAAGTAAACATCTCACAATCTTATCACTTGAATTCCAACAGACCCCTGTGACCCTGTAGTTAGGATATAGCAGATTGGATAATGGATGGATGGATGGATAGATACACCATATAAAAAACTACATGAAAATGAACACAGATTAGGTTCATTGTGCATTCCTAAAGTAAACATAGATTTTAGAAAGGTAATTATTTTATTAAATAGTAATACAACAACAGAATTGTACCCAATTAGTACCCAATTTTATCTTTAAGTTACCTGCTTGAGCACTCATGCAAACTATAGAACTAAGCACAATTAAACTCAAGGCATATTATTAACTGTAATTAACCAGATGTATACCAGTTGAGTGTCTCATAATGTATGCAATGGAACTTGCATGGCCATGTATTTGATTTGATGCATCCATTCACAGTGAAACATCTGAACTCAATCATTTGGATGGACGTCCATAAAATTTTGGCCATATAATATAACTTTTGTGGCAATGCCCTCTTCTTATGCCACCTAATGCTTTCATCACAGTCTGCTGTCTGAAGCCCTGCCATCGTGCCCTGACTGTGATGTCTACATTGAAGTTGCTTATCCATTTTTCTTTACATTTTCTCTCTTAGGATGTGCATGAAAGATTTCTGCCAATATTTCACCACTGTAGAGATGTGTAGTGTGAATCCAGACTCTTTGGGAGACTCTGATTCAGCATGGGGTATCACTTCTAATGAAGGATCCTGGGTTCCTGGCTGCTCAGCAGGAGGAAGTCCTAACAGCAAAGGTAAGTAGGGACACATGTAGGAGCATGGTGTTTGAATGAAGAATTTTATGTAACTGATTTGTGCCTTCTGCATAATAGCTTATCATTGAAAGTTTGGTCAACAAATTGAGCAGGCCTTCCATATGCTGAAGAGAAAACCTAAGGGGGACAAGCCCACTTAAACAAGCATAAGGCTTGGCAGAGCATCACCAGAGAAGATCCTCAGAACCTGGTGATGTCTATAAATGGCACACTTTAACCAGTTATGGCATGGACAGAATATACAACAAAGTTCAAAATATGACAGCTTTAATAGACCTGCCACTTGTAGGTCACAAACATTATGATGGCCTGAAATAGAGGGACCATGTGGAAAAAGTGTTGTCATTTGTACATTGTGTGACCAAAATGTATGCAAATTCCCTTAAATGAAGGTCAGTAATGTGCACTTCAATCACAATGTCTGAATTGTTTGATTTGCAATTTAAAACTGCGGATCAGAGGTGTAAATCAAGGAAAAATTGATCTTTGTCCCAAACATTACAGAGGGCAGCACTGTGTTTTAAATGTTTGTACACTTCTCTCACGATTCTCAGAAAATACTGTATGTGTACCTCACAGTGTTGCAGTGTTTCAGGTGAAAGGCTTTACAGTGGGGCGGCACGGTGGTGCAGTGGGTAGCGCTGCTTCCTCGCAGTTAGGAGACCCGGGTTCACTTCCTGGATCCTCCCTGCATGGAGTTTGCATGTCCTCCCCGTGTCTGCATGGGTTTCCTCCGGGTACTCTGGTTTCCTCCCAAAGACATGCAGGTTAGATGCATTGGTGATTCTAAATTGTCCCTAGTGTGTGTGCACTGTGGTGGGCTGGCGCCCTGCCCGGGGTTTGTTTCCTGCCTTGCACCCTGTGTTGGCTGGGATTGGCTCCAGCAGACCCCCATGTTAGGATATAGCGGGTTGAATGATGGATGGATGGCTTTACAGTGGCTAATGAGACTAAAACCCCCAGTCTCACACCACACATTCATCCATGCATTATGACTCAATATTAAGTTGGTTTTTTAGGTTTTTATTTTTTGAAAATTGCAATTCCACAAGATCTCTGCACTTGTGTCCCCAGTGTCATTTTTTCCAGCATGAACTGTTACTCTTTGTGTGATGTGGGAAATGTCTTGCGATTCTGGACAATGTTTACTTTTACCATTATAAAGGCCCAAACAACAAGAATTTCAGAAACAACTCTCTTAAACCATCACCTGACAATACAGGGCATTTATTAGTTTGAAAGCTGATATTGTGGACTTTTAGGGCTTTCAAGATCTGTCCCCAGACCTAAATAACAACAGACAGCCCACAGTTAAAATTAATAAGTTACAAAATGGACACTTGGCATTACACTCAACTGACATGAAATTTGGAGCATTTTACATTTTATTAGTTACTTCACCCAGTTATCATGATTTTGTTTATTAAATCTTTTTGTAATAAAGAGTCATATTCATAAATAGCAGTGATAATAGCATGCAATTCCATGTGTTAGAAGACTACATTAAATAGGTGCTTTTTAACAGCACTGTGCAATTTAACGTAGTTAAACATGTAGCCTAAATGGACTTGTGGTGGCTCAACAGCTTCACACACAGCAGATTCCAGTCCAAATGATGTGAAAATACCATCAATTGATGTCTCTTAGTGGTGGAGAGTCTGTGACTAACTGTCATTCAATTTTCTTAAACATAACATTTGTGAAAGCATACCCAATAGAGTGGAATCCAATAATTACCTAATGAAAAATAACTATTAATACAAAATGACCAATACTAATATTAAAATTAGGATAAATATTATCCCAGCAAATAAATAAGTTCTCAATCCAGCTATTGATATTACTTAAAATTCAGCAATTCATAAAACTATATGAATTCTGAAAGGAACTGATGTATTGTATAACGGGAATACCGAAAGTGCCAACTATCTTAAAGATTTTAGTTCCAGTCTGAAGATACATGGGAGCAAAAGCAGCTCTTTTGGGTGTGCTTAAACCATAATCTCGGCTCAGTTGGCTTTAACAATAGAATTACCAAAGCCTACGGAAAAACTCATAAATCCGTCCCACCTTAAATCCCTTTGCACCTCTAAGTCAGCGTCTTTTGTCCTGTAAATGTGTCGATAAGCAGCAAGCAACTTGCTATCACATCCCCCCACCGCCACACAGTTTTCTCAGCTCAAGTCTGTTTACCTGCATGTCAGTTGCTTAGAGTTGTATAGAGTGAGAAGTCAAGCAAAATGAAACCTTTTATAAATACTATATCGTTATTTGGAAAACATGTATTTCATGTGTGTTCAGTGTCTGCAACAATCTATGTAAACACATTGTTAAAACAGAAACATTTTTCATGTTTTAGTAATAATTGACAAAACGTGTACATATACAAAGTACAGCGATGGCAAAAGTGCGACGTGAATTTTTTCTCCAATGTAGAACCCTCGTCATCATCTGAGTTCACTAATGCTATAGCATGTCTTTATGTGAAAACAGCAGTGTCAGATCGTGGGAATAAAACTGAATAAAAAAAAAAAACAAAGCTAACCTTTACAAGTATCATAAATTTCCACCTGCTGTCACAGACTCAGATCAAATATATGTTTTTATTGTATAATAGTAAGAATAAGAGCAGCTCACTTCTCAAAATGAAGTCATCCGGGGTCGAACCCGTGAAATTTTGATTACCAGTCAACAGTTGTTGCCGTTGCACCACCAAAGCAGTCGTATCATAGGAGTGTCAATGACACACCCTAATGCAGGTTCTTTTTCTGCAGTTATATTCTTGAATAGAAGTGCACTTGTTCTGTTATATTTGTACCTTTTGTGAAAGTGTTTACTTGATATTTGGACTTTAGGCTTCACACATTATACACTTCATGTCTACATTTTGTCAATTATTACTAAAACATGAAAAACATTTCTGTTTTAACGATATGCTTACATAGATTGTTGTAGACACTGAACACACATGAAATGCATGTGTTCCAAATAACGATATAGTATTTAGTATTTACAGCACAAAAGACGCTGATGGAGAGGTGAGAAGGGATTTAAGGTGGGACGGATTTACGAGTTTTTTCGTAGGTTTTGGTAATTTTCGTGTTAAGGTATACCGCTAAGTGTCCCTTTCAGTGCAGAAAGTTTACCCTTTTTATGTCCTTTCTAATGGCAGCACAATCAACCTCATCTGTACAAATTCCACAGTGCGGTCCTTGCATGCCTAGCAGCCCCCACCATCTTCTCACAGATCTAACCCCTTGCAATCTTTATATTGCTTAGGTGGGTTGTACCTTCCAATGTAATGAATTAGCTCAAACACTGTATAGCAGCAGGGTGATAATGTCAGCTGTTTACAGTAATAATCTACATATAATATTAGTTCAGTCAATTCAGACTTATATACACTTACATAATTGCTTTCCCTTTCCATTCAGTTTCAATGAAGTTACTTTTTTTTGTTGTTTTTGCAATTTTATGGCTAAGGTACGTAAAGCAGTAATTGAAGAGTTCTGTTGCTCGAGTTGCTTGCGCACGTACCTCCTTTCCGTGGTGTTGGTTTCAGGATGTAAGTGGCTGATAAACATGTAAAAGAGGAAATTATACAAAATACACAAGTTGGTGTAACTGTTTTCAAGGTAAAATTGAAACAGAAAAGTCGCACAGGATGTTTCTTTTTTCAGCGACACGAAAGTGATGGGAGATTTTGAAATTTGAAAACTTTGTACAGCACAATCTGTTTGAGAAATCTCAAATAAGCTGAAGAATGAATGAGCCAAATTTCAGCAAAGTTGATCCATGGGCCACTGAGTTGTTTCATGTGGACAGACACATGGAATGACAAGCAGACAGCCAGATGTGGATGTTTCAGTAGTTGCTTTTCACATTATATCAGAACGTACCTAAAAATGGGGAATTTATTGTAAAATAAAGTAATAATTACAGACAGGGCAAAGGGTACACAAACAAGAAAAGTCTAAGTTTTCAGGGCCACACTAAGAAGGTTACTGGCTGCCTCATGAAGTGGCTGGTCCACTTATCCCTTAACCATATGCTTTCCTACTTCTCATCTCTGGGGTTCCTTCTGTTGATTAGTTGCGCGTGCGTCTATCTGCCACCTTCTAATTCCAAGCTCACCAGACCGAGAGAATGGAGGCCCTTTAAAACAGTGGCCCATAATCCTAATTACGATAAGAGCATTAGGGGTCCTGGGTGACATCATCAGTCTCTGGTGTTGTACAAGTATGAGTAGAACTCTTCCTAGGTGCACCAGGGGATCCTGCCAGTTCCCCCCACTGTAGAAGTGAACTTTACTGGCTGTCCTCCTTAGCACCCTTATAACATATCGCTGCCACTCAAGTACGTCAAATACCTAAATAGGATTTCTTCTAATTAGGTGGGACACTATTGAACGTAACGTCTTAAGTGACCTAAACAAAGCTGTGATGGTACGGTGGGTCCACCTTTTGATTACTAAGAATACCATTACCCCCATTAACAGTTTATTATATACAGTTTAAATTATCCACAGTAATGCTACTATGGGGTGATGCTGACCACAAAACAAGTGTAGAAAATAAAGAATAGTACTTGACCATTTAGTTGCTCACATTAAATAGATGTAAGCTAAATGAAACTTTTATTAACATAACCCCCTCTCCCCCAATCTTGTTATGGTCCTATACCTGTAGACTCATTCTGGCAGAACCCGCAGTTCATGCTCAAGCTGCTGGAAGAGGATGATGAAGTGGGAGACAATGAGCTGTCCTGCAGCGCTGTGGTGGAGCTTCTTCAGAAATTCCGGAGACAGCGGGACAAAGTGGACTTCCTTTACATTGCTTTCCATGTGTATGAGGTAAGAAGGACAGGGGGAGATGATGGTCTTCTTTATGAAACCCTGCATCATCCAACCTACGTGAGATAAATGAACATGAAACATCTGATTCAGCAGTCCTTTACGTGTGAAGGATTGATTGAGTGCTGAGGACCTAGTCACGGGTCATTAGTCTTTGAGTAATTGACTTAATTCTGTTGCAGGTAAAGCATTAATTTGGACATATGATACAGACTGCTGTCATAGACGCTACACAAGGGGGCATCCAAAAATTCACAGAACTATAAAAAAAAAAAAACTTATAACAATTCCCTTTTTGTCACCTTCAAAATTTTGTCTTTCAAATTCCTTCTCCCAATCCTATTAATATTTCCTGCCCTCATGTTTTATTACCATGTCCATTACTGTTGTTCATCCTGGGTATGACGTTAATCTGTATCCATCCCTGGATGTAGGCCCTCCAACCTGCAGGGAAAATCTTGGGGGTTGGTGGCAAAATTGGCACTCCAGCCACCATAAAAAACCTCACACTGTCCCATTCCATCTGAGCTAGTGTGGTGCTGAGGTGTCACCCGTTGCATGGCTGCACTCGGGTGCTAATGTGGATCCTGAGTTGGTTTGTCGTGTGGTGGGTGCGGCAATGCGCTGTATCAGCACGTGATCCTTACCTATTGCTGTGCCCTGTGTATTTTGCTGAATTTCTTCCACAGTAAGAAATCTTCTTCCCTTTGGTCACAATGTTTTATTTTGCAAACAAAGACAAATCACAGTGAGATCTACCAAATACGGGGAAGGCAAAGTAATATCCAAAGTGTTTTTGGTTTAAAACTCTTTTACAGACAAACCAGTTTTGGGTGCAACACTTCTCTGGGTGTTGTTTTTTTTTTTTCCGGATGCTTTCCCATAGATGTCTCAGCAATTCAATGTCATGTTACAGATTAGCAGTCTGTTCACTGTAAGCAAACCCTTTATGAACAAGTTAGTCATTGTCAAAAAACACAATCACCATTGTCTCTTGAAAATCTGCCATGGTGGCTTGGAGAAAAGAAGTCTCTGATTTCACCAACCATACATAAATATCAGAAATGTGCACTCAATCAGCTCAGCACAATGGCACTCGGTGGACTGTATAACCAGACTATAGACATACGATATCTAGCAGGATATTCGATAACTACACCCTGACCAATTCTGACAATGTTTGAGTCCCCCCTCATATATAATAATTAGAATGACTCACTGGTATCATATTGTCTTTACCATTAGAAATCATTAAGGGAAGTATGTAACCTATAATACAGTATTAGAGACCCTCAGAACCACTATATAGTCTATAACAATAGAGAGCTTGAGGACACTACTATAACCAATATAATTAGAGATTCAAGTATTGAATAGAGTATAGCAATAGAAACTATTGAGGACTCTATATAGCCTAGATCATTACAGACATCTGTAGACACTACATCCAGGTGGATGCTACAGATTGGTGGTGGTTGAAGTCGTTCCCCACTCACTATGTAAAGCACTTTGAGTAGTGCAATAAGCACTATATACATGTAAAAAATATTAGAACAATTTAGATGAGAACTAGCCATTCAGCCCAACAAAGCTAGCCATTCCTATCTGCTTATTTCTTCCAAAATAGCATCAAATCAAGTTTTGAAGGTCCCTAAAGTTCTACTGTCCACCATACTACTTGGTCACTTATTCCATGTGTCTGTGGTTCTCTCTGGAAAGAAACACCTCCTAATGTTTGTGAGACATTTACCCTTAACAAGTTTCCAACTGTGTCCCCGTGTTCTTGATGAACTCATTTTAAAGTCACAGTCTTGATCCACTGGACTAATTCCCTTCATAATTTTAAATACTTCAGTCAGGTCTCCTCTTAATCTTCTTTTGTTTAAACTGTAAAAGCTCAGCTCTTTTAATCTTTCCTCATAACTCATCCCCTGTAGCCCTGGAATCAGACTAGTTGTTCTTCTCTGGACCTTTTCTAGTGCTGCTATGTCCTTTTTGTAGCCTGGAGACCCAAACTGCACACAGGACTCCAGATGAGGCCTCACTAGTGTGTTATAAAACTGAGCAAAAGTTCCTTGGACTTGTACTCCCCACATTGCGTTATATAATTTCACATTCTGTTAGCGTTCAGAAGCTATTAAGTAGACTATCTGGAAGTTGATGGTGACAAGTCCACTATGACTCCTAAATCCTTCTCATAAGGTGTCATTTTCGATTTTCAGACCTCCTATTGTGTGTTCAAACCTAACCTTTTTATTTCCTAAATGTATTTTTTTACATTTACTGATATTAAATTTCATCTGCCACAAATCTGTCCAAGCCTATATACTGCCTAAGTCCCTTTGTGATGATTCAACAGATTCCAGATTATCTGCTTATCTACCTATCTTGGTATTATCTACAAACTTAACTGGCTTGTCACTTACATTCCCATCTAAATCATTTATATGAATAACGCTGAGGGACGGGGCGTGAACACAGTGAACGCAGCCCCAAGAGGATGTATCCGTTCCTCCGAAACAGAGCTTTTCATCTCCTCTTTGAGGATCAGCTGCTAGCCTGCTGCTTGCTGCCAGGCCGCATGTTCTGCATGTCGCACGCGGTTTCAAACATTTAAAACATCGCACCATGTCTGTCCTAGTGTCTCACTGCCTTGTCTCTCTTCCTCCAGACATCCTCTGCTTTATTCTTTATGCTTTATTATGCTGTTTTCAAATAAAGTTTCTGTTGTTGAAAACCCTGAATGAACCTGTGCAACTTTGTGACCCAAGCGTAACAATATTAAAAATGTCAGTATCCCCAGCACTGACCCCCTATGGGCACCACTCTTAACATCAGCCAGTTCTATTAAGGTTCCTCTCACCATCATTTTCTGCTTACTGTGTCTGAGCCAATTCTGCATCCATCTACACCCTACATCTCCTCACAGGTGGTGCAGTGGTAGTGCTGCTGCTTTGCAGTAAGGAGACTGTGGAAGATTGTGGGTTTGCTTCCCAGTTCCTCCCTGTGTAGATAGTGCTTTGAGTACTGAGAAAAGTGCTATATAAATGTAATGGATTATTACATCCTATACTCCCACTTCTTTCAGTTTGATGCCCAACCTCTCATGTGGCACCTTATCAAATGCTTTCTGAAAGTCAAGATCAATAGTATCATAGGCTCCACTTTGATCGCATCTTTTTGTTGCCTCCTCATAGAATTCCAGCATGTTAATAAAACATGACCTCCCTCTTCTGAACCCATATTGACTGTTCAGAATAACTCCTGTCCTTGCCGTGTGTTGCTCAGTCTTATCCTTAATAATTCCTTCCATTAATTTTCTTCTGATGCATGTTAAGCTTACTGGCCTATAGTTTCTTGGATCTGCCCTGTCACCTTTTTTATATAAAGGGATCATATTTGCCATTTTCCAGTCCTTCACCCAGTGCTCAGTGACTTCCTAAAAATATGTGTCAAGGTTTTGTACTCTCTAGCCTCCTTAAGAACTTGATGATAAATATTATCTGGTCCTGGTGATTTGTTTGATTTCAGTCTATTTAATCTGAGCAGCACTTCTTCTTCTACAATTTCCACATCACTCAGTCCCTCCTTAGCAGCTCCTTCTACCGCTGTGAGGTGCAAGAATTATTATTAACTAGGCTGACACGCCTTTTAAGTCGACCGACTTTTAAGTTGACCACTTGTTAAGGCAATTCAATATGTAGATCAATTTGATATTTTATACAAACTCATTAATTTGGTTATATTGCATTTGAGTGGTATTACTTTAATACTCGTAATTTCGGTTATTTTTGTGATGAAATTTAAACTTTTTTTCTATATTGAGGTCGCCCTTTTGAACCCCCCTGATATTTACTATGCGGTGAGGCATTTGTACTCCATCAACATTAATTATTTCCAGAGACATAATTTTGTCTATCTTTCCAGCACATCGGGCACAAAGGCAAGGGAACGATGGGAGCACCAGAACTCTGCTCACATCATGTCGCTTCGTACCGCAAGCTGCAAGTAGTAAGTCCGTGATAAGCGGAATACCGCTACGCTTTCCACTCACGGGACGGAAGGACAATCCTGACCGCTTTTATATAGTAAGAAAGAAGAATAAGATATTGCACAGTCTGGAGTAGAAAATCATCTTTTACCTGGAAAAACGAAACTACAAATCCCATCGTGCATTGCAAAATGGACGAGGCGTTTGTGAAACTCCGTGCTACTCGCACAGTCTGGAGTAGAAAATCATCTTTTACCTGGAAAAACGAAACTACTAATCCCATCGTGCATTGCAAAATGGACGGGGCGTGCGTGAAACTGCGTGCCTGCGTAGCACTCACGGGACGGAAGGACAATCCCGACCACTTTTATATAGAAGGATTATTATTTTTAAATGTAAGTGTGGATGTAGTTTAGGGTACAAGAGTTGGGCAGCCTACATTCTGTAACATTGTGATGTCAAGAGTATCACAAGGGCAGATAATGTAAAGGAAAACTGAAAGCATCCTGAGTATAATTAAACTGCACAAGGATTCAGCTGCAACAAAGTCCAAGATATGGAAGTACTGACCTGCAACCTTTGAATATGCTATGAGTAGATTTTTGCTGGCTTCAGCTATTCATATTTATCTACTCTTGCCTCTTAGGTAAAAGGTGCATGTGGGACTTTGGGCAAAAGCTTCTTTACCTCCCAGATGCCAATGGTGAAATCAGGAGACTACAGTCGCCTCCGGGCAGTGAGGAAGCGCATACGCCTGCCCCCAGGCCAGTATGTCATTGTGCCCAGTACTTTCAAGCCCAATCAGGAGGGGAGCTTCTTCATGAGAATCTACGCCAAGAAGGGAAATAAGCTCAGGTGAGACAATAAGACATTGTTGTTAGTCGAGCTCTAGAATTGTATTAAGTGCATTTAAGGACCAAATTACCACACAGCTGACCACAATAGAGCACATGAAAATTACCAGCAAGCTCATCATACTGACCACTTCCAAAGAATCAAAGTCCATGCATTCACAATGTGAAGCCTATTAGCTCTCTGGCACAGAGCAGTTTGATAGTCTGGTAAGTGTACGGCTCAATAAAAAATACAGGGATCATATCTTCAAAATTTGTGCATACAGTATATTAGACATTGACTTTGGCAGGGCCTTTGTGGAGCTTTGTAGAATGAATGGCAATCACATGGCAAAGCAGGATGCCATTTTCATTTTTCAGTATTCAAAGTTATCCAACAGGCCTTAAACTAGGGTGAAAAAAAAGTTGATCTCATTCTGTTCAGTTGAATTGTGAGGATCAGGGGTGTGGATATCTTGTGCCGTCCCTTACCGCACTATATAAACCTCGCAGAGCTCAGCTCTCATGATCTCAGTGACATACACATCATGGATCACTTCACACTTCTTTCCTTTCCCATTTTATAAACTCCTTGACACCGTTTTTGGCCCTGCAGTGTTGTACGTATTTTTGTGTTCACGGGTTATGAGTGAATTAAAACAGTCTGTCTGGCGTCTATACTTAAACTAATTGACACAAATGCAGTTAAAAACCAACTGAAACAGATGCAGTAAAGTAATAAGTTACAAATATAATACAGTGTCTGCGGTGGGCTGGCACCCTGCCGGTGGTTTGTTTCCTGCCTTGCGCCCTGTGTTGGCTGGGATTAGCTCCAGCAGACCCCCGTGACCCTGTAGTTAGGATATAGCGGGTTGAATAATGGATGGATGGATAATACAGTGTAACCATAAGGAGGCACCATCAAATCCCAAACTACAGACACAATAAAAGCCCAAACACACTTTAAACTCAAAACAAGTGTTTTTATTGACCACCAACACCTTCTTCACATGAATAACAACAAAAAACACACCAAGTACAATTTTCCTTCTTCCTCTAAGAGCATAGCCCACTGCCTCTCGAATTTAACTCAATCAAACTTCTTTTAAAGTTGACCTAGTTACTGCTTCCAGTCTCCTCTCCAATGCTTTTGGAGTACTTCTAGGTCGTGCAGGAACTAGGGCAATCCACACCCCAGCAACACCCTGTGGCACTCCCTGAAGACCACAGTAGGGTTGTGCTTCAAGACTCCATTTCCTATGCAACCCTGCGGGTGTCCTAATCAGGTTTAGCCTTGAGGAACACTACCTGCTACCTGTTGTTGTTAAATGATCTTCTCCTGGTAAGCCCATTCTCCCAGTCCTTCCATTATGGCCTCCTAGCCCATTATCCCGGCCAGGATTCTGGCCCTTCCTTCTGGCCATCCACAACAGGAACAATGTAGGAGAGAGAAATACTGTAAATTGCTTCTGATGGCAAATTGCTTTTTAGAGTCTGGTAATTTCACTTCATCTTGGTCTGTTGGAGCAAAATATTAAAAGTTAATATAAAAAGCCCACAGTTCCAAAATTAAAGATTTTTCCACTTCAGGATACTCCCTTCGAGTGCCATGTTTATCAATAATTTGGTGATGACTTGTGTTATCGACCGTTTCCATCTCTTTTTTGTAAACTGAATTGACAACTAGTTAACAAAGCTCATCTAGCCTGTCATTTTGTTTTATGTGAGAAGTCACGCAAAATGACACCTTTTATTGGCTAACTAAAAAGATTACAATATGCAAGCTTTCGAGACAACTCAAGCCCCTTCTTCAGGCAAAATGTGAGAAGGGGCCTGAGTTGCCTCGAAAGCTTGCATATTGTAATCTTTTTAGTTAGCCAATAAAAGGTGTCATTTTGCCTGACTTCTCACTACATTCATAATGGCTAACATGATACAACACCCACTGTTAGTACATCCGGCGCTGCCGCGAGTGGCAGCCTTTCCAGCAGCTCCGTGTATGACTTTATCTTTTTACCTTTTTCTCTATTTTTCTCTATTTCACTGATCACTCCTACCACTTTCTTTTATGTGGAGTCATTTCCTGGACACTTTTTACTATTTTTACTACTATGTGAATTTCCCCTTGGGATTAATAAAGTATCTATCTATCTATCTATCTATCTATCTATCTATCTATCTATCTAT
>JANRMT010062796.1:90326024-90354719 GCA_026402145.1 Polypterus bichir lapradei | reverse complement strand
TATCTATCTATCTATCTATCTATCTATCTATCTATCTATCTATCTATCTATCTATCTATCTAGTACTACTAACATTTAGTTTTATACTATTCACAGAGTTGCAGCGCTGCATGCATAGAAATTAGTATGCCATGTCTGTGCCACCTATGCCTTTGTTAAAGGCATAGAGCTTAGTCTTTAATAAAGGCCGAGTAAAGCCATTTCTGTCGAATTTTCATGTAGTAAAATTACTGAATTTTCCATTATAGCAATAAGTTTTCTGATGACAAAATTGTGTTAGTCCTGAGGTTTACCTGGATAAAGTGAAGAGTCTGTCACACTGGTGTCAGGACAACAGTCTCATCCTGAATGTCAGCAAAACAAGTTGAGTGTGAACTTTTGAAGAGAACAGCAGAGGCACTACCAGCTCATCAGCATTAACAGCACTCAGGTGAAGAGCATGGACAGTTTCAGATACTTAGGTCCACATCACTTCATGATATAACATTGGAGGCATGGAGATGTTTAAGTGAGATGGCAGTAGAGTTTCTCGATAGATTGATTAACAAAATCTTGAAGAGTGAGAATATTCCTGAGGAGTGGAGAAGATGTATATTAGTACCAGTTTTCAAGAATAAGTCAGTTGTGCAGAGCTGCAGTAACTACAGAGCTATAACGTTGATCAGCCACACCATGATGTTATGGGAAAGAGTGATGGATGCTAGGTTGAAAGGAGAGGTGGCGACCTGTGACCAGCAATATGTTTTCATACCTGGAAAGAGTACTGCAGATGAGATGATTGCTTTGATTGTTGATCGAGAAGTACAGAGAAGGTCGGAAGGAATTGCATTGCATGTTTGTGGACTTAGAGAAAGTGTATGATAGGATATCAAGAGAGGAGTTATTGTACTGTATTGTGTGAGGAAGTCGGGAATAGCAGAAAAGTATGTGAGGGTGGTGCAGGATATGTGTGACTGTGGTGAGGTGTGTGGTAAGAATGATAGCCTGGTTCAAGGTGAGAGCCCTTTCCTGTTTGCAGTGGTGATGGTCAGGTTGACAGATGAGGTCAGACAGGAGTCTCCGTGGGCTATTATATTTGCAGATGGCATTGTGATCTGTCCTGAGAGTAGACAGCAGGTTTAGTTGGAGAGGTGGAGGTACGCACTGGAGAGAAGGGGAATGAAAGTCAGTAGGAGTAAGATTTAGTACATATGTATGAATGAGAGGGAAGGTGGTGGAAGGGTGTGACTGCAAGAAGCAGAGGTGGTAAAGGAAGACAAATTTAAATACTTGAGTTCAACAGTCCAAAGCAATGGAGAGTGCAGCAGAGAGGTGAAGAAGAGAGTTCAGGCAGAGTAAACTGTGTGGAGAAGACTGGCAGGAGTGATTTGTAATTGAAGAGTAACTGCAAGAGTGAAAGGTAAGATCTATAAAACTATAATGAGACCAGCTGTGTTGTATGGCCTTGGGACAGTGGTCCTGACAAAAAAATAGGAGGCAGAGCTGGAAGTGGCAGAGTTGAAGATGCTGTGATTTTCACTTGGAGTAACAAGGGTAGACAGGATTAGGATATTAGAAGGACAACACAGGTGCGATAGTTTGGTGACCAAATGAAAGGGGCTCGATTGAGATGGTTTGGGCACATGCAGAGAAGAGATGAGGGGTACATTGGGATGGAATAGCCAGGTAAGAAGAAAAGAGGAAGGCCAAAGTGATGTTTTATGGATGTGGTGAGGGAGGACATGAAGGCACTAATATAAAAGACAGGGATAGATGGAGACGGATAGAAAAGAAAGAAGAAGAAGGTGTCTACATCACAGAGGACCTAATCTGGTTGAAACACATAGACACCTTGGTGAAGAAGACAAAAAAGGTCTTTAACACCTCAGATGCCTCCAAAATTTCAATTGCCCTCCGAATTACTAAAGAACTTCTACACATCCACCATTGGAAGTGTTCTGATAGGAAGCATTCCTACCTGGTTTAGGAACAGTGAACAGCAGGACCAAATGACTATATAACGAATGATGAAGTCACTGGGTGTGCACTTCCTATCTTTGAGGACATCTATGCTAAGTGATTCTGGATCAGAGCAAAGAAAAATATCAGTGATGCCAGCCATCCCAACAATGGCTACCGCTGCCGGAAGACCAGTTCAGAGACCCTGAGGAGGAGCTTCTGTCCACAGTCCATTCACATCTTGAATAAGGAAAGTGTCTACAATGACACAATGCTCTTTTTTAACTCTCATACACTAAGTTATTTAGGTTATTTTTATTTATTTAGTTATTTATTATTGAATGCATATTTAAAATTCTATCAATATTTTTGATATTTATAAAATCATTTATCGCTTTTATTGTCCTTTTGTATTCTTCTTAAAGGATCAGAGCTGAGCAACTAAAGCATTTTGCTACATATTGAGCTGTATGAATAATTAGTATGTTGTGTCATTTTCTAACCCACATAATGCAGAACAGGGTCACAGGGGGGCTAATTTTTATGTGACAAATCAAATCTGATTTGATTTGATCATACTAGTATAGTACTGTTTTAAAAGTTTGGTTATTTGATGCTTTTTTTAATTACGATTGCATCGAACAACATTAATGTATTTATCCAATTGTCTTAATCCAAAATCCAAATATAGAGCTAAAATTAAGAAAAAAAAAACAGCAATCCAACAATCAATAAAATATTCCAGAAAACACCAAACATGATCACAAAAGGGATCAAAAGAACACATTTAAAGCAAACTAATGCCACTGAAACATTGTAGTTACTGAGAACTTAAATATCCCCCAAGTGCTGGGGACTGATTCCTGATTCCGCCTCTTACCCCATATGAAAGACAAATGAAAGTAATGGAAAATAATGAAAGAAAGGTAAAAAGTCTGAATTAGCGTGCACGCCCTAATTAAGGGTGTTCGTAAGAAGTGTACTGATTTAATTAATGAGTTAGAAATACGCAAGAACAGTGGCGTGAAATATTTACAATATTCAAATGCATGCTTCAATTTAAATAGAATATTATCAATTGTAATTTGAATTTGTCATTCATCAGCCACTGATAGGCATACAAAGAAGGCTAGATCCCTAGTAAAGGATCCCAAATATCAAAAATAATATCATGTTCCTAATCACTGACCTAGAAATAGTTTAAAACAATGTCTCACATGCATATGTTTGAAATTTGTCATTTCTAACCTTCTGAGCATGGCTTTTAGAGGGCCAGGACCACCAGTGAAGAATTAAATATCCATCCATCCATTATTCAACCCGTTACATCCTAACTACAGGGTCACGGGGTTCTGCTGGAGCCAATCCCAGCCAACACAGGGCACAAGGCAGGAAACAAACCCCGGGCAGGGTGCCAGCCCACCGCAGGGCACACACACACACACACACACCAAGCACAATTTAGAATCGCCACGCCAACACGAGGAGAACATGCAAACTCCACGCAGGGAGGACCCGGGAAGCAAACACAGGTCTCCTAACTGCGAGGCAGCAGCACTACCCACTGCGCCACCGTATCACCCAGAATTAAATATTAAAAATATTATCAAATTCATAATCAGCAACCTTGAAATAGAATGAAATTATACTCCATATGTCTATATTGCCAATCCCCATTTTTTTAAAGTTTTGTGAAAAGGAGTAACGTTGACTCCCTCTTTGTATCTCTTTAGCAGATGAACCCCTGGGGTCAGTTGATGTGGCATGCACAGCATCATATGCTTCTGATCAGTTTTGCTGAAGACATCTATTTGTTTACTCTTTATCATAAGGGTGTGATTTCTTGCTCAAACACATAGTCTAAAATGATTTTTTTTGGGTTTAAAGGGCCTTAAATAGGAGGGAACCCCTTAACAGAAGAGTAACTTAACATAACTTGAAAAAAAATGGGGGTCTGAAAACAAAACCCAAGGGTAAGGCCCATGATAAACCTCGACACTAGCATCCTTAAGAAACTTTATGTATGGCTTGGGTAAAAAATGTCATTCTCTACATTTTGGGCTTCCCACATCTATAAAGAGCAAAGGCAGCACAGTTTCAGGACACACCAGTAAGACAAGCTTGTTGAAATCCTCAAAGCTACCACCCTTATTTGCTCTCAGTCCAAAACTATTAAAATGCAGAATAAACACACGCTCCTTTCAAAAGTGACATGGATAATTATTAACATTTGGCAGCAGAGAGCCAGAGCTTTTAAAACATAATCAAATTCCTCTATCCCCTAAACTTTAAAGCTACTGCCAGTTCAAAATCCCATTACTTAAGAAACATATAAACAGAAAATAAACACACATGTATACCATCAGCGGAGATTATAACAAACAAGACACGTAATGAATCTGAAATTATGATGACAATCCAACGGTCCTGTAAGGGCCTGCCTGAACAATCCCTGGTAATCCCTGTCAGCCTGGCATGCCCTCATTCTTGGGTCACGTATTCTGGGTGAGGCATTGCGCACTTGGCCTGAGGCAACCATGCACTGCTACCTCCAAGTTGCTAAAACAACCACCACACCTCTGACGAAGCAATCTCGTTATAAAGCAGATGGGCCACCCAGAGTTGCGTCTTTTTCTGGTTGTTCCTGTTTAATTAAACTCAGTTTATTTATTTATTTTTTTGTATAGCATTCTTCACTGAGGGCTGTGACAAGTGAATGTAAACACAAACTTTACAAGTTGCTAATTACATAATGAGTACACGTAAAGAAAACACAGTGGCTCAAAACGGATTAACATAAATGGAACTCCGCCAAATATCATGTCATTTTCTAACCTGCTTAATCCAGAACAGGGTCATGAAAGGGTACTGCAGCCTATCCCAGGTAGCCGAGGGCACAAGGCAGGAACAAACCCTGGACAGGGCTACAGTCCATCACAGGGAGAACAAACACACATTGGCCAAATTATCATCGCCAACTTACCGAACCTGCATGTCTTTGGACTGTGAGAGGAAACTGGAACACCTGAAGGAAACCTTAGCAGACAGAGGGAGAATGTGCAAATGCCATGCAGAGAGGACCTGGGACATGAACCCTGGTCTCCTCACTGTGAGGCAGCAGTGCTGCCACTGTGCCACCTTGATACCCAAAGCCAGCAAAAGCTGTCTATAAAATTAATTGTTAAACTGTGGGCAGTTACCCAGTTTGTAAAAGCCTGCACAGACACATGGTGTGGCCGGGCCCAGCAATGACAAGTCACCACACAAATGGAAAACTGGGACACCAATTGGGTCGTTTCCATTCAAAGCAAAAGTCATGCTTCTTGCCTGACAGAGTAAATATCCCCTCTGGCAAACCAGTAAATTCTGTCTCTTTGCCATAGAATAAGGGTCTATCACTGGAGCTCCATCCAGCGGGTTGCTCTTAGTGCAAATGACACCTCCTTCCAGGCAGCTAGGCTTCTTATATCACACAAACCAAAACTAAATGTCTTCACTGGCCAGTTTCTCAATGCTGTGGGTAGAGAAGGAGAGTAGAATGTTAGCGGCAGCCCCCACTCTTGTCCTGGCGGGTTATCACATACCTTGACCAAGCCTGTTCTCGATCATTTTTTGGTTTTGTGTACGCATTGTCCGGTCATATCTCCAGAAGTTTATTTTCCAGTGCCATGACTGAACAGCTGGAATGTATGCAAACAGATTGAAGAATACTGGGAGATATGCAAATGTAAAAGCAAACACGATCCATCCATTATCCAACCTGCTATATCCTAACTACAGGGTCAAGGGGGTCTGCTGAAGCCAATCCCATCCAGCACAGGGCGCCAGCCCACCGCAGGGCAGCAAACACTACTAAGGTGTTATTACTGTTAGAATGTATGCGTTTAAGCTCACATAAAGTAACCAGTGTGTGCATGCCTTTAAGAAGATGTGAAGTAGGTGCTTGAAACTTTGCAATTAACATGTTCTTATATGGCTTTCCATTGACCTCGGAAGCCAGATGTGGGAGATGGGAATGATGTCACACCCGAGTTGACCATGTTCTAGTAAAACGCTTGGAAAAACAAAATGGACACGTCCAGGAAAACCTTTGTTAGTGTGTGCTCTTTTGGAATACAGACCACTATTGAACAACACACTACGTTGTGTTTTGTGCATCCATACACCATAGCAACATGATCACAGGTAGAGGTTGGACGGTGCTGTGTGTATGACTGATTTAATGAGACACAAATAGACAGAAGTGCTAATAAACAGTATAATGCTACAGCTTTAACTAAAGTTCACGGTGTATGCCGCCATTTGCATTGACGCCATAATCTGAATTTGGACAAACTTGGACTTTACAGACCAGCCCAAGTTTTCGATTAGGAATCTGAATGTTTCAGTTGAAAATTCTAAGTACTCAGAAATTCTGACTTTCCAGTTCAAATGGAACTCAGCATTACGTTTAACTAAAAGTAATCTCACTGACAAGTAACAAGATCGTTTGAAATTATTAGTTGTCTGATTATTCTAGCTAATGGAACTGTTGCTAACTCTTGTATAATCAGTGTTCTGGTTCAGCAGGAAATGGGTAGTTTTTTGTGATGAAGTGGGAGATGCATGCAAAAGGCAAAACAAAATAAATAAAATCTAAAGAAAGCAACTGAAACTCAAGAATAAAAAGTCAAAAATCAGGCCAAGAGGACAAAACCAAGCAAGACATGAAGATCATTTAGTAAAGAAAGTTAAAGGATTCATCTGTAGATCAAATAAACCTTGGTGCAACTGGAAACCTTTTACCCCATCATGCCAATGAACTCAAGGTCATGCCTCCAGAAACCACAAACATAGAAATCGCTGGAGGCGACCCTAACGATGGTTATGCAAAATGGTGTCTAATACAGAAAAAGCAATAGCTCCCTAAAAATCATCCCTGATTTGGACAATCAAGCCTTGTATGAAAGAATGGCCTTTGAGAGAATTTGATGACACATTGATTAATATGAGAGAGAGGAGGCATAGAAGATATCTGAGACATCGTGTAGTAAGTGGGTGAAAGTAACAATGTGAAATACAAAATAAAAAATGTGACCCAACCAATACATGTCTTAAGAGGAATAAAGCTACACGGTAGCAAGCATTTTAAAAGACACCTATTACGTAGCTTTTATTCGTGTAGCATATCAGACTCATCGACTGCGGTTAACAAAGGGTTAACAGGTATGGCGAATTCAGACACAAGCTTGGTCCTACTTTGTTTTGTTTCCATTCTGTCATTGTACTTAAAACATGAAACATCACACAGACAAGCTTTTCTTCTGTTTGTGAGGTCCAAAACACTCTTGTTTCTTATTGCTCTTTGTTATATTCCATGCATTGTAATTCAGGATGGGCAGCATGGTGGTGCAGTTGGTAGCACTGCTGCCTCGCAGTAAGGAGACCTCGGTTCGCTTCCCGGGTCCTCTCTGCGTGGAGTTTGCATGTTCTCCCCGTGTCTGCGTGGGTTTCCTCCCACAGTCCAAAGACATACAGGTTAGGTGCATTGGCGATTCTAAATTGTTCTTGGTGTGTGGGTGTGTGTGTATCCACGCCCTGCGGTGGGCTGGCACCCTGCCCAGGGTTTGTTTCCTGCCTTGCGCCCTGTGTTGGCTGGGATTGGCTCCAGCAGACCCCCGGATAATGGATGGATGGATGGTACTTCAGGATGAGCACTCATTTATTGTCAGCTCTCATGTACACACATTTGCCCCAAGAATAAAGAGAAAACCAAACCTGTTTGATTTTGTCAGAGCAAGTCATTTACTAGTTGCCTGGTACGTCAGACTACGTGACCGGCCCTCAAGGGAGCACACCTCCAACTGCCATTGACTCACTAAGATTATGTAAATGCAGGCTACAACTGAAAATCAGTTCAGAGGTAAAAATGAGAGCATGTTTGGCCTCAGCCATTGTTGTGGCTAACCCTAACCCTAAACCTAACCCTAATCCTAATACTAACCCATTCTTTGCAAAGGGGGTTAGCCCTTATTAAGAATTCCAGAAATAAGGATGTCAGGATAGTCATGTAAAACAGGGTTAATTAATAATTTAGGCATTTCCAGGATTAACTTGTCAACCAATAGAAAAGAAGCATTGCCATTCAAAATGACTTTTGTGAACACTTTTGTGATAAAAACCATCATTCAAGTCAGAATGGTATTTTCTGTATTTTGAATAAAGTTTAAAATGATTGACAAAAATGTTTTTTTTTTTAGTAAACAAGATGACGGCAGCTGCTCCACAAATTACATCATGGTAAGACACTTTATTTGTTGCGTAGTGTTGTGTAGTGTAACAGAGCTCTTTCATGCTCTTTGTTTGTATTTCTACAGTTGATTGTCTGACCATGAAATGTAAGTATGGAGGGATAAAGCTTGAACATTTTCTTAATATTTTCATTAAACCAGTGCTTAAAGTGGGCCGGTGCTCACTGGTATAAACATAGAGTTTAGGCCAATTTCAACACTGAGTACTGTTACCTTTCATTAGCTACCAGTGAGTACCCAACAAACCTGTTTGCAAATCTCCACCATGAACTTCTCACTCTTTGATTGACTGTTAGTGTATCACAATGATCGAAAGTCTTGCTGTACCGACATCTTTCCTTAGTGTAGCAGTGAGTACCTGGAACTTGTTCGTGAATCTTCACAGTGAACCTCTAGCTCTGCTCTTCAATTGACTGTCAGCGTATCTGAGCAATCGAAGTCGCACTTTACTGACACATTTCTTTAGCGTACCAGTGAGTACCTGGAACCTGTCTGTGAATCTTCTCTGTGAATCTCTAATCCTGCACTTCGATCAACTATGTTTTGTATTGATCGAAGTTTTCCAAAAAACCTGTTTGCAAATCTTCACCATGAACTTTTCACTTTTTGATCAACTGTCAGTGTATCACAACAATCAAAAGTCTCACCATACCGACACCTTTCCTTACTATGGCGATGAGTACGTGGAACACAAATCTTCAACGTGAATCTTTCTCCCTGCTCTTCAATCGGCTGTCAGTGTATCACAACAATCGAAAGTCCCACCGTACCGACATCGTTCCTTACCGTAGTGGTGAGCACCTGGAACCTGTTCACAGATCTCCATATTGAACCACTCATTCTTTGATCTACTGTCAGCATTTCACAGTGATTGAAGTCTCACCAGGCTGACACCTTTCCTTAGTGTACTGGCGAATACCCACAACCTGTTTGCAAATCTTCACAATGAACCTCTTGCTCCGCTATTTGATTCACTGTCAGTATATTGCAATGATCAAATTCTCCCTGTACCAACACATTTTCTTAGCATACGGGTGAGTGCCCAGAACCTTTTAGATTGAGTGTTGCTATATCCTGAGGCTTGAAGCTTCACGGGGACCCCCCTGTCCCAACTCTTTGTGTTGCCTGTAAATGAGAGGCAGACACAAACATAAAGGCTTGGAGAAACCGTCCCCGTGTACTTGAAAAGTTGGTAAGGTTAAGGCAATGGTCTTTACAGACAGGAGTCCAAAAGAGAACTAACAGGCAATGAGATATGGCAGAAATAGATAGCTAAAAAAAACAGGAAGAGAAGGGATCTTGTGACTGGTACCGGAAATGACTTGATCAGGCGGTGATATCTGCTGATTACGCCATTAGGAGGTGGGTTCTTCTCCTGGTGTGCAAATGGAGAAAAGAGAGAAACATCAGAGGACCGCGCCAACCTCTGGTTCGGTGAGAAAAACTTCATTTGAGCTTGTAAACCATCTCCCTTGTGTGTGACACACCACAAAAAGTTATCCACCAGTAATTTGGTTCTACTTCTAGTACTTCATTTCGCATATTCTAAATCATACTTATAACACTGGACAACATATTTTTTCAAAAGTTTTGCTTGCTGAAAAATCTTTTATGATTATGATAGACCATTTCAAGCTGAACACAAATATAATTTCAGATTGACTGAATCAAGATGAGGCTGCATCAAGCATCAATGAATAGCTGGGTATATGCTTGGTCCTTGGTGTTAAGGCAAGAAAATTTTCATTGCATGAGAATATTCTAGAATACTAGGATCTATTTGTGATCCCTCTGTCTAGCTATCACACTTAGACAGATATGAAAGGAACTTTATAATAGACTGTCTGAGCCAGTCTCCAGAAATGACCCTCTATCTGCCACAGCCAGGTGTTACATGGGTGACCCCTTGGCCTGGTCCAGCCACTCAGGTTCACAACAATGAGGATCTTACGAGCTAGATCACCCTCGGGGAATCGCGCCACTTGGCCGTAGTGCCATAACTGACGCTCCCTCACAATGCAGGTCATGTGCCTCATTCGGGACTCCATAAGCAACACAAAGCCAAACCAACGGTACCCAAGGATTTTCCAGTGAGACACAATACCAAAGGAGTCCAGTCTTCGTCTCAGGTCACTGGATAGCGTCCATGTCTCACAACAATATAGTAAGACAGGAAGCACCAGGACTCTAAAGACTTGGACCTTCGTCCTTTTGCATAGATATCAGGAGCACCACACACCCCTTTCCAGCGACCTCATGAACCCCCCATGCTCTCCCAATCCGTCTACTGACTTCATAAGAAGAGTCACCAGAAAAGTAAATCTCTCTGCTGAGGTAAGTAGATATTTCGATGCAGTCAATACTCTCTCTGCAGACAGACACACTGCTGATGGCCATGCCCAAGAGGTCATTAAAGGCCTGGATCTTGGTTTTTATCAGAACACTCACAAGCCCAGACACTCAGACTCCTCGCTGAGTCTCTTGAGCACCCCAATCAGAGCCTCCATTGACTCCACGAAGATCACAGCATCGTCAACAACATCATGATCCATGAATCTTTCTTCACCAACAGATGCCCCACGGCCGCTGGACCCCATGACCTTGACCAACACCCAGCCCATACAAACATTGAATAGAGAAGAAGCAGAATACACCCCTGACGAACCCCAGAATGAAGTGGGAAAAACACAGCGGTCCTGCCTCCACTCTGCACAGCACTCACAGTACCAGTGTACAGGCCGGCCATAATATCCAGCAACTTCGAGGGGATCCCGCGAATAAAAAGGATTATAGAGTAAGCGTTAATTCCATAGAAGCCCACTGACTCTCAAACAATGGGAAGTAACTGATGGTCTGACCACAGCAGTTTAAAACTCAGGTCCAGGTGTTATGCTACATAATTTATTTACTTAAATGGGAGAAGAGACAAGTCTGCTTGTTTGGATGGTTTGCTACCATATAAGTAAGTGAGCTCAGTGATCTCAATGTCCCCTCAGGTAGCCAATGGCTTGTGCCTGATGCTTGCAGGAATGAATATGTGAATGAAAAAAGCTAAATCCATCCATCCAACCCACTGAAACCAAACACAGGGGTCTGCTAGAGCCAATCCTAGCCAACAGGCAGGAACTAATCCCGGGCAGGGTGGCAACCCACCGCAGGACACACACAAATGGGCCAATTTAGAATCACTAATCCACATGTCTTTGGGAGGAAACCCACGCATACACGGGGAGAACATGCAAACTCCACGCAGGGAGGACCCGGGAAGTGAACCCAGGTCTCCTAACTGTGCAGCAGCAGCGCTACCACTGCGCCACCATGCCACCCAAAAGCTAAATCAGTAATTCAAATGACTGACACAACGTGATTTCTTAGCTAAATTTTTTGGACTCTCCACAGACACTTATGGCTGCACCAGTGGTCGTGGAGACAAAGGCTACGTTGGAGAAGCTGTTTGAAAAACACGCAGGGCTGGTAAGATGTCTTGGTCTTGATGCTCCTTTTGGTATGACTTGCACCTTCTGTTCATTGCCAACAACATCTAATGTTTAAAGTGAGGGTGGGCAGCTTGTCCTTTGACAGCATGCAGGTTCCATTTAAATGCTGCATATTCCAGTGACATAAGCCAGGTGTTTAAATGTAATGACCCGCATTTCCTACCTAAGAGAAATAACAGCACAAGGTCTCCTTTCTCAATAAAAATGAAGACATGGACACTTTTAGTGGTTGACTTTTTTATATTATTATTTTTAGGACAACAGGCTTAATGCTGTGGAGTTTATGAAGGTGGCAAATTCATGTAAGTTTCAGCTTGTGACCTTTGATTTCTTCTTTATGCTGTATACACAGTAGATGTTGTCCCTGCCACTCTTAGGACCTCATAGCTTTTTGGGTGCGTTGTATCATTAAGGGTTATTTCACACTTGAGTATATGAAGAGACACGTTTTAACGCAGGCACATTTTCCATGTTTTTAGAAGAAGTTGATACATCTACAATGGATTAAACAAAGTATTCCGGCCCCTTCACCTTCTGCACATTGTATTGTGTTGTAGATGTAATCTTAAACGCATACATTTTCCATTTTTGCCCATCAGTCTACACTTAATAACCCATAATGACAAAGTGAAGACTTGTTTTCATGAAGATTTCCATCCATCCATCCATTATCCAACCCGCTTTATCCTAACTACAGGGTCACGGAGGTCTGCTGGAGCCAATCCCAGCCAACACAGGGCGCAAGGCAGGAAACAAATACCAGGCAGGTTAGCCCACCCATCGCAGGGCACACACGCACACACACACCAAAGACAATTTAGAATCTCCAGTGCACCTAACCCGCATGTCTTTGGACTGTGGGAGAAAACCAACACAGACACTGGGAGAACATGCAAACTCCACGCAGGGAGGACCCGGGAAGCGAACCCAAGTGCGAGGCAGCAGCGCTACCCACTGCGCCACCGTGCCACCCCCTAACATATCATCTTATTTTAATTGTGCATTATAACTGTGTTGTCTTGCTTGGCATAATTTGAATTCTAAACATTCTGAAGTTATAATTCATTACATATAACATTGTATACATTTTTAAATTAAATATTTGCAATGCATTTAGAGAGACACCCTCCAAGCAAACCTTGATATGATATGACCCTTCCTGAATAAAAAGAATCAAATCACCTAAATGGGTAGTTCAAAAGAATCAAATCAGTACGTTGGGTCAAAATAGTCATCACCACAAGCAAGCTAATGCCACGGCAAGGTAGCGGTAGACGCAGGTGTCATAAATAGAGCTCTCAGGTAACTGCTGTTCCCGGGGTAAGGGAGAGCTCACTAACAGGCAAAAAAGACAAAATGTAAACTCAGACAGGGGAATGGGGTAAATTACAAGGAGTCAGTCAATCAGCCATTGTCCAACCCACTATATCCTAACTACAGGGTCACAGGAGGGTCTGCTGGACCCAATCCCAGCCAACACAGGGTGCAAGACAGGAACAAATACCGGACAAGGCGCCAGCTCACCGCACACACACACCCACAAACCAAAGCACACACCAGGGACAATTTAGGATCGCCAATGCACCTAACTTGCATGTCTTTGGACTGTGGGAGGAAACCCACGCAGACACGGGGAGATCATGCAAACTCCACTCAGGGAGGACCCGGGAAGCGAACTCAGATCTTCTTACTGTGAAGCAAAAAATAAAATAAAACAAATAGGAAAGCAAAAACACAAATGCAACGCTTCTCTGTCGACTCCCCTGATTTCATGACCTGTTTTACTTCCAGACACTCTGTGATCCACACGTTAATTCCAGTAATGTTTGATAACACAAAGTATATCTTTTTATCGGTTTATCAATTATCCAGTTATAAGGTGGCTCCCCATTTCTTTTCATTAGGCTGTTTTGAGCTGTGAACAGTTATGAATGCATTTCTAGGTAATCATGGGAGCCCTCAGGCTTTTACCAGATACCGTCAGTCTTGCTTTGCTGATAGTTCTGACTGATAATACTGTGGTTCCTTTTGGGGTCTCGCCTTTTGAGACATGACAGTCCTCTGACTTTTGTAATGGTATTCTGGAGTCACTTCCAAATGACAATAATGATCCTGTAAACCTATAAAATCTCTCTTAATTAATGGGCACCTTCCTTTACTGGATGGCCCCTTTCTGCCTCCATTCATAGATTTCACACAATGAGTCCTGTGAATCTTTATTGGACAACATGCCACCTCCTTCACATTATGCTCTTCAATTGTTTCTCTCTTCTCTCTCTCAACAGTCCTGCCTGAAAACTTCAGTCTTTCTTTGGACACTTGTCGTGGCCTGCTCTTTGGGGAGGATGTATCCTTTGAGTTTTGGGGGATCCACAGAAAACGTGGACATTGATCCTCCGCAGATATTGAATGCAGTGAAAAAAAAATTCTGTCAGTAGCAAATTCTACTGCTAGAAAGAAAGACTTTATTTTTTTGCCAGCAGGTGGCGACATTTGCTCGGTCATGGCCCATTTTTATGTTTCCTGGGCTTCTCAAATGAGCTCTGGCAGTTATTTTTCTTAGCAGCACTGGCAGACAAGAGGCCGAGGCACCCTTAATTTACAACAGGCCGGACGGCTGGTGACTTCACTGGCAACACTACAGGTGACAGTATTTCTCTTCATAAAAACGAACAAGTCCCAGAGACAAAATGTAAAAGGGGAAGAGATGGCAACTGGCTGCATTAAATTGCTTTCATGAGCTTAATCGTGGATGGAAGAGCTTGAGTGTAAATTTATTGAATGGCAGCATACACTCACTGAGCAAATTATTAGGAACACCTGTTCACCTGCTTATCAGTGCACTTATCTAATCAGCCAATCAAGATGTGGGACTAAAATCCATAAAATGATACAAATAAAGAGCAGGAGCTTCAGTTAAAATTCACATCAAACTTTAAAACAGGGAAACAAATGTAGGCTCAGTGATTTGTCTTTCTGTAATTGCTGTAATTTCATGCAGGACATTCTTTAAAGTTTATTCCAAATGGACAATAAACATCCAGCGAGTGGCAGTCCTGTGGATGGAAACTCCTTGCTGATGAGAGAGGTCATAGGAGAACGGCCAGACTGGTCCAAGTTGTGGTCCAGAAAGTGTGGTAGTTCAGCCCGGACACAAACAGACAGACACAGAATGTCCCGAATACACACGCGTTTATTTACAGTTCCTGCACTCAACAAAGTGTCCATACACCAAACACCCTTCAAAAGTCCGTCTCTCCTGTTTGGACTTCCTTCTGCCACCTTTACTCCTCTCCTCCCAAGCTTTGTCTTCTTCCTCCCGACTCTGGCTTGTCTACTCAATGGAGGCGGCCTCTTTTATAGCCACCCGGATGTGCTCCAGGTGCACTGTGATGGTCTTCCGGCAGCACTTCCGGGTGTTTCTCTCCTCCTGGCGTGCCCTTGTGATGGCCTTGGGCCCCAGTAGGGTTGAGTTTCCATGCTCGGTTCCCATGGCCCCCATACAGACCAGGGCGCCTGGACCAGGGGAGGTATGGACCCTCTCCCGGTCCTTCTAGGCATTCTGGCTGGGCACAACCCCCAGCCATCCGCCACAAAAGGCTACGGTAACTCAGATAACCACTCTATAAAATTGCAAGGAGCAGAACAGCATCTCAGAATACACAACATGGCACACCTTGAGGTGGATGGGCTTCAACAGCAGAAGACCATATCTGGTTCTACTCCTGTCAGCCAAGAACAGAAAGCTGAGGCTGCAGTAGGCACAGGCTCATCAAAACTGGACAGATGAAAACTGGAAAAATGTTGCCTGATCTGATTAATCTTGACTTCTGCTGAGGAACGCAGATGCTAGGGTCAGATGTTGGCATCAACAGCATGAATCCATGCATCCATTTTGCTTTGTGTCAACAGTCCGGGCTGGTGGTGGTGGGGAATATTTTCTTGGCACACTTTGGGTCCTTTAATACCAATCAATCATCGTTTGAAGGCCACAACCTGTTTGAGTGTTGCTGTTGACCATTGTGACAACCAGGGGACGTTGCAGTGCCCCCACCCCAAACCCCAGACGCAACCTCTCAGACTCAAGTCCCGCTTTAAATAAAATGATTATTCTTACAACTACCTCACACAAAGGTTTCAGAACTGACACAAACACAATACAATCCTTGTTCTTTCTCTTTTCCTTCTCCTGTACACCTTCCAGGCAAGCTACGTCCTGTGACTCGCCTGGATGAGGTCAAGTGGTCTCTTTAATCTTGGACCCAGGAGTACTTCTGGTGATAGGGCATAACCCAATAGAAGTGCTTCTGGGTCAATTGGAAGTCCTATAAAGCAGGGATTATAAATCCCACGAGGTTCCTCTTGATGGCCCATCCTGGCCGAACCCAACAGGGCTGCCTCACAAGACTATAGGTCCCAGCATGCGCTACTGGCATCCCTGTGGAAATTCTGAAACCAAGATAGCTGCCACTTAGCATATTTGGGGAGAAAATGGATGGATGGATATTTAGCAGTGCTCATCTCCCACAGTCCTTCCATTGCACTGTCCTCCCGCCCGGGTAAGATTCCTTGATCAATCCCTGTCAGGATGCCCCAGTACATGTGTGCCATCCATTATGCCATGTACAGCCCTTCGTGGCCAAATGTACCCATTTTCTAATGGCTACTTCCAACATGATGATGCACCATGTCACAAAGCAAAAGTCATCTCAAACTGGTATCTTAAACATGGCAATATGTTCAGTGGTCTTCCTAGTCCAGCGGTTCACAAACTGTGGGGCGCGCCCCCCTGAGGGGTGCTGAAGCTGTACAAAAGGGGGCATCGAATAAATGAACAAGACATCAAAGTTCATTTTTTACATTTTTATTTCAAATTTACAATTTTCAAGCATATAATCACAACGAATGCATTATACCTAAAATTAAAATAAAACATTTCTAAGGCATAGATCTAATGTCTAACTGACGAGCGGCACCGCTGCTGCTGCTTTTATAGTCGCGTATTTTCAATCCAGAAAGTTCGAGACGTATCGGTATCTGTCGCGAACATTCGGGTAACAGTAGATCAGGTTATAATATGGCACGACTGCACCACATTGGCAGCATAGCCAATATTGCCAAATTGAGTTAAATAATTTACTGCGTATTGGGTTATTTTCATGATACAACTAACAGCGGTATAATATTTGTCGGATGAAAATACATTTGTCTCGCACAGATTGACTTCATCGGTGTCCTCGTTTACGAGATTTTAAAAAATGTAAACATATTTGATCGTTTCTTTACATAAAAAAATAATTAAATAAAAATAAATAATTTATTCTTTGTTTATTGGGATTAGAATTACTACCAATAACCACACAAGGCATTTTATCAGTTACAGTATTAAAGCACTTTAAAAAAAAAAAATTGCAAATATTTCATCGAAGTTAGCCAAACACATGCAAATCTTATGGAAGGAAAAATGATAGAACACCGCACGAGTGCCATACCTTTGTTAGTTGTATCATGGGTTATTCTCATCTATCTTATATTATGCAGGGGGCACAGAATTATTCCAGGTAGAAAAGGGGGGGCGCAAAATATGAAAGTTTGAGAACCGCTGTCCTAGTCACTAGATGTGGATCCAAAACAACACCTTTGGGATGTGATGGAATAGTAGATTTAGAGTAAGAAGGTGCAGCTTACAAAACTGCAGAAATTATATGATGTAGCTACTGTATATCAACATGGACCAGAATCTCAAAGTTCAAACAACTTGTGGAATCCATGCCACCCAAAATTGAGGCTGCTTTGAGAGCAAAAGGAGGTCCTACCCAGTATTTGTATGGTGTTCTTAATTTTAATTTGCTCAGTAACTGTAAAAATGATTGATTGATGGATTGACTTCTTTCGATTTTCACCCAACATGAGTTTTGCTTATCGGTAGATATTGATGGTAAAAAAAAAAATATGCAAGAGTACAGGAGACAGGAGGTAAACCCGAGCAAGTCCAGAGGTAATCCCTGCCTGTGCCGTCTGCCTCTGCCCTACTAGCTTATTCTGGCTACATTTCTCTTCTGTTTCCCAGTGTTTCATGTATCTTACTGATTTCTCTCCCTTCTGTCTCCCTCACTGCAGAAAGTGTTCGTTAAGTATGATCAAGACTCCTCTGGGACGATGAACTCCTTTGAACTCCGGCTGGCACTCGCAGAAGCTGGTATGTCACTGTGTATCATTGTGACTCACCTGCTGTTGTCTTTTTGTTTTTTTTAATTTAAGTAAGTCATCCGATAAAATGAATAACCAATGAGTTCTCAGTGAGATCAAGATGTGGGAAGAGATACTACTGCCTCACAACTACAGAGACTTGGGTTCAATCCCCAGCTTGGCCATTTTATTTGTGCACAATTTCCTGTTGTCTATGCGGGGTTACTATGCAGCATCACAAAATTGCAGGTTAGGATGATTGGTGCCTCTAAATGTGCCCACTACTATGAACTGGTGGCTCATATGTGTTGTGCTCTATAAAGGGCGTTTCACAGCTTCCAAACCCTTGACACAACCTTACAAATATGGTTTTGGTGCAAACAATTTTATTTCACAATCCCATACACAGGTCTTGTTTTCTTCAGTACACAACTATAACACACATTGCTTTCCCTCCATTCTTCCCAGGTGAGCTTAGCCTGATTTCTCTCCCAATTCAAACCCCTGAGTGGACCCACTATGTTGGACCTAGGAATACTTCTGGTGACAAGATGGAAACACTTCTGGGTCTTTCGAAAGCCCCTGAAATTAGGGAAAGCCTTCCCCAGCAGCTCACCCTGTCAGCAGGACTGCCCCATGGGACTGCAACTCCCAGACCCAGGAATTCTGCCACCCAGTGCGTCAGGGTGAGCATGTATTCTTAGGAGGCAGTACCCTAACCCTAACCCCGTCCATCTATCCACTATACTGGACTCCATGCAAGTTTGGGGTATGGAGTTTATCCCGGCCAGACATCAGCCCATCCCTACTGTCCATCACAGTGGTTTGGTTTCAAAGAGAGAGAAAGGATTGGAGCGGGAGAAAGATGAGATCAATAAATGTGCTGAGTTCATATCAGGAAATCAAATAACCAAATGTCAGAACCCAAAGCTCTAATCAAAGCATTTTAAGACAAAAGCAGAAATCTAAAAGCTGTAGACTTCAATAAAATAAAGGTTTGCTTGCAGTAGCTCACAAAATCCTAATCTCGGATAAGGCATAAATAAATTGGTTGAACTTTATACTGTTGCTTAAATTGATGTCACAAGTGTCACACACCTGAGCGTCTCTGGGATAGACTTCCATGGAAACATTCCCATGCTATGGCAGCACCCATAAAACAAAGCAACATGGTGTCTGCCATGATCGGCCTTCATTTTTGAAGTTTTGCTTTCGTTGTAAATTTTGGATCCATCGTGAGGGTCGCATTCAGTGTTGGTATGGATGTTGTCTATGAGGTTGTGACCTCCATCTTATCGGCACGATAGAATAAAAGATCAGCTAGGCGCGCATTTGCTTATCTGATCTGTAGATACAATACCTTAACAACAAAACTCTAATTGCTGCTCATTTCTTTGTGTTTCTCTTGGTTTTTGACTCAGATTTTTGGCTTTGGTTTGGGTTTTGGTAACTACTTTTATTTTTGTTTGTTTTGTTTTGCTTTAATGCATATCTTCTGGTTCATCTCTGGAAAAATTGTATCTGTCTCCTGCTGAGTCAGGACATTGTCATGGAAGTTGATTTTATTAAGTTTTTGCAGCTTGCCTGACATCAGTTGATACATTCCATAATCACTCAGTTTAGGGGTGTTTAAAACATTAGAACAATGTGGATGAGAACAGGCCATTCAGCCCATCAAATCTTGCTAGTCCTGTCCACTTAATTCTTCTAAAATAACATCTAGTCCAGTTTTGAAAGTCCCTAAAGTCCTAAAACATACTCACTGGGTAACCATAACCTGCTATTGGTTCAGAACCAGTTGTGTTTTTACATTAGGGGTAAGTGGGGTATTGCTCACAATTTCCATCCAATGGCACCATTTATTAGACGAGAACAGGCCAACAAAGCTCGCCAGTCCAATCCACTTAATTCTTCTAAATTAACATCATGAAGAGTTTTGAAGGTCACTAAAGTCTTACTGTCTACCACACTGTTTGGTCACTCATTCCACATGTCTATGATTCTCTATAAACAAAAACTTCCTGTTATTTGTGCAAAACTTATCCTTAACAAGTTTCCAACTGTGTCTCATGTTCCTGATGAACTCATGTTAAAGTCACAGCCTCGATCCACTGGACTAATTCCCTCCATAACTTTAAACACCTCAATCATATCACCTCTTAATCTCCTTTCACTTAAACAGAAGAAGGCTCATCTCCTTCAATCTTTCCTCAGGACTGACCCATGAATGCGATGTTGGTTTTTGCATTTAAAGTAAATTGGCTAAGTTGAACATGTTTTAGCATCTTCCTGCGATGATATCTTTATTTTCTCGGAGCTGGTGCTCCGTCCTGGGATTGTTCCTGCCTTGCGCTCAGTGCTTGCTGGGACTGGTGGAGCAGCACTCTCATGCCCCTACATGAATAATACATGCATTAATGTATGTCTTCATGAAAATGATATCAAGTATGCATCTTAGCATTCTAAAATTTACACAGAGCTGTAAAATCATGAATGTAATGTATTCTGTGTGGTGATCACTGCCTGCACGCACCTGTCGGTGTAAGAGAAAGTCTGTTGAAGAAGCACGTAGCAATTAATGACTGGGTAGAACAACACTTGGAATACAAAGCTTTTAACATGCTGATTAAGTTCCGATGGGGTTTGAGAAACTCTAATAAATTAAACATAGGTCTTACGATGAAGTTTGCAATGTTCTACTTTAACTCTTTGAGGGCCGAGTATTTTCTCCAAAAAACATAGTTTCTGAAAAGCAATGGTTTCACATAGAAATCAACATAAAACATATGTTGCTGCATGTTGTGGCTGCCAGTTTGCCAAGAATGTGTGACAGGCTTGCTGCCAGGCTGTCTTCGTGTGGTTGAGGTAGCAGCAGCGGTGCATTATAATCTGGTTTCTACATCTTATCATTGTTATGTGGCAGTCCTCCCTGGCAAACATTGTCAGCACCAAGATTAGCCAGGGACCAATCAGCTGAAGCTGGAACCTCACATTCGTTTTTGATCACTTGTTTGAAAATCAGAGTCCGACAAGTCATACTGCAGTTCAGAGATAATAGGCAAAACGTCGTCCACTTAGTACGTATTTTGCTTTACACATCCGCTTTGGTCTCTCGCCAGATGTCAGTGCCATTTTTGACGTTGCTACTCGCACAAGTGCAGCAAATCTCGGTCAAACCAATAAAGCTATTCTATCTAGCTATGCTAACTTTCCTTCTAGCAACGAGAGTCCAACTAAAACATAATGGTTGGTTTTGTCACCGTTTACAGTTGATTACCATCGTCAACTCCTCCTTTAGACAAAAGTCAACATCAGCCCTGAAAGAGTTAATGACAAGATAACTGCAAAATTAAAGTTGACATTTTGACTTTAATCTCAACATAGAACTTTTTTTTTTTCACTTTGTCACTATTTTTTTGTTTTTCAAATTTCTCCGTGGCCCTAATATGCTTTTGTGTGACACTCAGCCGGTGGGCTGCACCTCACCTTTTCACATCGACTTTGATACCTGACCACTTCTTTCTTATTTCTGGCACTGTGCGACTTTCTGAACTTGACCTTTTGAGTGCCTTCGCCACACTCCTTTTATTGCTTGTACCACTGCTTAAGCCACCAAATAGTACATTTGTCCTTGCCTTTACTTCATTGAGCAGGACCTCCATTTTGCATTTGCTGAAATTTGCATTTCCACATGCTTTTGAAATTGTCTCTTAACAAAACACTGAACAGAAGGGGCTATTTATATTGATTTGTATATTCAAATAGGTGAAATTCTGTGAGGAGTTAGGTGTGTGCACGTGAGTTAACATTCAGGGAAAGTTTGTAGAACTTAACTTACACACGGTTTTATGAATCTGAATTTTTTTGTGGCCATGGAAATTTCTAGTTTTGTCTGTATGCCATGTTTTAGTATGAATTTCATGCAAGGAGTCCTCAGGTCTTTATGACTTGTATATTTTCTACCCAGTAATAAAATTGGAAGTCAGGTAGTGCCATGCCACCATCTGCTTTAAATGTCTTGGCATCTCAAAATCCAGATAAATAAGGTTATAAATGAGTCTAATTACTTAAAGAATGATTTGTTAATGTATATAGGGATGCTCTGAAATAGAAAATGAAGCATGGGAAGGATGTTCATTTTGACAATATTGATTCTCCCTGCTAATGTGAGATGGATGGTAGACCATCTATTCATATCTTGTTTGATTTTTTTCCATGTTGATAGCAAAATTGCGTTGAAAAATACCTTTATAATTACTTGTGATGTTTACCCCTAGATATTTAAACTGATAGAATGAACGGAGAGATGTCCAGTCTAGTATTGTGTGTCACTGGAAAAAAGCACACTTTTATTTAAATTGATATGGAGTTGAGATATCTTTTGAAATTCTGCTAGTGCATTAAGGCTACTGATAAAAATGTTTGTGGGTCTGATATATATAGTACCACATCATCTGCGTATGGTGATATTTTTTTGTTCAAGTCCTTCTCTGATAAACCCCTTTTTCTTTAATGCATTTTGAAAGTGAACGGTCAATGGCGACTGCGAAAAACAATGGTGATAGAGGGCACCCTTATCGAGTGCTACATTCTATTTCGAAGTAGTTTGAGATCATGTTGTTAATATAGACAGGGGCGTTTGTACTGGGACCTGTAATTTAATTAGACGTCTTGCTCCTCTTCCATCACACGCAATAAGACACTAAGCAAGAAACATTAAACTAATTTGAAGAACAAAAAGAAGATAGTTAACAATAATGAAAATAAACCTTAATGAAATAAACAACATGGCATTCCAGAAAATGAATGGGCGAATTCAATGGGCGAGTCCATATTACTGTAGTCTGCACATCTGTGGGATGTGGAGGTTTTGGAGATACCTCCTGTCCACACTGCCAAATGGTGTTAATCTGTCCAATTAAAAGCAACACTACAAGACACATTGATGGCCCATCCACCCACTTCACGTTTTTTGGAGAGAAATTGTTACTCAATGACATTAGTTATTGTCTTAAGGAGGAAAAGAGGAACACTTTCACAACTCAGTACAATTACCACTATGTAAGATGCATATTATCCCTCACAAGAGGCCTCCTCCTCTTTTGGCTTTAGACCAGCCAGTACTGATATGATCTGAGGAAAATCACAGTGCCACTGAGAACCAGTTATTAATGTAAATCACAAGCTTTAGCAGTTACAGTTTCTCTAAGCTGTTTATGCTGTATGGAATATTTAAATGTAAGTCATGTTCAATATTTTGACTTATGTTGTAGCTGGCAGCTTTACATTAAGTGCAATAAAATTCTTGTATGCATGTCTGAACAACATGCAATACATTGCCACTCTCTGACACTGTATGTTAGGGAAACTGGTCAGACACTGTGCCAGCGAATGAACTCACATAGATTTCATATTAATCAGAACAGCGTTGATCTTCCGGTGGCAGCACACGTTAACAGTAATGGCCACAGCATAAAGGATCTGAGGGTCACTGTGTTTATGGGTAATTTCAAGACCCAACAGGAGCGGAGAGAATGGCAATACAAACTTATGCTTAAATTCAACACTCTACAAAATGGTCTGAACAGAGACAAGAGTTTTATGACCAGATATGTGACCGATTGACCATCTGACTACATCAGTGGCCTATCTTACAGACAATGCATTTCAAAAAAACCTTACAGGACTGTCTCTAGTGATCGTTATCTTATCTACACATTTTATTAGTTCATTGTTCTCTTCTTTCAGGGTTAATTCATCTCAGGTGCATTCATTTTGCTAATATTTGAACAAAAAGGTTGTTAAGATGAAAGAACAAAATCACTTTGCTGTCCCAATATAAGCTGGAGTATTTTTCAGTTTCTTTGTTACACCTTGCCTGATGAAGGGGCCTTAGCTGCCTCGAAAACTTGCATTTGTAATCTGTTTAGTTAGGGTGTCATTTCACCCTACTTTCTACAGTAATAAGAGAAAGAGAGAAAGATAAAGGTCTAGAAACATAAAAGTAGGCCTGGCTCTGAAACTCAAGAATGGACTTTGTGGCATGCACTACAAAATTGGTTCAAAGGTTATAAATCTCAGAAATGAGAGTAACAATTAAAAATGATAATATACTATGTCAGGGATGCCAGGGGCAACGACCCGGCCGGGACGCCTTGAGGGACCGGAAGAGGGTCTACGCCCGCCCTAGATCACTTGGGGGCTGCCACCCTGGTTGCTTTGGGGGCCACGGGAAGAGGGCTTGGAAGCCCAACCCTCTAGGGGCCCGTGGTCACCGCCAGGGGGCGCCCCAATACCTTGGGGACCCTGGAACTCAGCACTTCCGCCACACCAGGAAGTGCTGGGGGGAAGAGAAGAAGGGACACCCGGAGAGCTTCCGGGAGCACAGCCAGCACTTCCGCCACACAGGGGCGTGTCGGCAGGTGATTGCCGGGGAGCACCTGGAACACATCCGGGTGTGGATAAAAGGGGCCGTCTCCCTTCATTCGAGGCTGGAGTCGGGTGGAAGCAGGACAAAGCAGGAGAGAGAGTGGAGGCGGCCCGAAGAGAAAGGAATTGTGTGGCCAGGACTGTGTGGGGGTTTCGTGTGTGCACTGACTTTATTATTGGAAATAGTGTAAAATAAACGTGTAGTGGTGATTAACAACATGTCCGCCTGTCTGCGTCCGGGCCGCGTCCACAACTATTAAGAGGTTACATCTGGACTAATCAGCACACCTCAGAAACAGGAAACGTAAAGCCTCATGGGATTGATTTGTTGAAATGAAGACAGGAATCTTGTCCAAAAATATTTTAGTATAAATCATGTGTTTTGCTCAGTTTGAGCATACGACTGAACATGCAATATGCAACACGAGTAACGTGAGATTTATTTTTCTATTTTCAATAGACTTTTTTACGTCATTTGCTACTTTATAGCATTGGCTTCTATTATACCGTAGATCCCGGAATATAAGCCAAGAATTTCGTCCTAGATTTTTGGCTTGGAGTTTGGGGGTCGGTTTATACAACGAGCATAGTTTCAGATTCAAGATTTCCAGCGCAATGCCGGTTTTGCCGATCAATACGGAAGTAAATAATGACGAAACCACAGAGCCATCTTTCAGATGAAGTAACTTTGCATGCCGGTACTTTAAATTAAATAAAGAATTTATTCAAAAAAGTGTTTTAGTTGTTGATTTTATTAATAAAATTTATAATAAATTATCGGGAAGTTTAAAATAAAAATTTTTCTTTTGATTTATGATGAACATCTTACGTTACGACCCAAATGCGGTCACGTGTATCCGCTTGCGCGATTGTAAACAAACAACCGAGAGCGTTAGTAGCGTCAGTCGGAGCCCAGATACATGTGTTTGTGGATGTAATTTCGGTCATTGCAGTGATTTACCTATATATATAATTCACTAAGACCATGCAAGCAAGACACATAATTGCTAAGGAAGAAAGAGAAGGTAAAGAAAGCGATCACAATCGAAACGAAGATGGAAATTGTGTGGAAATATGAGAGTGCTGTTCGTGTGACCGATCTCGCTAATATGTACAGCATGTCGAAATCCACCATCTCGACAATTTTATTAAGAAAAGATTTGCATTCTCCTCCTCCTCCCTGCAGCCCAAAGATGTCAAATTAAATGGTGAGTACAGTTGAAAATTGTTGTTTCTAGAATAGAATAGAATGCCTTTCATTGTCACTATACACATCTACAATGAGATTAAAAGCAGCTCCTTCAGTGCAGAAAAAAAGTTCTGTATAGGGCTTGTATGGTTGTTTTTTTAGCCTTAGCATAACCCCGGATCTGCGGCTCCGCTTCTGCTTTCTTTCTCTCCTCCGTCTGCGTCGTCTCCTAGACCCGACAACAATCCACGGAGAGCCCGCTGGTCTCGCTATGTTGTCTGGGATGTTGTGCGTGTCATGAAAAACACTCGAAACAGATGTCTGGCTCTGGACACCGATGTCTATAAGGTTCTGACAGGTGTAGCGGATGTTCGCCGAACCGATCGTGCACAAACAAGGAAAAAAAAAAAGTAAAACAACACAAAAGTGCACTGAAAAGGAGAGCCCTGAGCCGCTGCGACCAAGTGCCGCCATGCTCCTAGCTTAATCTAGCCTACTTCTGGTAGGCTAGGCACTTTTTATAAGTTTTTGGTTAGTACATTAGAAAAATTATTGATGTTTAGGTAAATTATGCACATTATACAACCCTTTTTTATTATGAAAAGGTTAAGTAAGTGTTGCAGTGGGAGGTTCGGAACGAATTATGGGTTAGCCGTCGCGAACGAATTATGTTCTTAAGTCAAGGGTCCACTGTATTGCGTATTTAAGTTAGTCAAATTTATAACAAGTCTCCGGAAATCCACCCGCCGATGTACCGTATTTGCGTATATAGTTTCAACACAAAGGCTTCATTTTACCAAACTTCTCCGCAATCACTTCCTGGTTTCCATCAAAAATGCCGGCAGTCTCAAATTCTCGCCGATAAACATGATAAATATACCTGAAAGACACTTTTAAGGAAATTTTGAAAATTTTGCTTGGAGAAGGGGGTCGGCTAATATACCGAGTCGGTTTATATTCCGGGATCTACGGTATTAACTTTTTTCAGCTGTGCATGAAAATGTAAGATATACAGTAAATTATAAGTACATGGGTTAAGTAACATATAAAAATTTCTAAGTAGAGTTTTCCTTTAATCGACCATAGAGTGACTTCATACAAGTTCAGTGGTTCCCAACCTTTTTTGAAGCCCCTTACCCTTAAAAAATATTTGATTTATGTTCGCACCTCCTATAAAAGTAATATCTCATTTGAAGAAAAGTCAAATTTCTATTTTTTGAAACACAAAATGTAATATGAGTGAACAAATTGAGCTCAAACATATAAGCCTTTCACTCAATGCAAAAAATGTAAATATAAATTGAGTAATATACTTTTATGAATCTCAATGATCTTGTAAATTTGTCCCCCATGAAGATTAAACACTCGATTAGTGATCTTGGGGTTGGGATATCAGTTAAGCATCCAGCACCACAGTGAAATGACGAATGATCAATGATTGAGAGGTTTGGGAGACTGGACACCCCCGTGAAGCAATGCGTGCCGGCACACTGCTGAGCGATGAAACACAGTCGACAAGCGTTATCTCCCGATGACACCTACACTGCAGTTCAAAAAAAGATGTGCTGCACAGTTAAAACTGCTGCGCTACTGCCAGGACCACCAGCAGGACAGATGTGCTAAGTGTGAGCAGGAGGTGTTGCATCCAATTCAGTCCCCCTTGCTCGCCTCCCACACAAAACTGTCAAATAAAACTCAAAACCAGTGACATTTTATGATCAGGGCCTGCACAGAAATCAGTACCCGACGTCATCCTTCTTTATGGATCATTGCAAAGTCCAAATTCCATTCTCTTTAAAAAAAAATATTTTTGACTTTAGAAATGTTCCGCCTGCAGCAAGGAACCCACGAGAAGGCGCATTTCTACGACTCATTCACAGGTGACAACAGCACGTGCAATGCTTGATTCCTTTCATATCATAGAACAGGAGCAGAAAGTAATAAATGACCTACAATTGATGGCACACTGCATGATATCCATTGCACCATGACAATGCACCTTACTCTTTTTTGGTGAATCGTGATGCATCCTGTCTCTTTGTTGCACCCTCTGAAATGCCATCTCATGCTGGCATCCCAATTTGGGAATCCGAGTTCTAGATAGACCTCACACTGAAAATGGAAGCACCAAAGCTCATTCTAGAGCTGCAGAGTAATGAAGTGGACTATTTATTGTGAAAAGTAAGAAAATACCATTTTTCATTTTAATAATTGTTCAAATGTCAGATGTTTCATTCTGCTTTGGCATTATTGATCAATCTGTGTAGGTTAGTAACAGGCAGTTCTATATGAATGTCTTTTAATTAAAGTTTGCATTATAATAAAATGTGGAAAAATCCATAGGTGAGCAAAAGCTTTATAAATGTCCTGAGGATCATCAATAATGATAAAGGTAAAACATATTATCAATACAAGAAAGCAGAAAAGAGTAAAATATTGATGCATGTGAGCAATATGGAGGGTGTTTAAGAAAATAGAGCATAAAACATCATTATATGAACAAAACAGAAGCAGGACAAAGTGATAATAAGACAATGGCCCAAATATGCAATATCAATAAAAAAGAACACAATGTCAATGATGATAAGAAAGGTCAATAAAAATGAAGATCAGAGAAGAAGGCTGTGAGACTATCAATGAGCACATGAGGAACCTGAGGTTGGAGTAAAATTGAGAAGTGTACATAAGATAAAAAATACATGCTATGCATAAGAAGGAATGCATTCCAAAATTTGTAGGAAAATGATCAAAATTCAGATAATTTGCTGAGAAATATAATGACTGACAGAAGCATCCATCCATCCATCAATCAATCCATCTATTTATTGTAAAACTCGCTAATGCAGCTCAGGATGATGGGGAGCTGGCGTCTCTTCTGGCAGGATTAGGTGCACAAGAAGAAGCTAAGGATGGTGTGCCAGGCCATCACAGAGTATACATTAGGTCAGTGTTTCCCAAAATCTGTCCTGGTGGACCCCTGTGGCTGCAGGTTTTTGTTCCAACCAGCTTCTGTTTTTAATTGGACTCCTGGGGTAATTAAGTGATGTGTTATTTCCCAGGTTCTGTGTTTTGGGAAGAATATTGAAATTAGAAAACTCAGTTTGGTTAAAAAAAAAATATATATATATATATATGTAACCACCCATACAATCAGATTGTGATT
>JANRMT010062796.1:90294148-90321024 GCA_026402145.1 Polypterus bichir lapradei | reverse complement strand
TAGCCATATTCACTGGGGAGTTCTTCTCGGTAGGGGGTGGGAGTGAACTTTCACAGCATTGTAATGTTGAGCTTTCTTATACAAATTGATTCTGATCTTTGGTGCATATCTGATTTATATTGGATGCATTATGGACACAGAACATGAATAATCTATTTTATTTTAAGAAAAGGTCTATAGTCAATCTAATATAGGGCAATATTGTAAGGTATGGTTAAAGTGGGATTCAAATACCTAGAATATGTGTCTGTATGGTAAAGGAAAGTGCAATTGCGCGTTCGCAGAAGTGGATCCGTGCATCTTCACCCCCAAGGGTGAAAAATCTCTGTTAACCCTTCTATCATCAATTTAGAGTCGCAAATAAACCAAAACCCACCATTCAGTTCAGGGTTATGGGGTGTTGGAGCCTGTGCTGACAGCATGGAGTACAAGGTACAAACTAACTGAAGATGGGCATGTTATTGGAATGTACTACCCACTTCCACACATGAGACCAGTTTAAAATCACAAATTAGCAAAATGAACACAGGGGTGAGTGCCTGGAGAAAAATCCCACAGAGAGAATCTGCAGATTCAGCACAATTTCTATCAGTGGAAATTCAAGCGTCAGTGCTAGCCGTTACACCATTCGAGGAGAACACCATAGCACCATACAGACATGACATGAATCAGGCTTCATTGTGGTCCCTAGAACTGTGTGGCAGTAGTACACAAAAAGCTCACACACACAAAAACATCATACCAGGGTAATTGTAAATCTCAGGTTAATTTAAATATTCACAACGTTGTGAAAACCTGAGTACTAAAGTAAATATGAGGAGAACAATTAAACCTCACACAGGCATTGATCATCAGGCCACAAGTCAAACACAGGTCTCTGGAGCTGGAAGGTAGCAGCACTAATTGTCATCATGCCTCACACAACTGATTATATACTAATGAATATATGTGTGCATTATATTGTGACCACTGGGGGGATATTGTTGGGAGATGACACCCTTTTTTGTGGTGATTGTGTATAACCTGAAAGTGCCCTCCTTGGAAAAATGTTCTGCCAGCAGAAGTACTCTCGGGTCCAGAATAAAAGCAGCCACTTTGCCATACTTAGGAAGTTGGAAGAGGAAAAGGACAAGGCTCATCTTGGGAGAAAGGAAAAGAAGGACAATACATTGTGTGTTTTGGTGTAAAAGAAGCCTGTCCGGAGGTATTTTGACAAATAAAAAGGGTTAATTTAAACCCAGGACTCATGTCTTTGTAGTTGTGTTAAGGTGTGGAGCTCTGTTACACCTCTAAGTGGCCATAATTGGCGTAGTCGGCAGGATTTTTTGCTGCAATTTTCTGGTCTTTGCCAAACTGAATGCAGGTAATCTAGTTGACTAGTCTAAAGCATGATGGGTAACCTACTTGTATGAGGTTTACCACCCCAGAAAGGTGGAGTGATTGCAGAATTTCATCCCTGCAGGTTTTCATCTCAATGCCAGAGTGATGGAGCTCCTCTGGCTTCGGCATGGAACTGATGACCTCTGTGTGACTTTTGACAGCTTTACCAACTGCGTTGCAAAACTGCGCAAATTGTTCGGTATGTTGCTTTTGGCACTAACACTTTGGTTGCTCTGAAAGTAATTTATGGCTGTTTTTAATTAAGCAAGTTTTATTTTTTTTTCCCCAATTGCAGACCTTTATGAGTCAGAAGCCAAACTAACAAAGGCAGTCAAAGAACAAGGAATCAATGCAGTAAGTCGAGAAAGTCTTTACAATGTTGATAATGTCACAGACTTCTTAATTTGATCATGTAAACTGTTGAAAACCTCAGTTTAACCCAGAAGGAGTCATCTCAGTAGCTGGATAGATGGCTCATTAACGACACAATTTTAAATGTTACATCAATAGCAGTAGAAACTTTGTATATTCCATTATGTTATATTTCACTTAGGAATTCATTAATGAGTTTCTATCTAACATGTCTAAATGAGGTTTGTGCCAACAGTAAAGTCAAGTAATCAAAAGCACAATCGTTTTCTTTATTAAGAGAGTTGTACCATCCATCCATCCATCCATTATCCAACCCGTTTATATCCTAACTACAAGGTCACGGGGGTCTGCTGGAGCCAATCCCAGCCAACACAGGGCGCAAGGCAGGAAACAAACCCCGGGCAGGGCGCCAGCCCACCACAGGGCACACACTCACCCAGCACACACTAGGGACAATTTAGAATCGCCAATGCACCTAACCTGCATGTCTTTGGACTCTGGGAGGAAACCGGAGTACCCGAGGCAGCAGCGCTACCCACTGCACCACCGTGCCGCCCCTCACATTAACACATAACCAAAATTAATAGAAAAGCATTCAAAACATTTCAAAACAACAACTGTGTACAACAAAAATCTTATTACAATTATTGTCAAATACAAAAAAAAAAAAAAAGATGAACTCAAACAATTTAAAATAATGTAATTAATTTTACCATGCAGAGAATAACAGTGTGCTTACCTCCTCTCACAGTAACACAATGAACACTGGGAGAGGCTCACACTGATGACGTAACATAACACAACAAACAGAGTAGAGAAATGTAACAGGACCACAACAGGAAAACATATAACACAATGAATGTTAGCAGGATTTGGTGAAGCTTCAAACAACTAAACTTTTTATTTTATACACCTGTTACATTGTCATAAATAATAATACAGGTAGTCCCCAGGTTACGGACATCTGACCTATGACTTATGAACGGGGTCGCAGGTGCGATGCATGAGCCGCAGTAACTGCCGCTCTGTCATCTTCGGCCTGGGAACGCTGCAAGCGGTGGCTGGAGGGGGGCAATTTCGCTGCTCGCGTAGTGTAGCGTCCCTCGGGCGGCTCATGGCGGCAAGCGGTTTCACTGCCCGCCCACCACACACTGCTGCCCGTTCATTCTCGGTGGGCGGCTGGTAATGCTGCAAGCGGTGACCTGGTTGTGGCAGAACGGAGGCCATTGAGGGTGAACGGGGCGGCGGGGGGTAGCATTGTATTGTGCCTCAGATGGCTGCGTGTTGAATGGGGTCGGTGGTGCGGCAGACACTGCAGGCAGCATGCTGTAGTGGAGGTGACTGTGAGGTGGGCTCTGGATGAACCGCCCCTCGCTGCCCCCATTCATTCTCAATAGCAAGCCTGCTTGTACTGTTACGCACATAGCAGGAAGTTGTCTCTTGTCAGTACGGGGTGGCCCAGATCTAATTATGCAGATCCAGATCGTCTGGATGACTTTGATTTATAAGGGGACGATTCCAGTTCGGCGCGAAGACGATTCTTCATGTCGTCAGTTGGCACACTTCTCGATGGTCTGGGATTTTTCGGGTGATTTTCTATGTAATAAACAGCGTAGTGAAAATTGCATGATTAGATCTGGACCACCCTATACATCAGACGTGTTGACGACGGGTGCCTTCCTGCTGTGATAGCGTGTACAGTGCTGTGCAGAAGAGCTCATCTTAACCTTTTGTCTTCACCCTTCAAGAATGTCTCTGAAACACAAATCTGATGCAAGTGCTGGTGATACAGTAAAGAAGAGAAAAAGCATCACCATTGAAAATAAAGTAGAAATAATAAAAAGGCCAGAGAGAGATGAAACTCCATCATTCATTGGCAGAGCATTTGGTTACAGTCGGTCAACAATAGCATTTATTAAAATAATGTACCTGTTCCGACTTACATACAAATTCAACTTAAGTACAAACCTACAGTCCCTATCTCATACGTAACCCGGGGACTGCCTGTATATTCTATTCAGCTTTCTTCTTGTGATTTAAGTGATAAAATGATCACAAAACATTTAACAAATAAAGATTTTGACAGTTTGTTTAGCCTGCATGCTCTACTACACCTTCATTGTTATCGTCGTAGGCCATGGCGTACTTTGGTGTACTGCAGCTCTTTCCATGGCGTCAAAAGGCAATTTGTGTGTTCATGTGTGGCACCGACTCATCGTACGCCTTTAAAATAGTCTGTGTCACCTGGAAGCGATGTTTGATATTAAGCTGAGTAAGAGCTGCGAATAAATAACTGACCTTTTGTTTCTCAGATTAGCAGTTTTCTTAGCCTTTGAAGGATTTTTGCTTTGATTTGATCACGTATGACCTTCAGACTGTACAGCAAGGCTTTTGGAAAAGTTTTCTTCCTGTACCTAAAAATCAAAGGAAAGAAAAAAAAATTTAAGATACAACCTAATTAGTTACAAAAAAACCCAAAAAAATCAATGAATCGTCTCTCAAAATCACAGCCATACCTACGCTTATTAGAGAGCTGCTCACGTTAAAACGCACCGGGCTTTTAGGAGGACGTCTGCATGTCACTGTGGTTCAATGCTCTGCCGTACATTATTATGATAAAAAAAATCAAACTCAAAAACTGAATACTTGATCATTTTTTTCTCCTTTCACTTTTCAGTGGCTTGCCAAGTTCATCGGAATCTGAAGTTCTGCACCTTTCCTGCTGAAGCTGCGCCTCGTAATCCCAAATCAAAAGTTAAAGTGACAATTATCAACTACTCCCCAACAACTGAACAGACGAAGGCTGTATTACCTGCATGGCTTTTATTTTCAAATAAACTGAGCCTTTTTATTTGCTGATTTTCTTTTCTTGTTGGTTTTTTTTTTTACATTTTATTCCTTGAGATGTACAGCCAACTTGCTCCACGTTGGTTCTTGCCCAATGCTGCAGGGATTGGCTTCGGCTCTTTATGACCGAATTAAATTTGAGAACCCAATGTAATGGAATGGTTCTCTGCATTAAACAGTCATAAAATATGATCTGAACATCATCATAAGCTACAAGTGTAGACAAGCTTGATATGCTTAACACTAAGAACACACAAACAATTCTAATCTTTCAAGTCTTTATTGAACACACCCATCAAACTTGGAAAGAGTAAGTGAACCCCTGGATGTAAAAACTGGTTGAACCTCCTTTGGCAGCAACAACTTCTAACAAGCACCTCCAGTAGCTGCCAATCACACTTGCGCAACGTTCAGGCCGTTCTTCTGTGCAGGACAATTTCAGCTCAGCTATACTCTAAGGATATCTGGTGCTGTACAGCTGTTTTGAGGTCACTTTCACAGCATCTCCATTGGGTTAAGGTCTGGGCTCGGACTGGGCCACTCTAAGTGGTGGATTTTCTTTTTTCGGAAGCCATTCTGTAGATTTACTTTGATGTTTAGGGTCTTTCTCCTGCTGCATCACACAATGTCTACTGAGCTTCTACTAGTGCACAGCACCCCAGACATTATCCAGTAGGATACCTTGTTAAACCTCGGACTTCTTTATTCCCCCTTGGTGATGGCAAACTGTCCAGGCTCTGAGTCTGGAGAGCAGTCCCAAATCATGATGCTCCCTCCACTGTACTTCACTGTAGGGCTGAAGTTTTCATTTTGATATGTAGTGCCCTTGTAACACCAAACACACTCCTGCATTTTCTTCCTGAAAAAATCCACCCAACGGCATTGTGGAGTATCAATGACCTGTGGATGGTCTTTGGCAAACTTCAAGTGTGGAGGGATGTTATTTTTTGGAAAGTGGTGGCTTCCTTCTTGGTGCCCTGCTATGTTTTCCTCATTGTAGACACCTAACAGAGATGTTCACCTGCTCCTTGACTTCTGAAGACAATTGGCTATACCAGTGATGATTTAAAGATGCCGAATAAAAGGGGGTGAATACCATATTTACTCGTGTACTACGCACACATTTTTTCCCAAAAATGAGCATTGGAAAATCAAGTGCGCGTCATACACCAGGAAATGGTGCGCGTCATACACGAGGAATACGGTAGGGGTAGGTTTGGTTTTGAATCAGTTTGGCATCGTTATTCAGCATGGATAGTAGCAAGCGTTTGCGCTCCTTCACGGCGGGAGAGAAACTAAAAGTGATTTTGGAATCAGAGAAGATAGGAAATCGGGCAGCAGGTCACAAGTACAGTATGATGTTCCAGAGTCATGTGTTCGAGATTGGCAACAGAAGAAAGAAAAACTTTCGTCATGCAACATAAACAGACGGGCATTTCGCGGAAAACATGCCCAGTTCCCACAAGTTGAAGTTGCACTCGCTGATTACATTCAAGGCAGGCGTCAGGTTGGATATGCAGTGTCCACAGAAATGATTCAGGTGAAAGCTCGTGATATAGCGAAAGAACGTGGAATACCAATCACTCAGTTCAAAGCAAGCCGCGGATGGGTTGCGCGCTTCATGGGCTGCAACAGCGGTACATGAAACAACGCCAACTGGCAAAATGAAAGCCCCAACATTGGCGCAGGTGTGTGCCTGGATCATCGCTGCCTGGAAGCTTATTCCAGAGGATTTGGTTGTGAAAAGCTTCAAAAAGTGCAGCATATCCAACAGCATTGATGGAAGCAAAGACGACACCTTATGGGGAAGCGAAGACGACACCGTATGGGACATCAGTAGTGGTGGCGAATCCAACAGCGAATCGGCGAAGATGATGATTAAACTGGAATATTCTGGTGAGCACAATAATTTTCCACTTGCCATTACAGTCCTTTACTGATTGTCTCTATACGATTCTTTCTTTTCTCATTTCACAGGGCTATTTGTCATTCCCACCTTTCGCAGCATGGTGTGACAAACACTGAACGTTCTGCAGTAGGGGTACTGCTTACAGTTAGTACAATATACTGTATCATGTGCAGAAAGAATTAAACGAGACATAATAATTCTCCATTACAGTTATTCACGTCGGTGTCTTACTCCAACCTCACTCGCTTCCTATACAATCACAATGCGTGTTGTACACGGGGCAAAAGATTTTTTCCCGATTTTCTTTGTAAAAATTAGGGTGCCCGTCTTACACGAGGGTGCGTGGTACAGGAGTAAATACGGTACTTATGGGATCGATTATTTCAGTCTTTATATTTGTAATTCATTTAGACTACATTTGGCAGACATTTGTTTTCATTTTAACAATGAAGAGTCTTTATCTGATGATCACTGTTAAACACAGCAAATTAAATCCAATGTGATTAAATGTTGTACAACAATGAAATGTGAAAAAAGTCCAAGGAGCGAGGACTTTTCACGAGCATTGTAATTAATCACTTGCAACCTTGTGCACAGCGGGCTGCTTCTCACCGTTCTCACAAACAGATACTGCCATGTCATGAGCTCGGACAAAAACTCCTGATCACAACCGACAACTCATATGTAATTGGTCTATCCATTTCTCTGATCCAACTGAATGACATTTCAAGGTTGTGGCCTCAGCAGCTTATCCTGGGCACATCATCCACCAGGAAGGAGACTAGCCAAGAAAAACATATCCAGAGCTACTCGTACAGAGTCAATTATAAAACTGAAATGTTTGCATAGTTGGAGAACACCATGTCACCTGAAGAAAACCTGCAAGGAAATGAGGAAATCATCTAAAGTCCACACAGCTGGTAAGCAGGCAGGGAAAGGAACTTGGGTTTCTAGCAGTGGTAACCACAATGTCACTTTGATGCGCAAGTCTAAGTATTGAATTTCTGAGGTAATACTTATATAAGAACAAGTTCATAAAATATACATACGTATATATTGTGGACACTGGCCCGGACACAGACAGGCAGACATTGTTTTGAATCACACAACACACATTTATTTACAATCCCTATTATTTACAGTGCACACACTCCCCCAAAGTCCAGGCCTCACAATGCCTTTGCGTCTTCAAATCCACTTCTCTCCTCCTTGACTTCGTCTTCTACACTCCCGACTCCAGACATTTGAATGGAGGGAGGCGGCCCCTTTTATACACAACCGGACGTGCTCGAGGTGCCTCCCGATTAGCTTCCGCCAGCACTTCCAAGTGCGGTGGAAGTACCTGCCAGGCGGCGGAAGCACTCCAGGTGTCCCTGGTCTTCCAGGTGTGGTGGAAGTGCTGAGGGCCAGGGCTCCTCAGGCATCGGGGCGTTCCCTGGCAGTGACCACGGGCCCCTATAGGGTTGAGCTTCTAAGCTCTGTTCCCATGGTCCCCAAAGACAACAGGGAGGTCGTAATCCCTCCTCCGGTCCTTCTGGGCATCCCGTCTGGGTACCACCCCCAGTCGCTTGCCACAATATATATACTGTATATATCTTTTATATACAAAAATCTTGGGATGAGACGAGACTTTTTCAGAGAGACACTTTCACATCACACGAGACAAAGAGTAGATGATAAAGTAGAACGTCGTTAAGAATTCAAAAACATTGATGCAATACACATGCAGATCAGGTTAGATATAATGGTAAAATTATAGTAAAGATTGCATTAGTGCAAATAAAAGGAAATTATTACTCGGTGAAATAATGGAACAGCGAAAAGAGATCAAATAATTGCTCAGATTTAAACTTTAAGTCAGAGACTTGTAGATTGTCTAACTCATGTTGCCATCATGGAAAAGAAGTGTTTCTTCCCAATGAAGAGGCGTATCCGAGAGAATTAAAAGATTTGTTGTTTGGTGAAAGTGAATTCCGCATACGGTGTGACGCTTGGGTCACAGAGTTACACAAATACACAGGAGATTGGCGGGCGAAGCCCTCTATTGTATGTATATATATATATATATATATACCGTATTTACTCGTGTACCACACGCTCTCGTGTAAGACGCGCACCCTAATTTTTACAAAGAAAATCATGAAAAATCATGCCCCGTGTACGACACGCGTTGTGATTATATAGAAAGCATTTAGAGAGAGAGCGCTGTCAAGCGAGAGAGAGAGAGCACGAGTGTGCGAGCACGTGAGCGAGAGAGAAAGCGAGAGTGGGTGAGCAAGCAAGCGAGAGAGAGAGCGAGCGAGCTTGCCCAAGCAGAAGAAGTAAACATTACAGAATTACATTTCCTCGTGTATGACGCGCACCTGATTTTCTAATGCTAATTTTCGGGAATAAATGTGCACGTGGTACACGCGTAAATACGGTATATGTAGGGTTTAGGTTTAGGTTTAGTTTATTTATATAGCACATTTATAACAGCCACACGACTGACCAAAGTGTTGTACATTTTAAAAACATCAACATAAAATAGAAATATACGATTTAGCAAAAAGAAGCACAACAGAAACACATAAAAATAATTTGTATAAATATATCTATATAATATATGTATATGTATATATGCATATACTTACAAATCAATTAAGGAAACAGTGAAACAGACCCATACATTTTGATAAAAATCCAAAAACCCTTTGTCCATAACATACTGTGCATCTTATCTCCACCATCACTATCCCACATTGATCTACTGTTTTCCCCTCTAGTGTGTTGCTTGTGTATCGGACCCTGCACATGAATAAAAAACCCACAGGGTGACCAAACTAAGATGTTTCTACAGATCAGATTTTTACCACTTCTCATCTTAACTGCAAAGTCACTCCAATAGGAATACAAAGCACCACCTACCTAAACAGGGTCTTTAGGTGATACACCTGAAGCTAAGCATGTTCAGCCCCGGCCAGTACTTGGATGGGAGACCATCCAGGAAAAGCTTGGGTTGCTGCTGGAAGAGGTGTTGGTGAGGCCAGCAGGGGGCGCTTATCCCATGGTCTGAAAGTGGATCCCAATGCCCCAGTGCAATGATAGGGACAGTGTTCTGTAAAAATGTCACCGTCCTTTGGATGACACATAAAACTGAGACCCTGATTCTCTGTGATCTTTAAAGACCTCTGGGCATCCTTTGCAAAGAGTGGCGTGTATTTTGAAGTCCTAGTTAAATTGTTCACCACAGCCTAATCATTCTGGCCCCCTAATCGTCCCCTGTCTCTAATTGGCTATGTCTCTTACAATTTCACCACCTAATAGCTAATGTGTGGGGAGCGTACTGGTGCAAAAATGGCTGCTGTTGCATCATCCAGATGGATGCTATACATTATTGGTGGTTAAAGTGGCTCCCCACTCACTGAAGCGCTCTGAGAAGTGAGAAAAGTGTTATATAAATGTGAAGAATTATTATTATTATTTTGCCAAAGGATATAATCAAGACCACCAGGCTACTCTACAAGGGACCAGGAGATGAAAATGTCATCAAAGAAATGGGCAAAGAATCAAAACCAGGTGATGTCAGTCCTAAATCACAAAACCAAATCTTAGTCATATAGCTAAGAGCACATTTTTGAGGCAGAAGAGTAAATTTTCAAGATGTCTTGTTTCAAGTCAGTATTTATATTAATGAAATATTATACTAATTGAATGGTGTGGGTTCCCTCCGGGTGCTCCGGTTTCCTCCCACAGTCCAAAGACATTAAGGTTAGGTGCATTAGTGATCCGAAATTGTCCCTAATGTGTGCTTGGTGTGTGTGTGCACCCTGCGGTGGGCTGGCGCCCTGCCCGGGATTTGTTCCCTGTGCCTTGCGCCCTGTGTTGGCTGGGATTGGCTCCAACAGACCCCCGTGGCAATACAAGCGGTGGTGGACTTCCTGAATCTTGAACTGTTATGGGGGCCTCCTTCACAACTAGCAAAGAGGTCTAGGTAACCACTGGTATCTTCTTCAGTGGGGTTGATCCACAACAGATTACCACCAAGTTTTAAAAATGTAAATACAGATCTCATATTTTGATTTAAATGGTTGTACTGGATTATCTCACATGTCAAAGTCAATGGTGTGAATAAAAACTTCCTATGCTTTACAGTTTTTGAGTTATGAGGAATTGAAAATTAGGGAAATGTTATACAACATGCATGATGAATCATAGAATGATGAAATAAAACATGGAAAAAACCACAGTCATTAAATCTTTAATTTTTGACAGCTATGACACCTACTATGTGAAGCACATTTTACAAAGACAAAAAAGGTAATAATAATTTAAATTTTTTTTTGTTTACAACTAGCCTACATGATACTTTAAAAACCTTTTAATGTTTATTTTAGCTATTATTTTACATTGAATTTACTGTACTATTGATATTATTGGCTTTTTTTTTTTAAATCCCTTCTCATATACTAGACATCCAAACAAAGCAATGTGGACTAAAGTCGCTTCTGGGCCCCTACAGGACGAGGATCCCCGAAGGTTAAGCTTCATTAGTTTCATAGTAGATCTGCCCCTGAGTACAAGCAGTTCAAACGCCCCAGCGGGTGCAGGATATGCACACATGCAGTAAAGCAGAGAGACGACAACATCAACAACAACATTTATTTCTATAGCACATTTTCATACAAATAGTGTAGCTCAAAGTGCTTTACATGATGAAGAAAGAGAAAATAAGAATTAAAATCAGAGAACACTAATTAACATAGAATAAGAGTAAAGTCCGATGGCCAGGGAGGACAGAAAAAACAAAAAAAACTTCAGACGGCAAGAGAAAAAATTAAATCTGCAGGGGGTCCGAGGCCACGAGACCGTCCAGCCCCCTCTAGGCATTCTACCTAACACAAATGAAATAGTCCTCATTGTATTCAGGGTCCTCATGGAAGGACTTGATGATCACGGTCACGTGGACTTCTGGCCTTTAATCCATCAATGTAGGGACATCACGGTGCTTTGATTAGGTGGTGATGGTGCAGGTCGCCAGCACAGAAAACTGGAAAAAGTACAGAAGAGAGAGTAGGGGTTAATACGGATTTTGGAGGCACCATGAATAGTAATGACAATTAATTGAATATGCAGAGTATCAGGATTAAATTAAAATGAAGTTTTGAGAAAGCCATGTTAAAGTAATGTGTTTTTAGCAGTTTTTTAATGTGCTCCACCGTATCAGCCTGGCGAATTCCTATTGGCAAGCTATTCCAGATTTTAGGTGCATAACAGCAGAAGGCCGCCTCACCATAGGAGACAGACAAAATGGTGTAGCGCTCCCTTAATATGTGTTCAGTATAACTTATTGAAGATCGTCTCCTATCACGTTTGTGCACCTGGGCATCACCTTCCAGGTTCGATAGAGGTAAGCAATACCACTTCGAACCAAAAGGAGGCACCATCACTCACCATCTTTTCTCTTCCACCTGCAGCTCCGAGAAGACACCCAGTGAGGGGATTTGACCCCGGTGCCCATAGAAGGCCTCACCCATTCCAGTCAGGACACAATAAAAAGGGATGTGCCTAGAGAGAAGCAGGTCACTTCAGACCCAAGCCTGGTAGAGGACGGATTTCCGGTGTGACCTGACTATTCCGTGATTCTGTGCTGAAGACTGAATTAGTCAGCTTTCTGTTATGCTTTGTGAATTTTAAATTTTTATTTTTGTTGCTGTTAAATGGGGTTGCCCAGCTGGCACCGTAAATGTCCCTGGTGGAATACCTTGCATTCTGTGGTTGATTACACTGCCCACATCATCTATAGTGAACAAACTTAGTACTTGGCATTTAGTCTGACTCTGTCTGCTAGCCCCTTCACTGCTAAGACTAACCCAAGCCCTGTTCCTTCCACTCATTATCTCCATTTAATCTTTTTGAATCGTGTCTGTTATAAAAGTGGTGGAAGTGTTATTAAGTACTTTGTTATATTCATGCAGTAATTTTTGAAAAATGATGCTCTCTGCTGTGTAATTATCAACAATCTACATTTACGACTCTGCATGTATGCACAAGCTACTTACTAACGTAATGCTGAGTTACTGCCAGTGGCGAATAACCGATCTGGGCATGAAACATAGTCATGGGTGCTAGCAGGGCGTTTTTCAAAAAATAAATCACCTATTTAATTCTTTGTGAATGCACAAGTATTTTTTTAACATTATTTTCTAAATACCAAAAAGTAATTTTTAATCATTAAAAATCATTAATGAATGGGCCAAGCAGTCCGATAGTGACCCCTTGAACCTCACCCAGAATGACGGGTCCAAAAAAATAGATGTCTTTCTTTTTTAGGAAGGATTTGCAAAATGCCACAAAGCAGGTGCTATCTCAGAAAAGTAAGGGTGTGGCAGCCAGTAGTTTTCTGTTATCTAACAGATTGAAGACTACTGCCTAGTAAATAAAATCTTCAAATAACAACCGTTCTCAGTCTTCTTGTTCTTTTTTTGTCTGCTCCCATTAGGGGTTGCCACAGAGGATCATCTTTTTTTTATATCTTCCTGTCCTCTTCATCTTACTCTGCCACATCCACCACCTGCATGTCCCCTCTCACCATATCCATAAGCCTCCTCTTAGGCCTTCCTGTTTTCCTCTTGCCTGGCAGTTTTATTCTTAGCATCCTTCTCCCAATATACTCAGCATCTCTCCTCTGCACATGTCCAAACCACCCAACCTGAGCTGACCCTCTAACGTCCTCATTTTTAATCCTGTCCATCCTTGTCACACCCAGTGCAAATCTTAACATCTTTAACTCTGTCACCTCCAGCTCTGCCCCCTGCTTTCTGGTCAGTGCCCCCGTCACCAGCCCATATAACATACTGTAGCTGGTCTCATTACCATCTTGTAGACCTTCCCTTTCACTCTTGCTGGTGCTCGTCTGTCACAAATCACTCCTGACACATTTCTCCACCCATTCCACCCTGCCTGCACTCTTTCTTCACCTTTCTTCCACACTCCCCGATTACTGTGTACTGTTGATCCCAAGTATTTGAATTCATCCACCTTCACCAACTCTACCCCCTGCATCCTCACCATTCCTCTGACGTCCCTCTTAATCACACACCTGTATTCTATCTTGGTCCTACTGACCTTCAGTCTCCCTAGAGCATATCTCCACCACTCCAGGGTCTCCTCAGCCTGCTCCTTAGTCTCTCTACAGACCACAATGTCATCCGTAAACATCATAGTCCAATCCAAACATCATAATCCTTCCATCTGCTCAACACACTCTCCTCGCTTGTGAGTACGTTTTCATCTTTATCCTTTATCATATCTTTTATCCTTTATCTTGCCCACCTGCCAAGTTGTTGCCCACCTACCAAGTTGTTTGCCTGCCTATGGTAAAGTCATCCCTGATGGAGGATCACAGGAATCATGGGAAAAAGGGGTCCTTTCATCGGATTGGCTGACCGAGCAACATTTCAGCCGTGGAATGGCCAAATGGGGAGGCAGCTTGATGGATGAGGTCTCCAGGACTCTAAAAATATCCAAATCTTATTATGGGATATCATCTACAGTTAAATTCTGCTCCGTGCTTCTAAAATTTGTATTATTATGCTGTATTAAGGATTTGTTCTGTTCTGTATACTTGTATTGAACCCCTTCTTTTGACACCCACTGCACGCCCAACCTACCTGGAAAGGGGTCTCTCTTTGAACTGCCTTTCCCAAGGTTTCTTCCATTTTTCCCTACAAGGTTTTTTTGGGAGTTTTTCCTTGTCTTCTCAGAGAGTCAAGGCTGGTGAGCTGTCAAGAGGCAGGGCCTGTTAAAGCCCATTGCGGCACTTCCTGTGTGATTTTGGGCTATACAAAAATAAACTGTATTGTATTGTATTGTATCATACTAACCTGCTGCACATCTTTCTGAGCTTGGTCCCTCTGTTTGGACAATCGTTACAGGTCCTTTATCTCCCTCTTTAGTGTTCAACCTCTCAAACAATTCATCATACACCTTCTTTTTAAGTTTTCACCACCTCTCTCTTCACCTTACACCTTACCTCCTTGAACTCAATGACTACTTTCTTCATCTCTGTGACTATCCCACTTCTTCTTCTCCGGCCTCTTCCTCTATATACTCTCCTGTACTTGCCCATCCCACCACCAGATCTCCTCATCATCCTTCCTCTCTCTGGATGTCACATCAAGCACCCATTTAGTTCTTACCTTTACTACTTCTGCTATAGTTGCCCATATGTCTGGTAACTGTTCACTGTCACCCAGTGCCTGTCTTACCTCCTCTCTGAACTTCAACTTATAGTCTTCCTTTTTCAATTTCTACCATTTGATCCTTGGCTCTGCTCTCACTTTCCTCCGCTTCTTGATATCCAACATCATCCTACACACCACCATCCTATTCTGCCTAATTATGCTTTCCCCTGCCACAACTTTGCAGTCTACAATCTCCTTCAGAATGACCCTCCTGCCGAGGACATAATCCACCTGTGTATGTGCATTTTCCTCCACTCTTGTACATCACCCTGTGTTCCTTCTTCTTCCTAAAATACATATTCACCATAGCATGTCACTAATTTTTGCAAAATCCATTACCGTCTGACCTGCTTCATTCCTCTTTTTGACATCATACCTACCCATCATCTCCTCATTCCCTCTGTTCCAATCACCATCAGGTACATTTAAATGTGCGCCAATCAAACTCTCTCCCTTGGGTACACACTACACCACTTCATCCAACTCACTTCAGAAATATTCTTTCTCCTCCATCGCACACCAAACATGCGGGGCATATGTGCTAATAAAATTCATCATCGCACCTTCAGTTTCCAGTTTCATAGTCAACACTCTGTCCGAAAGTCTTTTCACCTCCAAAACACTCTTGACATACTGTTCCTTCAGGATAACCCCTACCCCATTTCTCCTCCCATCCATATCATGGTAGAACAATTTGTACCTCTGATACACTTGGCCTTAGTCCCCGTCCATCTGGTCTCTTGCATGCTCTGTATATCAGCCTTCCTTCTCTTCCTTATATCGGCTAACTCTCTCCCTTTACCAGTCACACTGCCAACATTCAAAGTTCCTACCCTCACTTCCACTCTACTAACCCTTATCCAACCAAGGTATTTTTCTAACGTAGACGGCCAAGGTGGGTCCAACGGACTCAACATTGTTAAACCATGATTTCTGACCATGTCCCAGACTGTGACCCGACATTTGCATGATAGACATATGAGCGCCGACAAAATAGCACCGATTAAAACGCGGTGTCAAAATTGCGCCGACAAAATCGCGAAAGTTTCATTAAATATGAATTACTAGTTTAAAGCATATATAATAATGTTTATTTTAGAAGTCAATCTTATTTGTTTGCGGCATGCAGATAGTCCTTAAGATCATGCCCTGCATATGTAGGAAGATTTGCAGCAAGACATCTTGATAATTGAGCGTATTTAGACTTGCTGGCTGCCTGACTGCTGGTAATTCCGCTTTGTATACGACGCGTTATGCCAACCCTCGACTGAGTTATTTGTTCGCGGCATGCCATCAGCAGTTATAACAGTTATAACCTAGCACATAATGTGTACATAATGCGCACGTACGCATCCCATTCTCTTGGCCTCTCTTGCGATTTTGTCAGCGCGCATTTGTCGAAAACCAGTTACCGGGTTTGTCGGCGCTCATTTGTCCGTCGCGGTTTTGTCGGCGGTCATATGTCTATCGCGCTTTTGTCGGCGAACCGTCGCAGGCATCAAACAGTATCATATGTCATAGGAATGGAAATTTTTATTAACAGTTACAATCATTTAGTTAAGTGTACCCAAAATAAACCAATTCACACAAATATATTGACATTTATATATCGTCAGTGATAAATTCACATAATTTTTTTCGCAAAAAAACATTAAGCAATGAGCTCATTTCCTAATTCAACATGGATCATATTTTAACAATAGCAGTTATTGTTTTCTGACTTTGACAAGCCATCAGTTCAACAAGTTTTGTAAGAAAATATAAATGGCAATGTCATTGATAACAGTTACTATTATTGCTTATTGCATTTATTGCACAACCGACGTGAAACACTGCACTCGTTGCAAACATGCTTGCCACACTCATCACAACTCTGACGCTGCTTCCTGTCCTTGACACAGAGGTAGCAGCGACTCTTCTTCTGACGCTTTGGTGCAGGCTGATGTGGCGGGCGGCTGGGGTTGGTACCCAGCCAGGATGCCCAGGCGGACCGGAGGAGGGCTTGTGCCTTCTCCAGACCACGAGGGGGCGACCGCCAGGGGCGGCCCGGTGCCTGAAGAACCCTGGACCTCAGCACTTCCGCCACACCAGGAAGTGCTGGGGGGAAGAAGACTGGGGACACCCGGAGGGCTTCCGGGTGCGCAGCCGGCACTTCCTCCACACGGGGGTGTGCCCGCGGAGGATTGCCGGGAAGCAGCTGGAGCCCATCCGGGCTCGTATATAAGGGGCCACCTCCCTGCATTCGAGAGCGAGAGTCGGGTGGAAGAGGACGGAGATGGAGAGAGGATTGGAGGCGGCCAGAAGGAAGGCACGATAGACTGTGAGGCCTGGACCTTGGGGGATTGGTGCTGGAGGCACTGGGTTGTGCACTGACTTCAATTGCACATATTGTAAATAAATATGAGTGTTTTGGGTGCAAAACCGTTGTCCGTCTGTCTGTGTCCGGGTCCCGTTCCACACTGATCATCAGGTTCATGTGGTGATGAATGAACAGCAATAACACTAAGTGTTGATCTGTGCAAGCCAATTGTTGATCTGCGTGTGATATGAGCATGAACCAATGCTTCACTGATATCAGTTAGGAACATTCGGCGTCTGGGGTGACATCGTTTGTTCCAGTCTGGATAAGTTGAAGTCCATATGATGAAAGCTGCAATGCCACATACATCAAGGCAGTTCATAAAGAATGCAAAGGGCCATCGGTTTGTGCACCTTTTGCACATGTACTGGTGAACTTCCTGATCAAGTGTGTCCACTGCCCCCTTTAATAATAATTTCTGGCTTTTTAGCTTTGGTTTCATCGACTGAACTGTCATGGTGCAGAGTGGAAAGTAGTATAACAGCCTTACGTGGTTTCGGCACATATGACACTAGTGTCGTTGTTTTGGTGAAACCTAATAGAGATGACTGGGTTGGCCTGTCTGCACGTGCATGAAATTACGGAGGTATGAATGCTTTGTTTGACAAAGCTAACTCTTGATCAGTGAAGTAACTGTCGCATGTTACATTTCGATTGCTCCCTTCGTAAGGTTCAACAAGTTTCTCATCTACTTGTCTCCCCAGAACTGTGGCTCTGACTGTTTCCTTGCCAATGTATGGTATGCCATTGAGTGGGTAGAATGTTCCCGAGTCACATGCCCACCATATCTTCATCTCATATCTATCTGGTTTAGATGGGAGATACTGTCTGAACGGGCAACGTCCTCGAAAAGGACGCCATCACCACCAAAGTCATGCAACGAATGGAAAACATCATGCAGTCGGCCTCACTAAACAGACTGTTGGATTCATAGCAAACTGTTTGCTCACCTGTCAAGTGTTGCTAATTATAAATGACTAAAACTATGATGTCATCTATGCATAAATGTGGAAATGCTGCTTTGGGGCCAATGGACCCTGGTTGGCCATCTATGTCGGTACAATAAAAAAAAAAATTTTACATCGTTAACAACGTCACAGAATTTTTTTTTTGCTAGTATTATGTGGTATATATGGTTACTGACGAATTCTAATATTCTCTTAATTTTATGGGTATGGGTTTGGCTAGGACCTCTGGCCAAACGCACGAATGGGTCCTCTGGACCCAACTTGGCCGGATAAGGGCTAGCCTTCCTCCTCTCCTCCTTCCTCCAGACACACCTTCCCCTTTTCTTCTCCTTCGGCCAACAGTAGCCCAATTTCCCCCATAACCCTGTTGTCTAACAATACTGGTGGTGGCCTTTGTTAACCTGGGCCTTGATCAATCCGGTATGAAAATCTGTGTTGCTGCCCGCATATCGATCTGGCACAATTTTACACCAGATGCCCTTCCTGAAGTAACCCTTCCCATTTATCTGGGCTTGGGACAAGCATGGAGAAACACAGTAGTTTGTACATCCCCTGTGGCTGGGTTAAAACCATTCTCAGTATACAGTATTATTTTGAAAACATTCTTATAACAATTACAATTGTTGAATGTAGTGAGAAGTCAGACTTAACATAATTGTTTTACATGGTGATGGTACATATGGTGAAATGGTAGTTGTCAAGAAGCTCTGTGGAATTTGTACCTTTCCTCATCCCAGCATTTGTTTAAAACCAATGTCACGTCACGCCACTTATAGTCATTGTGCAATCTGGAGTTACTGATCTCGACACCAGACTGTGTCAGTTTACAAGACCGATAATCACTGGGCATGTCAAATTTAATGAATATGTGGTGCCTTCAAAGTTGTGCTTGCCACAGTTTGTGACATCCAATAACTTGCTGCCTGATGAAGCTAGTGTTGTATGAAGGGTTAACAGGTTTGATAAATTTAGCTACAATCTCGGTCCCTTTTTTTTTTGTTTTCCATTCTGTAAAACATGAGACATTAAAGAGATGATCTTCTCTTCTGCTACTGAAGTCCAAAACCCCTATGTTCCTTATTCCTCGTCACAGCATTCAATGCATTGTATTTCTAGATGATCATTCATTGGTTGCCAGCTCTCATGTACATAGAGCCTGACACCGCAACTAAAAGCAAAGACTAGTTGGAGTGAGTTGCGGGGTATGTTATGTGATTGGTCTTCACGGTAACGCACTACCAAATGCCTCTGACTCACTAATATTATGTAAATGAAGGCAATGGCTGAAGATGCCTGGAAAAAGCTATGTGATGTGACATAGTCTTTATCCAGTGTCACTCATACGCATCTGAGGTTTACCTTCTGGGCTCATGTGATAGTAAGCACTACCACTCCGGGACATGAGGGGGCATGGATACTGATGGCAACATCTACCTTTTCTCCTTGAAACTGCCCAAAGAAGGAAACTGACTCCACTTACTGAGGTCCCTGTACTATAAAACACGAGCCAGTAACGGTATGATATTAATTGGGAAAAAAAAAAGACTGATGACCGGAGCTCCTACCTGAAATTGAAGCAACTGAGAAAAGACTAAAGAAGCCACTCGTTTAATTTTCAGTTAACCTACTTATTTTTTAATTTTGCTTTATTGGATGTGCCATTGAGTGTCTGTTTCTGTTCAGGGACGGGGAAAATATTAACAGGGAGATTTGGTTGGTGCCCGAACACTTTCTCTGTGACTCCTCAGTCGACACCAGATACTTCTATTTCTAGTCAAATCTTAAAGGTATCTATGTGGGTTAAGAGACATCTTTAAACTGTCCACATACTGGTGTGGTTCCCAGTGGCAGTACAAAGGAAACATGGACTAAAACAACTGGAATGCCTTCTATGCACCTGATGCAACTAAGTTGCTCTTACTTCATACATTGTTAAAACCTCAGAGGTTTTCAGAACACTTTGCTCCTCTGCAGTTTGCCTATCAGGCATACAGTGCATCCAGAAAGTATTCACAGCGCATCACTTTTTCCACATTTTGTTATGTTACAGCCTTATTCCAAAATGGATTAAATTCATTTTTTTCCTCAGAATTCTACACACAACACCCCATAATGACAAAGTGAAAAAAGTTTACTTGAGGTTTTTGCAAATTTATTAAAAATAAAAAAAACTGAGAAAGCACATGTACATAAGTATTCACAGCCTTTGCCATGAAACTCAAAATTGAGCTCAGGTGCATCCTGTTTCCACTGATCATCCTTGAGATGTTTCTGCAGCTTAATTGGAGTCCATCCTGTGGTAAATCAGTTGATTGGACATGATTTGGAAAGGCACACGCCTGTCTATATAAGGTCCCACAGTTGACAGTTCATGTCAGAGCACAAACCAAGCATGAAGTCAAAGGAATTGTCTGTAGACCTCTGAGACAGGATTGTCTCGAGGCACAAATCTGGGGAAGGTTACAGAAAAATTTCTGCTCCTTTGAAGGTCCCAATGAGCACGGTGGCCTCCATCATCCGTAAGTGGAAGAAGTTCGAAACCACCAGGACTCTTCCTAGAGCTGGCCGGCCATCTAAACTGAGCGATCGGGGGAGAAGGGCCTTAGTCAGGGAGGTGACCAAGAACCCGATGGTCATTCTGTCAGAGCTCCAGAGGTCCTCTGTGGAGAGAGGAGAACCTTCCAGAAGAACAACCATCTCTGCAGCAATCCACCAATCAGGCCTGTATGGTAGAGTGGCCAGACGGAAGCCACTCCTTAGTAAAAGGCACATGGCAGCCCGCCTGGAGTTTGCCAAAAAGCACCTGAAGGACTCTCAACAACAACAACAACAACATTTATTTATATAGCACGTTTTCATACAAAAAAATGTAGCTCAAAGTGCTTTACATAATGAAGAATAGAAAAATAAGAGACACAGTAAGAAAATGAAATAAGTCAACATTAATTAACATAGAATAAAACAAACAAAATTCTCTGGTCTGATGAGACAAAAATTGAACTCTTTGGTGTGAATGCCAGGCGTCACGTTTGGAGGAAACCAGGCACCGCTCATCACAAGGCCAATACCATCCCTACAGTGAAGCATGGTGGTGGCCTGTTTTTTCAGCAGCAGGAACTGGGAGACTACTCAGGATAAAGGGAAAGATGACTGCAGCAATGCACAGAGACATCCTGGATGAAAACCTGCTCCAGAGCGCTCTTGACCTCAGACTGGGGCGATGGTTCATCTTTCAGCAGGACAACGACTCTAAGCACACAGCCAAGTTATCAAAGGAGTGGCTTCAGGACAACACTGTGAATGTCCTTGAGTGGCCCAGCCAGATCCCAGACTTGAATCCGATTGAACATCTCTGGAGAGATCTTAAAATGGCTGTGCACCGACGCTTCCCATCCAACCTGATGGAGCTTGAGAGGTGCTGCAAAGAGGAATGGGCGAAACTGGCCAAGGATAGTTGTGCCAAGCTTGTGGCATCATATTCAAAAAGACTTGAGGCTGTAATTGCTGCCAAAGGTGCATCGACAAAGTATTGAGCAAAGGCTGTGAATACTTATGTGCATGGGATTTCTCAGTTTTTTTATTTTTAATAAATTTGCAAAAACCTCAAGTAAACTTTTTTCACGTTGTCATTATGGGATGTTGTGTGTAGAATTCTGAGGAAAAAAATGAATTTAATCTTTTTTGGAATAAGGCTGTAACATAACAAAATGTGGAAAAAGTGATGCGCTGTGAATACTTTCTGGATGCATTGTATGTAGGTGTGGAGGATACTCTGATCTACATGCTCCACAGAGCCTACTCCCACTTGGACAAAGTTGGTACCACAGTCAGTATCATGTCCTTTGACTTTTTAAGTGATTTAAAGCAACATTCTGCCTCAATGACTGGGAAAAAAGCTCAAAGCTATGCATCTTGATGCTCCCATAATCTCCTGGATCATGGACTACCTGAAACACAGACATCAGTATATGAGGCCCAATGGCCGTGTGTCAGAGAAGGTGGTATGTAAAACAGGGCACCTCGGCTAGCTGTCTTGTCTACTTTCTACACAACATACCTCCAGTGTAATACCAGTGCTTGGCATCTACAGAAATTCTCAGATGACTCCTCATCATAGGCTGCATTAATGAAGGAGGTGAGTCAGAGTAAAGGAGGTTGATGGTGAATTTTGTCCTAACCACCTGCAGCTTAACATCTGCAAGACAAAAGAGACTTCCAGCATACCAAGAAGACTCTGAGACCAGTCACCATTCAGGAGCAGGATGTGGAAGTGGTGCAGAACTACAAGTAACTAGGGGTCCACATGAACAACAAATTGGACTGGTCTGATAACACAATGCCACTGTACAACAGGAACCAAAGCAGACTTCACTTCCTAAGGAGACTCAAGTCTTTTGATGTGTGCAGTGAACTGCTGCAGTTGTTCTATCAGAGTGTAATAACCAGTGTATCCTGGGGAAGCAACTTAAGTTCATATAACGCAAAAGTCTGTTTCATCAAAGGGTTGACCCTGGACACACTGGAAACAACTGTGGAAAAGGGAATGGTGGTCAAATTGCTTACCATTATGAAAAATCTCCTCCATGCCCTCCAGGAGGTGCTTTCTTGGAACACTTTTAGTTACAGGCTCATTCCACCATGGTGTGCTCTGAAACACATCTGAGGGTCTTTTCCACATGGTACCGTCAGGTAATTGAATGCCCCAACATCCCAGACTAATAATCAATAAGTTTGCTTGTATTTATTTTGTTATTCTGTACAATAAATATTTATTACTTAGTCAGTCAGCGTCCAACCCGCTATATCCTAACACAGGGTCACAGGGGTCTGCTGGAGCCAATCCCAGCCAGCACAGGCCGCAAAGCAGGAGCAAATCCCCGGGCAGGGCGCCAGCCCACCACAGGGCACACACACACACACACACACACCGAGCACACACTAGGTACAATTTAGGATCGCCAGCCAATGCACCTAAACTGTCTTTGGACTGTGGGATGAAACTTGAACACCCGGAGGACACGGGGAGAACATGCAAACTCCATGCAGGGAGGACCTGGGAAGCGAACCCAGGTCTCCTTACTGCGAGGCCACTGTGCCATGATTTTATTACTTATTTATTTATCTATTGTTATATAGCTTGCATTACTTGTCCTGTGAGTCTGGATCCATCTTTTACGTTTCTGCTGCTGCAAGCATCTGCATTTCCGCTTGGAATTAATAACATTTGTCTAATCTAATCTAAACTCCTGGTACTACCATGAGGGCCACAAGCAAATTACGTGGTGGCTCTAAAGTGACCAAAGAGACCGATGTGTGTGTCCTGTAATGATCTTGTGTCCCATTTTGCGCCTACAATCTTATAATGAAAAACTGGACTGAGAAAAACTGATTGATGAATGTTAAGGATTTCAGTCCTGAAAGTGAACTGTTTTGTCCAGCTTTTCCTGGCCTCAGTCACAATAGAAAAGCGCTACATGGCCTAAAGTCTGATACTGACAATCATCAGTACAAACTGAATTTCTGAGACTGACTAATTGTATTACCAATAAAACTAGGGCTGAGTCAGGAAAAATGTGATCATGAGTCAGGATGCTGAAAGTCGAGGCAAACTGTGAACCCCTTTGCCTGTCCACAGTAGACTGACTCACCCTTTTGGTGCATACGGCCCAGTGAGCCATGTTCGGTACAGAACATCCTGCTCCGGTGTTTTCGATGGCTGGCTGGACGCTTCTGGATATTAATAAACCTCTCTGCCTCCTCCAGTGCGGCACTATTCTTGTCTTCTCTGACGTGAGGGGCTTAGCGTCAGCACGCCAACGTGGCCCCCATCTCTCAGTCAGCGTCTCTATCCCTCCCTCTCTTACGTTCTCGCCTTCTCTCCCCCCTTTCTCCCTCCTCCACTCCTGCCATCTCTCCCTCTCTTCAGATCCCTTCTGCCGGTGGTGACACTAGTGGTTTCCCCTCTCTCTCTCTGGCACTCGTTTCTTTTCTGTTTTGTTTTTTTATTTTTTTTCTCTCCACTCTTTTCTCAAGTTGAAGCAGTTCCCTCTTGTAATCTTTCCATTTTCTCTTTTGCTACTGAATCATCGCTCTCCCTCGATATGTCCCCTATCTCTTTTGTCACTGAAGCATCTCTTGCTCCCTCTCGCTCCCACCTACCTACTCTTATTCGGTTACGCTCCCTTGCTAAATTTAGCCCAGTGGTGTTTGAGGAAATGGGTTGCCCTCAGCAACAGAACCATCTTGGGAGAGCGTCGTCGCAACCTTCTCGGTGTGCTGCTGAGCACATCAGCAAAGAGACGAAGGGAGGAGAAAGGCCGTCTTTTTTTGAAAGCCCTCCAGAATACAGATGAAGCAATCAAGAGGAAACAGCGGCATCTCTCTCTCCCTCTCCCCCTCTCGCTCGTAAGATTGAATTTGCAAAGTACTTGGAAAGGCCGCCTTTAAAATTAGCTTCGATGTACTAAACCGGAATACAGGAAAGGAGCTACGAGAGCTGGCTATTTAAAGTAACCAAGGCTTTTTTGGTACAAATTCCTTGAAATCTGCCTGAGTTCTCTGTTTAACAAATCGAAAAATTTGTGCAAAACATGTAAGCTAATATAAATGATCTTTTATATTTATCTCTTTTTATTGTTTGCATGGCTTATGTAAGCAGGTAATTATTCCTAAAATACGTATGTGCATGTCAATAAACATAAGAGATCAGAATGCAGTATTTTGCTGCAGTACGTCTATGGAAATAAATTAAAAAATGAAAGACACGTCTGTCTCAAGACAATATGCTAACTGCAATATGAAAAATTCAAAACATATACATCTGCCAGTAAGTTAAAAAAATACACTGCAACATACAGAAGTCCCTTAAAATATGTCATACATACTGCAAATAAAGGCACAAAATCAGATTGCCATCCACATCAATCAAACATGCACTGAAACATGCTTTAAAATATTATGTAAGGTGTGGCCGGGTACAGGTATGACAGGATGGGCAACACCAACCGGGTTGTCCCGTTTAATGCAGTGAGTTGAACACAAAATTGTGCCTTAAGGTGATAACGAAAAATGGCCACTCGGGCTCAAAACAACAAAATAAGCTCTTTGGCTTCACTAGAAAGCTACACGGTGATCCAGATCTAATTTTGCAGATCCAGATCGTCTGGATGACTTTGATTTATGCGGGGACGATTCCAGTTCGGCACGAAGACGGTTCTTCATGTCGTCAGTTCGCACACTTCTCGATGGTCCGGGATTTTTCGGGTGATTTTCTATGTAATAAACTTAATAAGTTATAGCGTAATGAAAATTGCATAATTAGATCTGGACCACCCTATAGAAAGTTTCTTGGGTGCTCCGGCTGATGGTTCGCTATCAAGAGAGAATGACGACTCCTTCCAGGCAGCCAGGCTTCCTTATAGTGCACATGTCAGAAGGGGCGGGGCTAAGTGCCCTCACTGGGCGGTTTCTCTGAGCTGCGGGGAGAGAAGAAGAAAAGAACGTTAGCCGCAGCGCCCTCTCTTGCCCCGGCGGGTTATCACATACACTTTATCAAGCCTGTGAGGTAGGTGACAAAGGCCATAAAATGATGCCATGATGTCCTTTTGTATCAACAGCAATACGCCTGTATACTGCCTCACTGTGACTGGGACTGCTCTTTTCTTCTTCAACCAAGTCTGACGTTTTTCTTTCTTTATAGTTTTCTTTCAGTTTAGCAGTTCTGTTGTGTATTTGAGAGGGGGTTTGATGTTTATTATAATATAATAATATACATTTATTGATTTAGATTCTTTAAAAAAAAAAAAAAATTGTAGTGTGTGTATATATGTGTGTCCAGCTGCTTTTATGAGTCAGGTGTCACTGTTGGTGATTTCACTGGTGCTTCCTTTAGAGTCGGTGATGTGGTCCCAGTGTTTTTGGTTTGAACTTGTATTCCCTTCTCAAGGGCGTTCCTCATTTTAAACTTCAGTTCTCTATCAACTGAATGAAATGCAGTATTACGGATTTTAAGACAGATTTCCTTCCTGTCATTTTCTGAACCTACACACTCCAGTAGAAGGTAACGGTGAGCTGAAGCCTGTCCTGCTCAGAGTCAATATAGCAGACAAAACCTTTGACTCCAACTCCAAAACTTATGGTACCACCGGCTCCGACTCCTCTGTTTGTTATTAGACTCATTTATTTAATATGTCGATTGAAAGCACACAACATACAAGATGCAAGGCATTTTATCACTGACTGTGTGAATTTAAAAACTACTGTTTAGAACTCTAACCTGTTAAAGTTTGGGTTTAAAGACTATAGCTATGCCACTGTGGACATTATATACATTGAGTAGCATTGATAATAAGAAAAAACATACATTACTAAGAAATGATTTTATCAAATGGCTTGAAAAAAAATACTTAAATCAAGTTAGCATACTCGTATGTGAAATTGAAAATTTTAACACATATTACAATTTACCTTTAATCGGAGTCAGAATCGGTACATTTCAACCAACTCCGACTCCAGTAACCTGGTAAATACATCTGAGTAAAACTCTACAGCCCTGATCCTAGTGTAGGAATATTTTGAGCAAAGCAGGGAACAAACATACAGAACATAACCTCACCTCATTCATTAGACACAGCAGAACTGACAGAAAGATGTATGTCAGCGTCATAATATAAGATTTACGCTCATTCTTGAGTGCTTCTTTGCCATTATTTATGAACAACAGAGCTATTAGGCAGATCAAGCAAGCACAATACACGATACACATTCTCGCTTATGTCATTTAATTACCTACAGTGCATCCGGAAAGTATTCACAGC
>JANRMT010062796.1:90230901-90289148 GCA_026402145.1 Polypterus bichir lapradei | reverse complement strand
CACAGTCACCAGATCTCAACCCAATAGAGCATCTTTGGGATGTGGTGGAACGGGAGCTTCGTGCCCTGGATGTGCATCCCACAAATCTCCATCAACTGCAAGATGCTATCCTATCAATATGGGCCAACATTTCTAAAGAATGCTTTCAGCACTTTGTTGAATCAATGCCACGTAGAATTAAGGCAGTTCTGAAGGCGAAAGGGGGTCAAACACCGTATTAGTATGGTGTTCCTAATAATCTTTTAGGTGAGTGTATAAAACTTGACACAAATACAATCTTTATTTTTCACAGTGTATTTCTATAGCAGGCAGAATCTCGGCACTGTGTTTAGTGCTGCTGTCTCACAGATTCAGCTCAGGGTTCTGCCTGTATGGAGTTTTTCGAGTGGAGTTTCTCTATATGTGTCTGTATCAGGTACAGTGGATTCACAAAGTATCCAGACCCCTTCACTTTTTTCACATTTTATGTGGCAGTCTTGTGCTGAAATCACTTAAATTCATATTTTCCCTCACCAAGCAACACTCAGCACCCCAGAAATGACAAATTGAAAATGGGATTTTCGTTTTGCAAATTTAAAAATAATAAACTGAAATCTCACATTGACACGAGTTCTTCAGAACCTTTACTCAGAACTTTGTTGAAGCCCCTTTGGCAGCAGTTCCAAGTCTGGACTCATCCTGGGTTTGATTCGACAAGCTTCACACATCTGGATTTGGGGAGTGTCTGCCATTCTTCTCTGCAGGTCCTCTGCAGCTTAGTTAGGTTGGATGGAGAACGTCAATGGTCAGCTACTTTCAGATCTCTCCAGAGATGTTCGATTGGGTTCAAGGTCAGCATCTGACTGGACAATTCAAGGCCACTCACAGAGTTGTCCCAAAGCCACTCTTGTGTTGTGTTTGCTTTGTGCCTAGGATCACTGGTAGGATCCCATTGGAAGGTGAACCTTCAGCCCTGTCTGAGGTCCAGAGTGCTCTAGAGCAGGTTTTTCATTAAGGAGATCTATGTGCTTTGCTCCCTCAAGCCTGACTTGTCTCTCATTCCCCAGCCCCACAGCATGATGCTGCTACTGCCATGTTTCACTGTTGGAATAGCATTGCGCAGATGATGAGCAGTGTCTTGTTCACAGTTGTCCTAAAGCCAATCCTGTGTCATCTTCTTCTGTATTTATATGCTTCCCCTTGGCCATATTATTCGTAGCTATGGACTGGGCTATCATTTTTATGCAGATGATACTCAACTCTACTTCAATGTTAAAAGTGGAACTTCATCAGAGCTTTCTCACATCACAACCTGCCTTAGTGAAATTAAAACCTGGATGGAGCAGAACTCTTTAAAATGAAACTGCAACAAAACTGAACTCCTGCAAATAGGGACTATAATGCAGCTTAATAAAATGAGCTCCTTCCCAGTCCATCTTGGCGGTGATCTCCTCAGACCTGCCTCTACTGCAAAGAATCTCGGTGTCATTTTTGATTCCTCCCTTTCTTACTCCGCCCACATAAATCACATTAAGAAACTTTCTTACTTTCACCTCCGTCACATATCCCGTGTTCACTGCTTCCTCTCCTTTTCTAATGCTGAGTAACTTGTCCATGCTTTTATCACATCCCGCATAAATTATTGTAACTCGCTGCTGGCGTGTGCCCCTTCTAATCTTATATCACAGCTCCAGCTTATTCAAAACTCGGCTGCAAGAGTCCTGACTCAAACCAGCAGCAGCGAGCACATCACACCCATCCTGCTCAGTCTTCATTGGCTCCCTGTGTCTTACAGAATCGAATATAAAATCCTACTAATAACCTACAAAGCCTTAAATAACCCCGCGCCAAACTACATCAGTGACCTTCTTCATCACTATGTGCCTGTCTGCCCACTAAGGTCCTCTGATTCTGGCAATCTTGTTGTGCCCCACACTAATCTACACTCCATGGGTGACAGCAGGGCCTTCAGCTGTATGGTGCCAGGACTCTGGAATGACCTACCGAAATTAATGAGATCAGCTGACTCCATGAATTCTTTTAAAAAAACAACTCAAAACTCATCTGTTCAGGAAGGCTTTTAGCTCTACTTGACTTCATTCCCCTTCTCTCAGTTTACCTCTCTGTCAAAATGCTTATGTAACCTGTATGTGTGTGTGTGCTGGACCATCAATTATGTTGTCTGTTAGGCTTTCTTTGAACTTACTGTCTTAATATTCTTTATTTATTTATTTGGTTTGTACAATGCTATACGCTGTATACCCTGCTGTTTTCTCTTATTTTCTGTAAGTGCCTTGAGCATGGGAAAGGCGCTATATAAATAAAATGTATTATTATTATTATTTGCTTTGTGTGCTGTTGTAAGGCGAACCTTTGTCCCATTCTGTGGTGCAGAACTCTCTGTAGCAGGTTTTCATTATGGCACCTTTCCCTCACACCTGACTAGTCCCCCTTGATGCTGCCACCACACTAGTTTACCATTAGAACGATATCTCATAGGTGATGAGGACTGTTGATGGATACAATTTGCCAAAGCGCTGTTATTGAAGTGAATATATTGGGTTTTCCAGCAACCTCGTTCACAGCTGGCTCAGGCAAACATTTTTTCCCAAGCTCCCCATGACATAACAGCTGTATCACAGAAGTTTCACGTATGCCTACTGTAAAATCCTTGCTAACTTGGTCATCGCTCTGTTGCAACTGCATGAGAAGAAAAGAAACTGCTATTTTAGCTACTGAGATGTGTTGAAACCAACAAAGAACCCAGAACCGAACACACCCACTGAACAGTGCTGTAGGATATTTCTCCACGTCTCTAACCACACTTGTTTCTTCCACTTGCTGATATTTGAACCACCCAGACTCTTTGCCCTATGTGGATTGTCAGTGAACTTAAAAAGATAAAAATGTGTCCCAAAACCACAAAGGTTAAAAATAATGCCAGATTTTCATTCTTCACACATTTCAAAATAAATAAGTAAGTGAGTAAGTGAGTGAGTAAGTAAGTAAGTAAATAAGTAAGTAAGTAAATAAATAAATAAATAAGCATAAAACTTTTAGTATTACTAGCACTGCCAATGGATTTTAAGCACCGATCACTGTGCTGGCAACACAGCACCACGTGGCTAATTATGCATGCAAATCTTAAAACAAGCCTTAAAGGAGCCCTCATCCTCTCCTCAACAGAATACATGGACACACTATGAAATAACAAAGACAAAACATTTATTACTATTTACAAGGCCTTTCTTTATTCTTCATGGAAGAAGAAAAGTGCAAAGCATTTGTGCAGACACGTGGGAAATAAAAAAGACATTCCCTGGAGTTGCAACTTCAAATAATGGAAGGAGCCAGTCGCACACCGCCGCTTCATGGCACAGCCAATGCGTGCCCCAAGATTGGAAGTCTGTGAGCGCAATGATTTATATTTTATTTACTTATTGCTCATTTGTGGACATTAGTTGTATTTTATTTATGTTATTCATGCCATGTGTGTCTTTTGTTATTTGAGGCAGGGTGGCACAGTTTTCAGCACAGCTGCCTCACAGCTCAAATCACATATTTGGCCACAATTATCGATACAGAACTGTTGGCAGACTTTTCCCTAGCCTTAAGGAACACTTAAAAGACTAGCATGCCATTATAATCCACTCAAAACTAGTTCTGCTTCTCCCTCTCCTTTGACTTCAAAGGATTTTGTTGAATTCAGCGAAGTTTATGGAGTGATGAGTTACACTTCACTATCTGATGGACTAATCTGGGTTTGGCGGATGCCAGGACTGTATAGCGCCTACTGTAAAGTTTGGTGGAGGAAGTCTAATGGTCTGGGGCTGTTTTTCAGGTTTTGGGTTAGACCTCTGGGTTGCGGTGTAGGGTATGGTTAATGACACAGCATGCAAAGACAATTAAGATAGCTGAGCGCTTCAGCTTGGGGAGGGCAATTTTCTGTTCCAGCATAACAGTGCCCTTGTGCACAAAGCCAGGACCATAAGACATGGAGGAACTGGTGTGGCCAGCACAGAAAACTTACTTCAACCCTATTGAACATCTTTGGGATGAATTAGAATGCTGATTGTGAGCCAGGTCTCTTCGTCCACCATCAGTACCTGTCCTCACCAATGCTCTTTTGGCCGAAACTTTGAGCACAAACTCCCGTAGACACACTCCAAGATTTTTGTGAAAAGAAGACTGGAGACAAATTATTGCTGCAAAGAGGTGTGTGTGTGGGGCTGGGGGGACAACTCCATATTAATGCCCCAGTGGGATGTCCAACAAGCTCATACAGGTGTCCACAAGCTTTTGGCCATACAGTGTAGCTGCTTCTCTTTAGCATTTAGTGTCCTCTCTTTTCAAATGTCATTAACTGGATACAATTTAGAATTCACATTATTTAAAAAAGTAAAATAAAAAGAAAATATTAAAATTTGACTACTGCTTATTTAAAAAAATCTATATAAATGCACATTTCATTTATCTATCTATCTATCTATCTATCTATCTATCTATCTATCTATCTATCTATCTATCTATTTCATATTGACTGAAAAATGAAACAGCTAATTAGAAGCATTATTATTTTTATTATTATTATTTTCAGACAGTGTCAGTTAATAAAGAGGTGCAAACAACAGGGGTAGCTACTTCATTCTGTGATCATTAGCAAGACACTTTAAAAGAAAGAAAACAGATAAACCTTAAAAAGAGAGATCTGTAGCTTAGTCATACTTATTAAATTCCTTTAAAAACTAAATTAATCTGGGTGTTCATTTCTGGTTTGACACATTAAAGGCTGAAACTGGCAAATAATGGTCAATTTAATTAAGACATCAGTCCAACTTATATCAGAAACTGATTGAAACAAAAGCCTGCACCCACTGTGACCATCCATGAACTGAGTTAAGTAGCTGGTATCTGGATCCTACATGTTCTTCCCTTGTTTATGTGCTTGTAGGTTCATTTGTGACTGTAAACTGGCTCCACATCTATGATATGTGGTTATGTGCGTGACTGTGTCCTGAAAAGGACTGGCACTTATTCATGGTTGTTTCCTGCTTTGTGCCTAATACTGCTAGGCTAGCCTTCAGTGGTTCACAAGCCTGAAATTAGATTTCATGGAGATTGCTAAATGGACAGACAGATGACTGACTGTAAGGAAAGATCATATTCATCTCCCAAGTTATTCAAATTTTGTTCATATTTCAGGTTAATGGTGAATGACGTACTCAAGGACATGGTGAGAGAATGCTGGCACTACTGGATGCCACTGCTCTGCTGGTGACTTAGTTTTATTTTGTAGTTACGTTTCTATTAGTTGCGTCTTATTAGCTAATCTGCTGTCTTTGTCTAAGTGACAGTACTTGCTATATTTTTGTCGTTATCTGTTGGAGTTTCATTTGAGTGTTTTTCCAGTGTTTACCTGGTTGCGGGCGATCTGCTTTCTCCGGCTGGAATCCGTGGTACGGATTGACAAGCTGCTTCTTTGGAGTGTGTTTGCTTGGATTGTCCTGTTTTTAATGCTTTATTAAGTAACATCGATTTAGAAGTATGTAGCTGCGGAGCTTCTTCAACTTCGGTGTCACCTGTCTGAACCACCTTCGGCATTGTGCCATCACCAGGATATTCTCTGTTTCTCCCGTCGGAAACACATTGACCACAGGTCTTAACGGAACTTCAACTATAATGACCACAGGCAAATACGGTCTTTATGGTCTACTTTTCCTTGAACTTGACAGGGATCTGGATGGACAGTTGACCTTAGTGTGCTAGCTAGCCTAGTGAGGTTGGCCATAGCAACACCTGGGAAAAAAAAAATTGCCATTGGGCTATTCCATTGGTTCTCAAACTGTGGGATGGGCCCCCCTAGGGGGAGGGCACGAAGGTGTGAAAAAAAGAAAACAAGAATCAAAAATATGAAAAAATACATCTTATTGAAACCAAAACAAATTAACTTAAACTACATTCTGATACTAGAAAAATAAATATAGAGTTAGATAAATGTCGACAAAAATTAAGTAGGTATAATACATCTCGCCTGAAGAAGGGGCTTGAGTTGCTTCGAAAGCTTGCATATTGTAATCTTTTTAGTTAGCCAATAAAAGGTGTCATTTTGCTTGGCTTTTCTCTACGTAGGTATAATAAAATATGCATCTACGAGGTGTGGCAGAAAATTAATGAGACTGGCAACACTGCAAGTGATCTGGCAACGCTGCGCTGTTGTCCTTGATAGAGCACGTGTATCAGTACCCTCCCATAGCTCAGTGCAAGTTTCAACTCCTTCCGTTAACTACGTGATTTATGTGACTGCTATTAACGAAGTTGTGTTTTTGGTTGTGCGTCACGCAAAATGGAACAGAGGAATTTGGAGCAACGTTGTGCCATTAAATTTTGTGTTAAGCTTGGAGAATCGGCAAGTGTGATGTTTGAAAAGTTAAAACAGGCCTATGGGGAACATTCTTTATCCCGAGCTCAAGTTTTTCAGGGAGGCCATCAACTTCGAAAACCAATGAAAACATCGAACGTGTGAACACTCTTGTGAGATCAGACCGTTGTTTAACATTAAGAATGTTGAGTGAACAATTCAATTTGAACAGATTTACCGTTCATCAAATTTTGACTGAACATTTGCACATGCGAAAGGTCTGTGCCAAAATGGTGCCGAAAAACCTCACAATTGAGCAGAAGGACAATCGAAAAAACGCATTCCTGTGGTTCCCCAGCCCCCTTATTCACCTGACCTCAGTCCGTGTGACTTTTTCCTTTTTCCTAAACTGAAAAATGTCCTCAAAGGACGTCATTTCGGGACTTTAGAAAACATCCAAAAGAGTGTAACGGACATGCTGAAGACCATACCGGCTGAAGACTTGCAGCGCTGCTACCAACAGTGGGAACAACGTCTCCATCGGTGTGTAGCTGCCCAAGGGAACTACTTTGAAGGGGATAACATTGATGTTTGAAAAAAATAAAAACTTTGGTAAATAAAAAATCAGTCTCATTACTTTTCTGCCACACCTCGTATGACAGGGGTGGGCAGATTCAGTCCTGGAGGGCCGCAGTGGCTGCAGGTTTTTGCTCCAACCCAATTGCTTAATAAGAAGCACTTATTGCTCAAGTAACACTTGTGCTTCACTTTAGTTGTCTCGCTCGTTACGATTTTGAACCCTTATTGCTTGTTTTAGTCTTAAACAGCTGTTCTCTTGGTTTTTAATGGCTTTTTATTAGCAATAAGATTCAAATGACAAAAGAAAGCAGCTTTTCTCCATTTAGCTTGTTACCATTTACACCTGTGTGTTTTTATCATGCACTATTGGCTTTAATTAAAAACTTGGAAGGAAAGTGAAGAGAAAAAAGGGAAAGATTGAGTATTACTCCATTTTAGCCTTCAAATCATTTAGATGATATCCTTACAAAGGGGAAGAACATCTAGGATATGAGAATGGCCTGATATGGCAGAGTTAAAGCACTACCAAGCAATCAAATTAAATTATTGGCACGGATTGTTTTCTAATTAAGCAACTGGGTTGGAGCAAAAACCTGCAGCCTTTGCGGCCCTCCAGGACTGAATTTGCCCACCCCTGATCTATGATATATCATTAATTAAAAAGAACAAATTGGTATTAGTGGGCTCCTTTCAAAAAAACGTTAGGGGGGCGCAATTAAAACTGTTATGAAAACTCGGGTCGCAAATACGTAAAGGTTGAGAAACGCTGGAGTATTCAATGTCCGTTCACTCACCGGTAGGGGTCCTATACTCTATGATCTATTAACTGACCGTAAGTTTGATTAATTTTTGTTTAAATGAGACCTGGCAGAGCCCAGTGATTTTTTGCAGTTTAATCAAGCTGCTCCCCCCTGGGTTTGTTTACATTTTCCATCCCTGTGCCTCTGGTCGTGGTGGAGGTCTCGTGATATTCTACATTGTAGAGTTGAAAGTATCTTGTAAAACTGTGCCTCAGTATGCCTCATTTGAATCCAATGTCTTGCAAATCAATGGATCTACTCCCACTATACTTGCCACTATTTATCGACAGCCTAAGTATTTAAATGAACTGTCTGAGTTTGTAAATTCTCTTTGTTCTGTGTCATCTAATGTTATTTTATTGGGTGATTTTAATATACAAATAGACACTGTTACTGATAATCTTACGAGGGATTTTATATCATGCCTCGATAGTACTGGTCTGCAGCAATTTATAGACTTTCCTACTCACTCTAAAAGTCATATGTTTGATCTTATTTATTGCTCTGGTGTTACTCCTTATAATTGTACAGCATCTGACCTGCCGATATCCGATCACAAACTGGTGTCTTTTAACGTCGACTTAACATTATCTAATCAAATCTTTTTCATTCTATCTCATTTCGCAATATTAAGAATATTGATTTAATTGCCTTCTCCAATGGAGTCGACAATCTGCCCAGTAGTGACAATTTATTTACCCCAGATGAACTGGAGGGCGCTGTTGCCTCGCAGTAAGGAGACCTGGGTTCACTTCCCGAGTCCTCCCTGCGTGGAGTTTGCATGTTCTCCCCGTGTCTGTGTGGGTTTCCTCCGGGTGCTCCGGTTTCCACCCACAGTCCAAAGATGTGCAGGTTAGGTGCATTGGCGATCTTAAATTGTCCCTAGTGTGGGCTTGGTGTGTGTGCGCTTTGCAGTGGGCTGGCACCCTACCTGGGATTTGTTCCTGTCTTGCGCCTTGTGCTGGCTGGGACTGGCTCCCGTGACCGTGTGTTAGGATATAGCGGGTTGGAAAATGGCTGTCTGGCAGATGAACTGGTTTCACACTATAACAATGGACTATGCAGCCTTTTAGACAATCTTGCTCCTCTGAAAACCCAGACTGTCTCTTTCGTCCATTCTGCCTCCTGGTTCACCACGGAACTTTGCCAACTTAAAGCTAAGGGTGGACGTTTGGAATGCCTTTATAAAAAGACAAGCTTTGCTGTCCATAAGAATATGTATGATGAACATGAGGCTTTGTCTGCAGCAAGAACTTGATATTATGCAACACTAATTGGGTCTGCTGAAGGGAATACTTGGGCTTTATTCTCAACTGTAAACAACATCCTATGGCCACCTGACAGTCTTCCACCTCAATTTTACTGCACTGATCAATGTAACTCTTTTATGACCTTTTTTAACATGAAAATTGGAAATGTCCACCAGCAGGTGAATACTTTTGGAAATTCCATACATGGATCGTTTTATGATCCCCCTTCTCTTTTTCTTACCAGTTTTAAACTCCCAACTGCGGATGAAATATTTGGTATTAGAAAATCCAAGCCCTCTACCTGTCAGCTGGTTCCTTCCTATTTGGTTAAATTCTGTTTGTCTTCTCTTTTCTCTCTAATAACTAACATTATACATTCTTCCCTTATCTTTGGTCTTCCTCCTTTATCTTTTAAAACGGCTGTAATAACTCCAATTCTCAAGAAATCTGCTGTGGATCCCTACAACCTTAATAATTATCGTCCAACCTCAACTTTACCTTTCCTTTCAAAAGCACTTGAATTAACTGTCATTGAGCAGGTTCACTCTTACCTTACTGACAATCATTTGGTTGTACAATTTCAGTCTGGCTTTCGTCCATTTCACAGTACAGAGATGGCCTTTGTTAAAATCACCAATGACTCTGGGCTGTTAACCGTACTTGTGCTCCTTGATCTGAGCTCTGCCTTCGATACAATCTCTCATCTCCTTGTGAGATTAAAATCGATTGGAGTTATTGGGACTCCACATACCTGGTTTAAATCTCATCTCTCAGATCGCATGCAGTTTGTACAATTAAAAAAATTCAGATCATAAGTTTGCCCAGTTGTTAATGGTATTCTCCAGGGCTCTGTCTTGGGTCCCCATCTATTTATTATTGATCTTCTGCCCCTAGGTCATATCTTTAGTAAATCTGATATTCATTTTCACAGTTATGCTGACAATAGTCAACTTTGTTTGTCTACTAAGCCTGATTCCACTCTTTCACCTTCTTCCCTCTCTGACTGTCTGTAAGAAGTTAAATCATGGTTGTCTGCTAATTTTCTTAAATTAAATAGTTAAAAAAAACAGAGGTTCTGCTGGTAGGAATTAAATCAGTTTTGGATAAATGTGATAATATTTCATTGACTATTGATTATTTTCTAATCCCTTCTGTTTCCCAGGTTAAGAGCTTAGGTGTTATTCTCAATAGTACCTTAAAATTACTCAGTCTGCATATTTCCATCTACGTGATGTCAGCCATTTATGTCCATCTCTTTCAGCTATCAGCACTGCTATACTTGTTCATGCTCTGGTAACATCTCAAATTGATTATTGTAATTCTATACCTTCTGGTCTTCCTCACAAACTCCTTTACAAACTTCAATTTGTTCAGAAAGCTGCAGCTCATATTATTATCAGAACCTCTTCCATAGAACACATGGCTCCTGTCCTTCAGCAGCTCACCTTGCTCTGTATTAAATATCGCATTGATTTTAAGATTCTACTTATTACTTACAAGACCCTCCATAATCTGGCACCTCCTTATCTATCTCATCTCCATTCCTTCTCATATCCTTAGATCTTCTTCCTCTGTCAATCTTATTATACCTCCTGCTCGCTTGACTATCATGGGATTTAGAGCTTTCAGTCGAGTAGCCCCTTGCCTCTGGAACTCTCTCCCACAAGACATTCGTAATATCAACTCTCCTCCTACCTTTAAATATCATCTTAAAACACATCTTTTTGAGCTCACTTATTCTGTCTGATAATTTTAGCTTATAAATTTAAATTCAATTTTATTATTCTATTTATTCTGGTTTGATTGTACTGTAATATATTATATTCATTTTATATTGCAACTGTTGTTAATGTGTTCTGTAAGGTGTGCCTGTGTGTCTTGAAAGAAGCCTATAAATAAAATAAATTATTATTAGTATTATCAGCAGAAATTAAGGGGAAGTGAATTTAAAACTGATGCCAGGAAGCATTTCTTAACAACAACAACATTTATTTCTATAGCACATCCTCTTTAATAAAACCCCTGTGTGCATCCAGGTGTCCGTGTGTGTGTGTCTTCTGGTGAAGTGCGCATGCGCATGCGTGGGGCGCGCTGCGCATCGCACCGTGCCCCGTCCATGCGCACGGAACCGTGGACGCACGCACACACAAACTGGAAGCTGGGCACACAGTGAATGGCCTTGCCACGGCCGCGCATGATAAGAAATAAAGGACACCACCAGGATAGTCGTGGCTGCGCACATAAAATCCGTTGCTGGGGAGACGCCACACATACAATAATCAGCTGCACGCCAGCACAGATTAAAATGCTTGGTAGGGAACTAAACAGTACTTGCTGGGCAGACGCCACGGGCACGATTATCAGCTGCATGCCACACATTACATCAGTTGTTGGGGACACTCTGCTGATTGCCCGCTGTTGTGACAGAAAATTAAAGTCATATTATGGACATGAAAGCCAGTGTTACTGGCTCGCTCGCCCATCCCTTAGGACCAACTGACCCACGTTTAACTGCTGTTCACATGGAACCCTGCTCCACTTCGGCCTTCAAAGCGCTCGTTTGAATATTTGCTAGTACCACCAAGATCTGCACCCGCGGCGGCTCCACCCGGGCCCTCGCCCTAGGCTTCTGCGCGCACCGCGGCGGCCCTCCTACTCGTCGCGGCTTAGCCCTCGCGGCCACCAGTGCCGGCGACAGCCAAGTATGGGCCCGACGCTCCAGCGCCATCCATTTTCAGGGCTGCTTGATTTGGCAGGTGAGTTGTTACACACTCCTTAGCGGGTTCCGACTTCCATGGCCACCGTCCTGCTGTCCGTATCAACCAACACCTTTTCTGGGATCTGATGAGCGTCGGCATCGGGCGCCTTAACCCGGCGTTCGGTTCATCCCGCAGCGCCAGTTCTGCTTACCAAAAGTGGCCCACTAGGCACTCGGCATTCCACGCTGCGGCTCCACGCCAGCGAGCCGGGCTTCTTACCCATTTAAAGTTTGAGAATAGGTTGAGATCGTTTTGGCCCCAAGGCCTCTTATCATTCGCTTTACCAGATAAAACTGCGTGCCAACAAGTGCCAGCTATCCTGAGGGAAACTTCGGAGGGAACCAGCTACTAGATGGTTCGATTAGTCTTTCACCCCTATACCCAGGTCGGACGACCGATTTGCACATCAGGACCGCTGCGGACCTCCACCAGAGTTTCCTCTGGCTTCGCCCTGCCCAGGCATAGTTCACCATCTTTCGGGTCCTATCACGTACGCTCTGGCTCCACCTCCCCGAAAATTACAGGCATTTTACGGAAATACAAACCGGTATTACTGCGAGAGAAAATTAAAGACACACAATACAGTGACGCATATTACAGCCACATACAGGCCAGTATTACTGTAAGAGAAAACATTACGGACGTATCTATTAACAACATGCCACCCAAAAAAAAAAGGACACGCCAAGTAGGACAAAAGACACAGACAATCAAATCCTATATAAGCAACATCTCCTGGAAGAAAGGTCAGCTCAACAAGTAAACATCAACAAAAGAAAGAAAAATACGAGCAAATAGATCGATTGAAGAAAACGAAAATGACCGTCAGAAAAATGTTAAAAGAGAAAGACTCAGAAGAGCAAACCTTAGAAAAAGTTGGCATTTACTTGCCAGAAGCAGTATTCAGCCACGATATGTTGCATTATCAAGAGTTAGAAGTTTTCCAGATGTTGTTGTCAAGGTTGTAGATGGTCCTGAACAAGGCAAACTGTTGCCAAACTCAGACAGAATATTTACAAGAAATGTTGTCTATAATGAAATTGTATAGAAAAATTTCATGAGGTAAAAAAATAGAAAATTTTACCTAAATATCTTCTTCAGATATTGTGTCTTACAGATTGTTACAAAGTTTTACACTAAGGCAATATTAATTATACTTACTGTATTGTCATATACGTTTCTATTTTATTTTTATTATTATTTTACTTTAGGCAAAAATATTTTTGACAAAAAAAAATTAAGACAAGAAACAGAATGAGGTCAAGGTCCCTTGCCATTTAATATACTGTACACTGTTCCTACTAATGTTTATGCACTACTGTTCTAGTGCCCGTTATTGTAGCAGGCTTAATGTCTAGTTTTCATATAAATAATGCAGCTCAAAGTGCTTTACCAGATGAAGAAAGAGAAAAAAGACAAAAAAATAAAAGTAAGATCCGATGGCCAGGGAGGACAGAAAAAACAATAAAAAACTCCAGACGGCTGGAGAAAAAAAATAAAATCTGCAGGGCTTCCAAGGCCACGAGACCCCCCAGGCCCCTCTAGGCATTCTACCTAACATACTATAAATAACCTCAATCAGTCCTCATGGTATTCAGGGTTCTCGTGGAAGAACTTGATGATCACGGTCATGTGGACTTCTGGCCTTTAATCCATCAATGTAGGACATCACGGTGCTTTGATCAGGTGGTGGTGGTGCAGGTCGCCACCCCAGAAAACCGGAAAAAGAACAGAAGAGAAAGTAGGGGTTAGTATGGATTTTGAATATGAATACCATGAATAATAATAATTAATTGAATATACAGAGCATCAGGATTAAAATAAGACAAAGCTACGAGAAAGCCATGTTAAAGTAATGTGTTTTTAGCAGTTTTTTGAAGTGCTCCACCATATTAGCCTTCTTTCTATTGGCAAGCTATTCCAGATTTTAGGTGCATAACACCACTTCTTTTAAGTTTGTTCTTGGAATTCTAAGCAGACCCTCATTTTACGATCTAAGGTTACAATTTGAAGTGTAATCGCACACAAAGAGTTGTGGGACTCTGGAACAAACTACTAAGACATGGAGTTGAAGCAGAAACCTTGACAACCTTTAAGAAAAATCTGGATGAGATGTTGGGACAGTTTCACATTTAGCTAAACAACAGGGCTTGATGGACTGAATGATCTCCCCTCGTTTGTCAAATTTCTTGCGTTCGGAAATTGTAGTCAAGGGTAGTAGTTCAACAGAAAAACCATCAGTTCACTCAGTTGAGGATGTCAGTGAGTTTGATTTTTTTTATTTTTCCAGGAGGGTCAAAGCTTAAGGGAATAACCTCTTGAACTGGCTACGGAAACACAGGTCTCAAGGCAAATAATGCCAGGAAATTGAACAAAGTCCCCAAAGAAGGTGTTTATTGTACTGCATTTGAGGCTGAAATGATGTCATTCCCTCATAAACCGAGCAGGTCTGTTTATACAGACTAGAAGTTTTGGGCTTCCTGAGACTTTAAATTGGAATGTGCCTTATGAAAATGAATGATGGGATAGACCTTTTAACTGCTACATACCAATTTTATGAAACCAACAAATTCCATTTCAACTCATAGGGCCCTGAGCTTATCTCTGTAATATTGGGAAAAAGCCAGCAATAAGACTTAGACACGGCACAGCCACATACACTTCAACACCAATCAACCTAACATGGCTATAGACAGGGAGTCCACGGAGAAATGGAGAGAACATGAAAACTCCACAGAGACAGTACATGGCTGGGGAGGAGATGTGGGGCAGTATCAGTAACCACTGTGCTGCCATGCCACACCTTACAACCACTACTCTGAATTCAACATCTTTAGAAACACAGTAATCCATAAAGTACATTGGACTGGAACCTCTGCCTCATTATGCCCTAAGGCTGGCAGAATACATTCTGATCACGCATTGAAGTAGGTGGCTTTTGGAAAATGTATGAACTGCCTATAAAGAACATGAGACAAATCTCAACAAGAACAGGAAATTCAGCCTAACAAAGCTTGCCAATCTGATCCACCTAATTCCAAAATAAAATGAAGTCGATATTTAAAGGTCCATAACGCTCTACTTTCTACGACACTACTTAGAAACTTATTCCATGTGTCTATGGTTATCTGTGTGAGGAACAACTTTCTAATGTTTGTTTAAAATCTAACCTTAACAATTTTGGAATTGTGTTCCCATGTCTTTCCTGAATTCATTTTAAAATAGCAGCCTGGATCCACTGTACTAATTCCTTTCATAATTTTAAACGCGTCAATCATGTCACCTTTTAATCTTGAAAAGGCTCAACTCTTTCAGTCTCTCCTCATAGGTTGTACTCTACACACCACATTATACAACCTAACATCTTTTTAGTTTTTTAATGGCTTCTGTACACTGTCTGGATGTTGATAGTAACAAGTCCACTATGAATTCTCCCTTCCCTCTCTTAGGGGGCACTAAGACATCCCATTGTGTATTCATATCTATCATTATGTCATCATGTACTACTTTACATTTACTTACATTAAATTTCATTTAACACAAATCTGCCTAAGCCTGTATGCTGTCCATGTCCCTCAGTAATGGTTTGGCTGATTCTGGTTTAGCAGTCATTCCATCTAATTTGGTATCCTCTGGAAACTTAACCAGCTTGTTCTTTATATTTATGTCAAGATTGTGCACGTATATTAAACATTGCACTGACTCTCAACTTCCCACTTCTTTTAGTGTGATGCCCAAGATCACCTGGAGGATCTTTATAGGGTTGAGCTCCCATCCTCTGTTCCCGTGGTCCAAATACCAACCAGGACGGCTGCCCCCTCGTGGTCCTGAGGAGGCGTAATCCCTCTTCCGGTCATTCCGGGGGTCCTGGCTGGGTACCACCCCCAGCTGCTCGCCACAGGGTCCACAGCCAGGAAACTCTCCAGACCTTAATACCATTGAGAACTTGTGGTCAACCCTCAAGAGGCAAGTGGACAAACAAAAATCCACCAATTTTGACAAACTCCAAGCATTGATTATGCAAGAATGGGCTGCCATCAGTCAGGATTTGGCCCAGAAGTTGACGGACAGCATGCCAGGGTGAATTACAGAGGTAATGAAAAAGAAAGAAGAGCCAACACTACAAATACGGACTCTTTGCATAAACTTAATGTAATCTATACTAATAAAAGGCAAAGCCCTCACCGACTGACTGACTCACTCACTTACTCACTCACTCATCACTAATTCTCCAACTTCCCGTGTAGGTAGAAGGCTGAAATTTGGCAGGCTCATTCCTTACAGCTTCCTTACAAAAGTTGGGCAGGTTTCATTTCGAAATTCTACACGTAACGGTCATAACGGTCGACAATGTCCGCCATGTAAAACTTTCTTATTTATGGCCCCATCTTCACGAAATTTGGTAGGTGGCTTCCCTGAGCTAACCGAAACCAATGTACGTACTTATTTCGGTGGTATGATGCCACTGTCAGCCGCCATATTGAACTTTCCAGCGATCTTTGTTGCCCTCACTGACTCACTGACTCACTCATCACTAATTCTCCAACTTCCCGTGTAGGTAGAAGGCTGAAATTTGGCAGCCGCGTTCCTTACAACTTACTTACAAAAGTTAAGCAGGTTTCATTTCGAAATTCTACGCGTAACGGTCATAACGGTCGACAACGTTCGCCATGTTAAACTTTCTTATTTATGGCCCCATCTTCACGAAATTTGGTAGGTGGCTTCCCTGCGCTAACCGAAACCAATGTACATACTTATTTCGGTGGTATGATGCCACTGTCGGCTGCCATATTGAACTTTCCAATGGTCTTTGTTACCTATGGGCCCATCTTCAAGAAATCTGCCTATATAAGGCCGTCCGTCGCTCCGGTCTCTTCATTCCCTTCCTTGCTTCGCCACGGTATTCACGTCTCCCTGCTGATAACTGCAGCCTTTTTTATTTAATCCATGGCTTCTCCGCTGTTTTATTGTTCGTTTATTACGATTATAGTTATTGTGTAGGTATTTTAGACTTACTTTACATTGTTCAGGTACCCATTTCCTTTACCGTTCCAACCGTACCCCCATTAACATGTCTATCGAGGTGATCACCATCGATCAAAGAACTGTCACTTACAGAGTGGTTTCCATGCCCGGAGATGGCGCCTGACTTTTCCATTCTCTGTGTTACATATTGCACGGCCATATCAGGCTCACTCTTGATATCCGGAGGAACATTGTGTCTTATGTATTGAATGACTGGGACAGGTTCAAGGTGTGGACTGATGATGGTACAGGAGATAATTATACTACACAGCAGCACTAGAAGAGTGAAATGCTTAAGCCCTTCACCTATGGTTCTGCATGTGAGTTGATGGCTGCCACTGAATTGTTCAGTTCTCGCTTTCAAGTGTACCGAAATGGCCAAATATTTTACACCTTTGGACAACCACTAATGCCTCTTAAACATCTTAGATTCACAGGTGACGATTTGAGTAGTGGACACTTTGATGTTTATGAATGTTTAAACTCTCAAAAGCTGGATGTGAAGTTATCGATGAAACCGGTTATATGCTTACAACGCTTGACAGATGCCATTAGACAGATATCTAACAGATGCCGAATGTCACTTCAACAAAACAAGTCCTGCAAATACTGTCGTAATTGAAACAAACCATGAAACTCAAACCGATTATGACAGCAGCAATCCAAGCTGTGAGATTTGAGACAAGATTACTTTTCACATGGCCAACTGTACGTTGCATGCTCAAGAGTAAGTTCAGTGCACAACTTGGTCATATTACAACCGGAGGGCCGAACTGACAACATGGCATATAAAGAGATCCTTAACAAATAATTATTGGTATATTTTCCCTCAGTTTAAAAAGGTTTACTTTTCTTGTTAATAAAAATTTTAATGCAGTACTTCGCCGCTGTGAAGCGCAGGTATTTTGCTAGTTGTCAATAAAAGCCTTTGAAACTTATGAAATACTTGTAATTATACTTCAGTATACCAGAGAAATGTCTGACAAAAGATCTAAAAACACTGAAGCAGCAAACTTTGTGAAAACCAATACTTGTGTCATTCTCAAAACCTTTGGCCAAGACTGTATATAGTGTATTATATTGTATGTCTGGCTCAGGGAGATGAAGAAATGATATTATATTACAGTCAATTCACCGCAGTGGTTCAATCATCTCTGCACCATGAATTCTATCCCAGTTATTACAAAATACTAAATACAAACAGGCTTCTCCTCATGTTGGTGATTTAACATACTGTGTTACAAAACGGTCAGTGATTACATATAAACACCTTCTTCCTCCTACTGTTTATGGCCCTTTTCACACCACTTGATGCTGACTGGTCGATTGGTTCCATTTAGTTTTGGCTTGATTAAAGCATGGTTGTAGACATGCTGCCTTCCATTTATCACATATCTTCCAATATCACAGGAATGGGTACCAAAAAGTGCTGATGTAGTGCATACAATAATCTACTGATTTACCGATGGACAGAAGACGTGTTCTCAATGAAATGTCTGAATTACAGATGCCACTGTGTATCTGCTGAGATATGGCTGAACTCTCATTCCAGCCTCCCTCAGTGTTAATCCGTGGTTTATCCCATGGTCGACTAGTGTAGTACAAATTTCATTTCACAACTTCAGTCCTCTTCTTTAATGCGCACGTCCTGTCCCTCTTCTGTGTTGTCCTCTACCACAGCCTCCACCTCCTTCTCCTCCATGGACTCCCCCTCTCATCCTCAATCTTCCTCTTCCTCTAAAGTTTTCCATGTTTGCTGAGGACAGATTAACTCACCTGTTGCCCTGGCATGTCTACAATTAAGGCCCAGAGTGTCTGCACACCTGGCAGTTGTGTTTAACCAACTGGTTAGTAGATGTGGTCATTTGAAAGGCGGTGCTTTGAAATGGCAAGGAAGTGACATCATGATTTGTTTCTGTATTTAACATATACAAGTTTGTTTAGTGTTATGCAAAAACCGTAAGGCTGACAATGGGCTTATAGTTGTGCAAATATGCACTGATGTTTAGCTAATTGAGTGTAAGGTTTTGTTAACTGTGGAATACTTTAGATTTAAGCATTTAAGCAATCTATACTAATAAAAGGCAAAGCCCTGACTGACTCACTCACTCACTCACTGACTGACTCATCACTAATTCTCCAACTTCACGTGTAAATGGAAGGCTGAAATTTGGCAGGTTCATTCCTTACAGCTTACTTACAAAAGTTAGGCAGGTTTAATTTCGAAATTCTACGCATAACGGTCATAACTGGAACCTACTTTCGTCCATATATACGGCCATAGCCTGCAGCTTGGTCTCCGTGTGAGGCGGAGGTGCGTCCAGCATCATCACCCCTCCCACGTAATTGAGTGCCTGCCCATATAAGGTAAATATTAGGGGGTGAAGGACTGTGCTTAGCATATTCCTAAGTGCAGCTACTGCGGAAACCTTCTGACGCTGAACAAGCCTTTGTACACATATCAATAGGAAAAGCAAGGTGTAAAGCTTAAGTTTAAATTACGTTCATAGACATGCTGCCGCTAAATATTCACAGGCAAATCCACAACTTAATACCGAAAATGCCTGTTAAACATCTTAGATTCACGAGTACCGATTTGGGTAGTGATCACTCTGATGAATGAAACCTGTTCAAAAAATGCATTACACAATTGAGAAGGCAGCAAAAGAATATGAAGCGAGTGATGCATACAAGCATATTCATGAGTGCAGCTACTGTGGAAACAAAGCACGGTGTAAACCTAAAGCTTAAATTAAGTTCATAGACAGACTGCCGCTGGCGTTTGTCATGCCTACGACAAATACGATATTCACGAGATAAAAGTTTAATGAGAAGATGCAGGGTATAAACGAGACTTTTGATCACTTTGTAACGGAGTTAAAATTGCTGTAACGGAGTTAAAATTGCTGGTGAAGGACTGTACTTATGCAAACGAATAGGAAGGCAGGGTGTAAAGCTTAACTTTAAATCAGGTTCATAGACACGCTGCTGCTGGCGTTTGTCATGCCTAAGACGAATACGATATTTGCGAGATACAACTTTTAAGTGCCGGGTCTGAGCTAACATTAAATAAAGCCGTGGACATCGCGAGATCGCACAAGATAGCACAAGCACAGTTCAGAAGCTTCAATGCATGTACTCTGAGCGGCTCACGTGAACTACTGCGGAAACCCTCTGACGCTGAACAAGCCTTTGTACACATATCAATAGGAAAGCAAGGTGTAAAGCTTAAGTTTAAATTACGATCATAGACACGCTGCTGCTAAATATTCGCAGGCAAGTCCACAACTTAATACCGGGAATGCCTGTTAAACATCTTAGATTCACGAGTACCGATTTGGGTAGTGATCACTTCGATGAATGAAACCTGTTCAAAAAACGCATTACACAACTGAGAAGGCAGCAAAAGAATATGAAGCGAGTGATGCATACAAGCATATTCATAAGTGCAGCTACTGCGGAAACAAAGCACGGGGTAAACCTTAAGTTTAAATTAAGTTCATAGACAGGCTGCCGCTGGCGTTTGTCATGCCCACGACGAATACGATATTCGCGAGATAAAAGTTTAATGAGAAGACGCAGGGTTTAAACGAGACTTTTGATCACATTGTAACAGAGTTAAAATTGCTGTAACGGAGTTTAAATTGCTGGTATGCCAGGTCTGAGCTAACATTAAATAAAGCCATGGACATCACGAGATCGCAAGAGATAGCACAAGCACAGCTGAGAAGCTTCGATGCATGTACTCCGAGCGGCTCACGTGAACTGACTTTGCAGGACTGGGAAAGGTTAAATTAAGTTCATAGACACGCTGCCGCTAAATATTCGCAGGCAAATCCACAACTTAATACTGGGAATGCCTGTTAAACATCTTAGATTCACGAGTACCGATTTGGGTAGTGAAAACTTCGATGAATGAAACCTGTTATCTTTACAATGGTTGACAAACACGGAATGTAACTTGAACACAACACATCCTCCAAATACGAACCTGATTGAAAGAAATAATGATAATCAAATCCTTGATGACAGCAACACTCAATAACACTCACAAAACAATTACTGTATATTGACAGTCATGTTACGTTATTTTTAAAATGTTACCTTTTCTTTTTCATAGCTTCTTTAACACACTACTTCTCCGCTGCGAAGCACGGGTATTTTGCTAGTCAAAAATAATTGTAAGAATTTTGCTGTACTTTGCACACACGACAAAAATACAATTACTAATACTTAAAGCTACCATAATAACGACTCCTCTCCATTGTTACTTGCAATTATGTCCAATTGTATGTTAAATACAGTACTCCCTAAAAATACCAGCGTTACCGGACAGTTCAGCATTCATAAACCTCTTAAGCACCCACAGCTGCAAATCGCAAAATACGTCTCAAGAGCTGAAAACACCCATCTAATTGAACAAGAACTGAGTAAAACATCAGGAACGTGTCTTTCATTGACATGCTGGTTAGATATTATCGCAGTATCCATAGGGGTTTGTAATCTCCTAGCAGTTTACCTGCAAGCAAAAATAACATTTAGAGATGTTGTATCTCAAAATTTATTTTAAGATATGAAATGTATTTTAAAGTATTGCAAAAGGAATTAGTCCATATTTGATAATAGATCTATTTCAAGACATCTTAAATGCATTTTTGTACATTTTACATGCACTTAAGAGATACATTATATGTATTTCATATAATGTAAATCTCAAAATGGTCTGGATGTTATTTAAAGACATCTCAAAATCCAATTAAGGTCACTCAGAATGCTTTTCAGATATTTTCACATTGAGTCACAATTGAAATACATAAAATACATTTCCTGATATCTTAAAACTGCATTTCTGCTCACAGGATATCTTAAAATAAATTGCAAGATATCTCAAGCACAATTTGTGATATTTCTGAAAAGGAGGTTATTTCAAGATATCTGAATATTGTTCTGAGATATCTACAGTGCAATTAAAGATACTGAAGCAACCCTGGGTCTGGACCTGAGAGGGACACACTCCACAAGTGGACACGGACTGTCCGGGGGGCACAAATACCTGGAGAAGCCAGACCCATGAGCAATGGTTACCACAGGGGTTGGGCAATGTCGGGCCTAGAGGGCCACAGTGGCTGCAGGTTTTAATTCCAACCCATTTGCTTCAATAGAAACCAATCTTTGCCAGTCTCAGACCTTATTTAATTTTATGGCTTGTTAGTCTGGTTTGGTTCTTATAGCTTAGATTTTTTTTTTCTTTCCTAGGATATCATCCAAATGAGCTGAAGCCTAAATGAAGTGCATTGAGAGGCTGGTGGTAGAACACATTAATGACATCATCCCTGACAGTCTGGAGCCCCTCCAGTTTGCCTACCGTTGCAACAGGTCCACTGAGGATGCCATCTCCATAGCACTTCACACCACCCTGTCTCATCTGGAGAACAAGAACTGTTATGCCAGGCTGCTGTTTGTGAACTACAGCTCTGCATTTAACACCATCATTCCATCCCAGCTCATCACTAAACTCCTGGATCTGGGGCTCAGCTCTTCACTGTGCAACTAGGTACTGGACTTCCTCACTGGAAGACCTCAGCAAGTATGTATTGGTGGAAAAACCTCCTCCATCATCACCATCAACACTGGCACCCCGCAGGGCAGCATGCTGAGCTCCCTGCTTTACTCTCTCTACACTCATGACTGCGTAGCTAAGTACAGCTCTAACACCATCCTCAACTTTGCTGACGATACCACTGCAATAGGTCTGATCAGCAAAGATGATGAGACAGAATACAGGGACAAGGTCAGACTCCTGGCAGAATGGTGTCAGGACAACAACCTCACCCTCAACGTTAGCAAAATTAAGGAGATGATTGTGGATTTCCGCAAACAGGCAACAGAGCTCAGCCCTATCTACATCGGAGGTGAGGCTGTGGAGCAGGTCAGCAGCTTTAGGTTCCTCGGAGTCACCCTCACTGATGACCTTAAATGGTCAAGTCACACTGCGGTAGTATTTAAGAAAGCCCAACAATGCCTCTACTTCCTCAGGAGACTGAGTAAAGCCCGGATGTGCCCCGCAACCCTGTGCAGATTCTACAGGTGTACTGTAGAATCCATCCTGACAGGATGCATCACATTCTGGTACAGCAACTGCTCAGTTCAGGACTGCAGAGCTCTGCAGCATGTGGTGAATACAGCACAGCAGATCATGGGATCCATGACATCCACACTACACGCTGTCTCAGGAAAGTGAACCGTATCAGGCGGGACCCCAGCCACCCTACACTGTCACTTTTCACCCTCCTCCCATCGGGGAAACGACTAAAGTCCATTCGGACACGCACCTTCAGGTTCAGGAACAGTTTCTACCCAACTGCAATCAGACTCATGAACAATCAGTAACCTTGTGTCACCTCCACACCTAACTGCACATATACTTCTGCCATTGTCTCTATTTATTCCTAGGATTCTGGTTTTTATTTAGTTACTTATTTATATTTACATATTTATTTATTGTGTTTCTATGTTCACTGTCTGTGGGGGCACATCCAAGAAAGCATTTCATTGTACATGGTACTTGTACTTGTACACATGACAATAAAGGATTGAATTGACTTGAATTGGGTGGAGTCCCACATGCCATCTTTCAATAGAGCATGGCAGACTAAAGAACCATACATAGCACTCCCTTTTATCAGTTGGGTTTATTAACATGACACATTTGAATATATTTTAATTTTCACCAATCAGTTTTAGATAAATGGTATATTCCAGAAACACGCATCTGAATTAAGTATTATGTGAAGTCCCAAATTAGTTAAACATATTGAAAATCTTCCATCCATCCATCCATCCCGCTGAATCCGAACATAGGGTCACGGGGGTCTGCTGGAGCCAATCCCAGCCAACACAGGGCACAAGGCAGGAATCCAATCCTGGGCAGGGTGCCAACCCACCGCAGGACACACACAAACACACCCACTAGGGCCAATTCAGAATCGCCAATCCACCTAACCTGCATGTCTTTGGACGGCGGGAGGAAACCGGAGCGCCCAGAGGAAACCCACGCAGACACGGGGAGAACATGCAAACTCCACGCAGGGAGGACCCGGGAAGCGAACCCGGGTCTCCTAACTGCGAGGCTGCAGCGCTACCACTGCGCCACCATGCCGCCCTTGAAAATCTTTAGTGTAAGAATTAAGACTTCAATATGTAAACTGTTAGCAGAGAACACAATACAAAGTTAAATGTCATAAATGATTTCATTTTCAAATTTAAATGTGCTGGTACTAATGAAATAAGGATGTGTTTGTTTATCAAGCATACTCTTAAAAATATTGGTTCTTTAAGGGCATTTCATGGTTCTTAACTGAGCTGAGTGATTCCTTATAGAGACTTTACATTTCATTCTGGGAAAGGTTCTTTGCGTATGAAGTTAGTTCTTTGTGCTTTGAAAAACTCCTTAATATGTAGAAAATAAGAAAATCTTTAATGTATGGTGGGTGAAGGTCACTAACAGATTAAGAAAACCAAGAGTTAGTCCATGTAATTGTAGGCAGCAAGAGTCCTTTTAACATAAACAATTATTTGTTTCTTGTTTAGCCCACAATTACACAAGCAATGCCTCAATGGGCTTTATCAGGCTCTGTTTTTGAAAGCCCAGCCTTGACTCTCTAAATACACAAAATACACAAAAATCAACACAAGCAATCCTCTTCATGGGGGTAGATGGCCAATCTAGCATTACCACCTCAGAAATTCAATAGTACAATAGAATTACTTTGTTCTTGCACAAAGAATATGTACAGTGGGTACTGAAAGTATTCAGACCCCCTTCAATTTTTCACTCTTTGTTATATTGCAGCCATTTGCTAAAATCATTTAAATTAATTTTTTCCCTCAATAATGTACACACAGCACCCCATATTGACAGACAAAAAAAAAGAATTTTTGAAATTGTTGCAGATTTATTAAAAAAGAAAAACTGAAATATCACATGGTCCTAAGTATTCAGACCCTTTGCTCAGTATTTAGTAAAAGCACCCATTTGAGCTAATACAGCCATGAGTCTTCTTGGGAAAGATGCAACAAGTTTTTCACACCTGGATTTGGGGATCCTCTGCCATTCCTCCTTGCAGATCCTCTCCAGTTCTGTCAGGTTGGATGGTAAACGTTGGTGGACAGCCATTTTTAGGTCTCTCCAGAGATGCTCAATTGGGTTTAAGTCAGGGCTCTGGCTGGGCCATTCAAGAACAGTCACAGAGTTGTTGTGAAGCCACTCCTTCGTTATTTTAGCTGTGTGCTTAGGGTCATTGTCTTGTTGGAAGGTAAACCTTCGGCCCAGTCTGAGGTCCTTAGCACTCTGGAGAAGGTTTTTGTCCAGGATATCCCTGAACTTGGCCGCATTCATCTTTCCCTTGATTGCAACCAGTCGCCCTGTCCCTGCAGCTGAAAAACACCCCGACAGCATGATGCTGCCACCGCCATGCTTCACTGTGGGGACTGTATTGGACAAGTGATGAGCAGTGCCTGGTTGTCTCCACACATACCGCTTAGAATTAAGGCCAAAAAGTTCTATCTTGGTCTCATCAGACCAGAGAATCTTATTTCTCACCATCTCAGAGTCCTTCAGGTGTCTTTTAGCAAACTCCATGTGGGCTGTCATGTGTCTTGCACTGAGGAGAGGCTTCCGAGAGGCCACTCTGCCATAAAGCCCTGACTGGTGGAGGGCTGCAGTGATGGTTGACTTTCTACAACTTTCTCCCATCTCCTGACTGCATCTCTGGAGCTCAGCCAAAGTGATCTTTGGCTTCTTCTTTACCTCTCTCACCAAGGCTCTTCTCCCCCGGTAGCTCAGCTTGGCCGGACAGCCAGCTCTAGGAAGGGTTCTGGTCGTCCCAAACGTCTTCCATTTAAGGATTATGGAGGCCACTGTGCTCTTAGGAACCTTAAGTGCAGCAGAAATTTTTTGTAACCTTGGCCAGATCTGTGCCTTGCCACAATTCTGTCTCTGAGCTCTTCAGGCAGTTCCTTTTGATTCTCATTTGCTCTGACATGCATTGTCAGCTGTAAGGTCTTATATAGACAGGTGTGTGGCTTTCCTAATCAAGTCCAATCAGTATAATCAAACACAGCTGGACTCAAATGAAGGTGATCTCAAGGATGATCAGCACCTGAGTTAAATATATGAGTGTCACAGCAAAGGGTCTGAATACTTAGGACCATGTGATATTTCAGTTTTTCTTTTTTATTAAATCTGCAACAATTTCAAAAATTCTTTTTTTTGGCTGTCAATATAGGGTGCTGTGTGTACATTAATGAGGAAAAAAATTAATTTAAATGATTTTAGCAAATGGCTGCAATATAACAAAGAGTGAAAAATTGAAGGGGGTCTGAATACTTTCCATACCCACTGTATTTCACAAATCTGTTACCATCTATTTGTGGTTATTTACTGTATGGAGCCTGTCACAAACCTACATAAATAAAGTTTGTAATTGGGACCTTTATGTGGATTGATCTTTTGGGAAATAAAAATGGTTCTCTATGGCATTGCTCTGAAGAATCACTCTGGCACCTTTTGTTTTAAAAGCGCGGGATTAAGTTTCAAGCACTTTTTAATTTTCTCTTTAGATAGATAGATAGATAGATAGATAGATAGATAGATAGATAGATAGATAGATAGATAGATAGATAGATAGATAGATTTGTCCCCGATGGAAAATTTGCCATTTTTACAGAAGCATAATAATAATTATTATTAATATAGAGAGAGAGAGGGGGGTTGGGAGCATGCACTGAAAGCATGTTTCTGTGAACATCACACGACGAACCAGATTGGGACTCGAGTAGAGCAATGCAACAGGTGACACCTCAGCACAACAGTGTGAGATTTTTAAGGATGGCTGGAGTGCCAGTCCTGCCACCAATCCCAAAGTTTTCCCTGTAAATTGGAGGACCTGCCTGCAAGGCTGGATGTAGATTAACATCATACCCAGGATGAAGCAAATGTGCATTGTAATAATAATAACAATAATAATAATAATAATAATAACTAGCCAACCCGCGGCGTAGCATACGCTGCATAATTATCAACGTGAACAGTCAACGTGGCTCACAGCTGCATGTGGACTGTAGCACAGACCAAAGTTTGTGAGGATGTGTTTGGTGACATGTTGGGGGCGGGCACAAAAGCAAGCAGTGCGCATGCCTCAAGAGCGAGGGTGGACGCGGGAGGAGGGTTAGAGTGGGCGGTCGGGGCTCTGTCGTGTGTACCCCATGGTTGGGCAACTTGGTCGATTATATATACAGTGGAACCTCGGTTCACAACCATAATTCATTCCAAAATTCTGGTCGTAAACCGATGTGGTCGTGAACCGAAGTAATTTCCCCCATAGGATTGTATGTAAATACAATTAATCCATTCCAGACCGTACGAACTGTATGTAAATATATATTTTTTTAAGGTTTTAAGCACAAATATAGTTAAGTATACCATAGAATGCACAGCATAATAGTAAACTAAATGTAAAAACATTGAATAACACTGAGAAAACCTTGAACAACAGAAAACTAAAACTGCAAGAGTTCATGCTATAGCGCCACAAACTGCTCGCTAAAAACACTTTCTTTAATGAGTTTTAAGCACAGGGAAAAAAATGAACATTTGAAAAATCTGTAATTTAATAAAGAACCAAGAAAAGTAACATTACAACAATGCACTCGCGCGCCTGGGTGTGTGTCTCTCTCTCTCTCCAGCGCCTGTGTGTGCCATATGTGTGTGTGTCTCTCTCGTGTGCCTGTGTGTGTGTGTGTCTATCTCTTGCGCCTGTGTGTGTGTGTCTCTCTCATGTGGACTGTAGCACAGACAAAAGCGACTGAGGCTGTGTTTGGTGAGTTGTTGCGTGCAGGCACATGAGCAGGCAGAGCACATGCCTCGAGAGCGACGGTGGACACAGGAGGAGGGTTAGAGTTGGCGGGCAGGGTTCTGTTGAGCGTATCCCATGGTCTTAGAGTTGGCGGGCGTGTCTTGCTTGCGCTCAGTGTCTTGCGTGCCCTTAGTGAATTATATATAGATAGATAATAATAATAATAATAATAATAATAATCTTCTGGTTTTTCAAAGATAAAATTAAATTTATTTAAACAAATGTATTTGAGTTGTCCTGACGTGCGCAGGAGGTTTTCTGAGATATGTGTAAATGCATCTACGATACCTTAAAATGTGACGAAGAGTATTCTGACATATTGTAACGATCCGGCAGCAAGCGCTGGCGGAGTGACGCCGTATGGGTAATTTATGTAAATAGTTTGTGGGGAATTTATGGGTAATTTATGTAAAGCTTATTGTTGTGTCGAAATTAACTTAATAACCTAATTGTCTTTCTTGTTGTAGTGTTGTATGTGTTTGTGCTCAATCAGTGGGGTGGGTTGGGTTATCGCTGTCCGGGGTTGTTGTTATTGTAAATAGTCACCATCCATGAGAAAGATGGCTCTGTAAATGACCTTGACCATGGCTATACAATGAGTTTTGAGCTTTGTTTGCTGAATATCTCCGCTAATAAAGAGATACAACAGGACAGAGCTGTGTATTTGCTAAGATTTATCTCAGCAATACTTGCGAGACACTCGGTGTCGTGCGGTGTATGGGACACGAGTGCTCGTTTCTTAAAGAGCTGACTGTAGCTGCATGCATAGCGCTGGCAGTCCGCTAGCCGACAGTTTGGGAGAGGTGCACGGCAGAGTTTGGCTCTGGAAAACTTCAAGACTCACCCACGGGTCGCTACATTGGTTTTAGAAGTGGGATACCAGGCTGTTTAGAAGACGCCGTTATGGAACAGAGTCTTGAAGAATTAGAGCGTGCCATCTCAGAGAACTGCGTTGCGTTAGAGCGTCTGATTAGCGGAACTGTGCGGAGAAAAGAGGCAAACTGGCCTGATGGTGCCAGTATTCCCCGGACAGTGTTACGATACTCTAGGCACGGCCAGAATGAACCGTCAACTACCGCAACAATACCCCAGGTTACCAGTCGGCCGGTCCTCTTCTCACGGTCACCTGCCAAGCTGCCGCGATACAGCGGATTGACGCCCTTAGAGCCATACCTTGCACAAGTGGATCTGGCCGCGCTACACAATGAGTGGAGCCGCGAGGAAGCTGCGACACACTTGGCCCTTGCCTTGGAGGGTCCCGCACTTCAGGTACTCATTGATCTGCCATCAGAGGAGTGTCGTGATCTTCAGGCTCTCACCGCTGCTCTCACCCGTCGCTTTGGACAAAGAACCTCAGCAGAAGGCAGCAGAGAGAAGCTGACTAGCCGACGTCGGCGTGAAGGTGAGAGTGTAGGAGCCTTTGCCGCTGACATCAGGGTATATACACGAAAAGGTTACCCTACTTTCTCGACAGCAGCGAGGGAGGAACTCAGTCTTCATGCTTTCCTGCGGGGCCTCACACCAGAACGTCTCCGCCAGCATGTCTGTCTGTTGTCACCCCGAGATTTGAGCGAGGCACTACGAGAGGCTGAGCGGGCTGAAGAGGTGCTACAGGCCGAGTCACCGACAAGACGAACGCCACGCCCGAGTCGACTAACGAGAGCAGTTGAACGAAGGGCGGAAGGGGACCCGTCTGAGGTAGTGGAGGTCAGTCGCGCCCAACCAACATCAACCCCTCGACAGAGACAACGAGTAGACTGCTGTTTCCGATGCGGAGAACCAGGGCACTTTGCCAGGGATTGCCCTGCCCCAAGTCCTTTGCCTCGTACAGCATCACCGCAGGGAAACGACATCGGGGTGAAGCCGTGAGGGGACCCTCGCTCCGTTTTTCAGCACCCCTCCACAATGACTGCTTTAAAGTTGGGCGCTGTGGATTTTCCACTGGACTATACCTAGACTGCACTATTGACGGACGGCCATGCAGTGCTTTAGTGGACACGGGGTCCACTATTTGTTTTCTACGAAAAGGAGTGTTGCCCGAAACCGCTGGTCTTCTTCCAGAGGGCTGGACCCCCACAAATAGCGAACTACGCACTGTTACGGGTGAACGGACAGTAATGCCCGGAAAGAAACTGTTATCTGTGTTGGTAGGGACGAGCCAGACCAACCACGAATTCTGGCTTGCGGACATTAAAGACCAGTGCATTATTGGGTTGGACTTGTTGGCCCACTGGGAAGCACGTGTTGATGTGTCAAGGGCCGTCCTTTGTTTGGGTAATGAGACTGTGCCGCTCCGGTCGGGCTGGAACCGTCCTAGGACTGCCAGAGTGGATTCACCTGGACACCACTGCTCACCGGCTCCCAACCATTGTTTGGAAGTGGCAAGGGTTCAAGAGAACCCCCAGGAGAGTATTGCTGGACAGTCAAATTCATCGCACGACCCCCCATCAGCTGAGACGGTTGCCGCTGTGGAGGAATTGGGCCATCGAAGTAGTGAACATCTGAGCACACCACAGCAGGAGCAACTCCAGAAATTACTGAACGACTTTGTGGACATTTTTGCGGCTCGAGAGGAGGACTGCACCAGAACCTCGTTAGTAAAACACCACATTGACACTGGCCACGCCACTCCCATTCGTTTGCGCCCCCACCGATTACCTCTTGCAAAACGTCAAGCTGCCGAAGAATTGATTCGCGAGATGGTAACCAACGACATTATTGAGCCTTCGGACAGTCCCTGGGCCGCACCCATGGTCATGGTGCGGAAGAAAACGGGGGGTTGGCGCCCTTGTGTGGACTTTCGTAAATTAAATGCAGTCACTCGAAAAGACTCTTACCCACTGCCCCGCATCGACGATGCATTGGACTATGTGGCTGGATCCCGTTGGTTCAGCACCTTGGACTTGCGCAGTGGATATTGGCAGGTAGAACTGGCAGCAGAGGACCGACCCAAAACTGCATTCACTATCGGACAAGGGCTGTGGCAGTTTAAGGTAATGCCGTTTGGACTTTGTAATGCCCCGGCCACTTTTGAAAGACTAATGGAGCGGGTCCTAAAAGACATTCCCCGAACCCGTTGTGTGGTCTATTTAGATGATTTGTTGATTCATGCCAGAGACTTTGACCAGGCTGTGCACAATTTAAGGGAGGTCCTGACCGCCATTCGTAGCGCCGGGTTGCGGTTGAACCCTGAAAAATGCAATCTTCTCGCCCGACAGACCCAGTTTCTAGGGCACGTAATCAGCGAGAGTGGGGTGGCTACAGACCCAGCAAAGGTGGCTGCCGTGAGCAACTGGCCCCCACCAGCCAACATCACCGAACTGCGGAGCTTCCTGGGTTTAGCCTCATATTACAGGAGGTTTGTAAAAAACTTTGCAACCATTGCCAGCCCCTTGCACCGACTGACGAGTAAGGGCCAACAGTTTGGGTGGACGGAGGACTGCACAGCCGCTTTCCAACAATTGAAGGCTGCCCTCGTCAGCGCGCCTGTCCTGGCGTATCCTGACCCCAACCAACCTTTTGTGGTGGACACTGACGCTAGCAATGTGGGGATTGGGGCCGTACTCTCACAGAAGGGGGAGGCTGGAGAGAGAGTGGTAGCTTATTACAGCTGCAGCCTCAGTCGACTGGAGAGAAATTACTGTGTCACTCGGCGGGAACTGTTGGCAGTGATCCTAGCGGTACGGCACTTTCGGCCCTACCTATTGGGCACTAGGTTCACTCTGCGGACTGACCATGCTAGCCTCACCTGGATGTTGAATTTCCAGCAACCAGAGGGCCAGGTGGCAAGGTGGATGGAGATTCTACAGGAATATGATTTCGAGATACAGCACCGACCGGGACGGCAGCATGCCAACGCTGATGCCCTCTCCAGGCGTCCATGCCTCAGCAATGAATGTCGATATTGCCGCCGACAGGAAGAAAGGGGTCTGGGGCCATCGTCAGCATCCGCAAGGATAGATGACACTGTTGGAGTAGGGGAGCCGTTCACTATTGACCAATTGAGGCAATTACAGGCGAACGACCAATCGCTAGAAAAGATAAAGGGCTGGTTGGAGACACAAGAACGTCCCGACTGGCAAACCGTGTCTTCACAGGGGCCTGAACTCAAACTACTACACTCCCAGTGGGGCAACTTGGAGTTGCACGATGGTGTAATCTACAGACGGTGGCAAGCACCCGGGGGGGGAATTGACCGACTACAACTGCTGGTTCCCCAGGCTTTGCGCGCCGAGGTCCTCCGATGGGTCCACGGAGCAGCTGGATCCGGACACTACGGAAACGCTAAGACAGTGCGTCGACTACGGCAGCGGTTTTATTGGCCCGGGTGTCGGCAAGACGCGGAGCTGCACGTCCACTGCTGTGACATCTGCACTGCGCAAAAAGGACCTGGTCAACGTTCTCACGCGCCATTGCAGCAATACCTTGTCGGGGCACCCATGGAGAGAATTGGAGTGAACGTACTGGGTCCTTTTCCTGTAACGGAAGCCGGAAATCGTTTCGTTTTGGTAGCAATGGATTACTTCACCAAATGGCCAGAGGCGTATGCAGTTCCGGATCAGAGTGCCTCCACAGCGGCTCAAAAACTAGTGGATGAAATGTTCACTCGATTTGGGGTTCCGGACGAGCTCCACAGCGATCAAGGGCGGAACTTCGAGAGCCGTTTGTTCAGGGAGGTGTGTCAGCGACTGGGGGTGAAAAAGACCAGAACCACCCCCCTTCACCCGCAAAGTGATGGATTAGTCGAGCGATTTAATCGCACCCTGGCCACTCAACTGGCAATCCTGACCAGTCAACACCAGCGAGACTGGGACCAACATTTGCCTCTGGTCCTGTGGGCATATCGGACAGCAGTGCAAGAATCGAGCCAATGCACACCAGCGGGGCTGATGTTTGGAAGGGAACTTCGCACGCCAGTGGATTTGGTGTTTGGCTCGCCCCCTGAGCCTGAGATTGTTGGTGGACCCGAAATGGATTATTTTAGACTGTTAAAAGAGCGGCTGGACACCGTTCATCGACTGGCCAGGGAGGCCTTGGAGGGAGCTGGAGCTCGCCAGAAACGGGCTTACAACACACGGGCTCATGGCCCGACACTGAAACCAGGAGACAAAGTGTGGGTATTTTGCCCGCAACGGAAATGGGGACTGTCTCCAAAATTAACTCATCATTGGCAGGGACCTGGAGAAATTTTGGACAAAATCTCGGAGGTAGTTTTCCGAGTCCGAATGCCTGGACGGGGCAGACGGGTGGTGCTGCACAAGGACCGGTTGGCACCATACCACCCACTGGCCCCGGAGAAAGAACGACTCGAGGATACAAGCGGCTCTCCAACCTCCACCCCCGGCGCAGAGACGGACATTGACAGTCTCAGGACTGAGCCTGACCCGAATAATGGCACCTCCGGCAGGCCGAAGCTTGTCCGTCGCCTGCCAGGACACTTGCTCGATTTTGTTTGTGATGAGTAGGGTTGTGGGGACACTAACCCTCTTGGGAGGGGGCTGTGTAACGATCCGGCAGCAAGCGCTGGCGGAGTGACGCCGTATGGGTAATTTATGTAAATAGTTTGTGGGGAATTTATGGGTAATTTATGTAAAGCTTATTGTTGTGTCGAAATTAACTTAATAACCTAATTGTCTTTCTTGTTGTAGTGTTGTATGTGTTTGTGCTCAATCAGTGGGGTGGGTTGGGTTATCGCCGTCCGGGGTTGTTGTTATTGTAAATAGTCACCATCCATGAGAAAGATGGCTCTGTAAATGACCTTGACCATGGCTATACAATGAGTTTTGAGCTTTGTTTGCTGAATATCTCCGCTAATAAAGAGATACAACAGAACAGAGCTGTGTATTTGTTAAGATTTATCTCAGCAATACTTGCGAGACACTCGGAGTCGTGCGGTGTATGGGACACGAGTGCTCGTTTCTTAAAGAGCTGACCGTAGCTGCGTGCATATCGCTGGCAGTCCGCTAGCCGACAGTTTGGCTCTGGAAAACTTCAAGACTCACCCACGGGTCGCTACAATATTTTGAATTGAGTTTTGGATATCTACAAGCTGGTCTGTATTTAAAGATATGTGTATTTCAGAATGTGATATCGTTAAATATTAATCTGGCTTTCCATACTGTAACGTCTTTACACCTGCAAATCACTAGACCCCCGTGACCCTGTGTTAGGATATAGCGGGTGCACACCACGTATTAGCAATTTGGTAAACTACATTGTATTTTAATCGTATTTTATCTGCTCCGTTCGTAATCGTTCATTCTAATGAGGCAAAACTAAACACGATCTGCTGAATTAAGTGCCAGATATACTCAACAAAACCCGCATAAACGAAATATCTTCATTATATAAGAATCCCCGCCTCATCGCACGGTGAATCGCTGAAGTAATTTAAAGAGACATTACTACAATTTGCAGAACCTGGATAAAAATAAGGCATGCCAACGACCTAACGCCTAAAAAATGTACACAAACTTTGCCAAAAATGGATGCACGCTGTTTAACTCTGTGAACGAGCTGACCTGACCGACGGCCGGCTTTTCTTCTAATCCGCTCTTTCTCAGAATGCGGACGTTGGCGAAGCATTGTGGGAAATGTAGTTAAATTTTCATCGAAAGGCAGGCTGGGACCACAGTGTACACGATAGACTTGGTGGGGATTGTAGTTCCAAGTGCTTTGAGAAGACCGTTGCTTATGTAAGTATGCGTGGTTGTCAAGGAAGTTATTAGAACAAAAACAACAACATATTACACAATAACGCGACGAACGTTTACTGACCATACTCCGTCATATAACGACTTAAAATGATCATGCCTCTAAATCCTCGTCATCACCGAGGCAGCCGTCCCCCGAACCCTACCCCTCCAACTCTCAGAAGCCATGACTCAACAAAGCAACCACCCCTCCCCCAACCCCCTCCGATCTATTTTAGTCTGAATATTACTATGACACAGGCAGCCGAGCTTTTCTTAGCTCAAGCGGTATTTTTAGTTTCTCTCGGCGATCATGAATGAGAGGAGAACGCGCAGAGAAAGAGGAGGGGATGCTAGAAATAGCAGGGAGGTAGACGCCAGCAAATACCTCGTACGTCGCACGAGTCGTTTCCGCCCGACACGGTCCAGATGGGGCGCTTTGAATCAGAGCAGGGTACACAACATGACATCCCCTGCCATGGCACCTGGTGCACTCAACTACTATGAACTTGATGGAGAAAGGCAGGATGCAAAGGCTGAAAAATACAAATAATCAGTGTTTAGGAAACTGGGAGAAATCTGATATATAAGTGAAAAGGCAAGCTGAATTTTAAACTAAACGATCCAGAAGGTTCCAGGGTGTCTAAAAATGAAGACCATGAAGGCAGCGAACCTAAAAAAGTATTTAACCTGATGCATTAATCTGTTCTTTCCAAGGTATATAATGGACGAGTTGCACCGCATCTGGAGTGTTGTGTGCAGTTCTGGTTACCACAGAACAAAAGAGATGGAGCAGCACTTGAAGCTGTGCAGAGGAGAGCAATCAGGTGTATCCCAGAACTTATCGGATAGGTTTGGAATTTTCCAAGACAACTTTATTTATATGCAATCATGCAATCATTGATTAATTAATTAATTTTCTGAGTGCCACTTCTGTAGGTGAATTAGGTAGTCGCCTATGGGCATGTTTTTGGGAGGCAGTATTTGGTCAACCATATAAGATGTAGAAAATGGCTTCCAAATGGGGTGACACTGGGTGATCTTTGACTCCTAGCTAGTGACTTTCTTGGCCACTCTCCATTCCAGCACCACCCTTGCTGTCAAATCTGCTTTTCACTTTGGCATCCACACACTTCGGCCACTTTTCGATCGAATAATCATGTATCACTCGCCTGAAACACCTAAAGACCACCAAATCTCTGCTCTTTTATCTGCAATAATATGTTTTTGTGATTGCTTTAAATACTCAGTGCTTTGGATGTCAATGTCAAATTTATTTATATAGCACATTTAAAACAACATAGGAATGCTGTGGCCAATGTGCTTTACAATAATAGAATAAAAGAAAAACATACAATTAACATGAATAACAAATAGAAATAAAATAAATGAACATAAATAAAATAAATAATAAATAGAAGTAAGATTATAGAATCACAATGAGGAAACCATTAGTATTACTGAAGGTCATGGAAAGCAAGTTAATAGAAATGAGTCTTTAATCTCATTTTGAACAGTTCAATTGTAGACGACTCCTTTATATGATGAGGTAAAGAGTTCCACAGGCGAGGGGCAACAGCAGCACAAGCCCTGTCTGTCCCCCTTGGTTTTACATTTGGTACGAGGGACAACAAGAGACAACTGATAAGAAGATCTAAGCACTCTGGATGGCTGGTGTAAAACACACAATTCAAATAAATAGGTAGGAGCAAGCCCATGTAAAGATTTAAAAACTAGCAACAAGATTTTAAAATCAATTTGAAAACTCACAGACAGCCAGTGTGAAGAAGCTAATATTGGAGAAACAGAATCAGACTTTCTTGCCCTAACCAGAAAGTGAGCAGCAGCATTCTGGACCAACTGTAATCTGTGTATCAGGGATTTGTTAATCCCAGAATACAGCGAGTTGCAATAATCAAGGCAAGAAAAGATAAAAGCATGAGTAACTTTCTCAAGATCCCTAGAAGATAAAAAAGGCTTGATCTTACCTAAAAGACGAAGCTGGAAAAAGCAACTCGTCTACAGAATTAATCTGTTTCTCAAAAGAGAGGATACTGTCAAAGATAAGACCAAGATTGCGGTTTGCAAAAGACAGAGAAAGAGCCGAGAAGTCCAAGACCAATTTGTGGTTTAGCTGATGGGCCCACTATAAGCACCTCCGTTTTATTTTGACTCAGATCAAGAAAATTATTAGCCATCCAGGATCTTAGTTCAGAAAGACAGTTGTGCAGTTGATTTATTGCAGAATTGCAGACAGGAATATAAACCTGAGTATCATCAGCATAGCATTGAAAAGAATTGTTACATTTCCTAAAAATAGCTCCAATATGGTGAAGGTATATAGAGAATAAAATAGGACCCAAAATGGATCCCTGAGGAACACCACATTTAAGAGGAGCAGTAGACAAAAAAGAGGAATTTAAAGTCACTGAAAAGTGTCTACTAGTTACATATGACCTGAACCAGTTAAGAGCAGCCCCTTTAAGCCCAACAAGATGTTCAAGCCTCAACAGCAATATCTCATGGTCAATAGTGTCAAAGGCAGCGGACAGGTCCAGGAGGACAAGGGCCTGAGTCAGTAATAATAGAGATGTCACTGAATACTTTAAGGAGAGCCGTCTCGACACCATGATAATGCCTAAAGTGTTTCACTTTTTCCTGGGCAGAAAAAAAAAATGGGATTGAATGACAACATTGATTTTGCCACGTTCAATTTTGTTCTAAAGTGAAGTATTGTTTACAAATTTTAGAAATGGCTTGTCTGTGCATGAAACTTACAGTGGGGCTTAAGGATACACCAGTCCAGACATGAAGATCAAATCCTTAAAACTTACTAAATATGAGGGACGTTCAAAAATTTTCCGCACTTTTATATTTTCATTGGAAATGGTGAAGGCAGGAGGAATAGTAATTGGGCATTAAAAAGTTGGTACGACACTGGGAAAATTGCATCGTAAACGAAGGTGACTATGAAGAAAAGTGATGTCATTTGTTTATGAAAATCTTAAAAAATAGAGTTTAAAAAAGTGCGGAAACATTTTGAAAATGTTATAGAGTATTGATCAAATATTGCAAAACAGCATATCCATGTTGCTTTATTGAGATAAAAAACCAAAAGCAAACCATTGGCACTTCAGCCATTTCAAAAGGAGACAAGTTGTGTGCGTCACTTTGCTGTTCATCTACTTCCATGTGGATTCACCTTGGAAAGCCATCTCTATGCCATCTGTATTGACATTATTGAATATCGATGAGACATTAATGGACAATAGATAGTGGACAATAGACATTATTAGTCAATAATAACTGAAAAAGGGAAATCTGTTCATTGCCGGCTGAATACACACATGCACACACCCACAAAAACACACTGACCACTTTAGCCGTGCCACTATATATTGTGGAACTGGCCCCGGACACAGACAGACGGACATCGTTAGTTCACCCAACACACGTTTATTTACACAAATATTTACAATTCCTTTAGTGCACGTCCCAGTGCCGCCAGCACCGATCCCCCAAAGTCCGGGCCTCACAGTCACCAAATGCCTTTCCTTCTGGCCGCCTCCACTCCACTCTCGAGCTCCGTCCTCTTCCACCCGACTCTTGCTGCTGACGGCCCCTTAAATAGCTACCCGGATGGGCTCCAGCTGCTTTCCCGGCAATCCCCCGCGGACACACCCCCGTGTGGCGGAAGTGCCGGCTGCGCACCCGGAAGCCCTCCGGGTTTCCCCAGTCTTCATCCCCCAGGACTTCCTGGTGTGGCGGAAGTGCTGAGGTCCAGGGTTCTTCAGGCACCAGGTCGCCGCCTGGCAGTGGCCACGGGCCCCTACAGGGTTGGGCTTCCATGCTCTCTACCCGTGGCCCCCAACACAACCAGGGCGGTCGCCCCCTTGTGGTCTGGAGGAGGCACAAGCCCTCCTCCGGTCCTCCTAGGCGTCCCGGCTGGGATCCATCCCCAACCGCATACGACAATATGTATAAATATGAAAGATCTTCAGGATCAGGTTAGGAGCCATGCTCAGGGGCCCAACAAAGTACTGTAGAGTCACTTCTGGCGTTTATGGGATTTTCAGGTCATGCTATAAAAATGCCAGTTTCAGATGATCAAACTTTTTAGGAAAATGGATGCCCAAACTTTGGAATTTAAAGTAAGTAAATTGTTTTCTTTCAGCAAAGTTTACCAAATATTTTTTTCATACTGTGATACACGATCATAGTCTTTCAGGAAACAGGTGTGATTTCTGCTTGAATTGGATTAATGTACTTGCTGCATGAACATGGTAATGGTCGCTTGCTTTGACTGCATAGACAACTGACAAGAATCAGAGAGAAGAAGGGTGTCAGAAAGATTAAGGGAAGATTGAAAGGCTTATTGAATGGGCCTAATAGTGAAGGAGAGCCTTTTAGCTAGGACACTTGCGATGGAGACTAATACTGTAGGTAGGGTGGAGGGGTTGAGTGCATTGATGCCAAGCCTGGAACCTCTTAAAACCTCTGTACCTGCTTATAGTTGTTACAGATGAGTCATTAATTATTATATAATACACATGCAATCTAATAATTTGCTTAATGTGCCAATGGAGATTGCACAGCAGTAGGATGAAATCTACAGAATTTTATTTCCTGTGTTAGGAGTAGTGCATCTCTGTACACTGATTCATCCATTTTTATGCTATCATAGCCATCATTTGCTAATCCTTACAGACACATCCACCCATAACAGTACCACCATAAAATAACAACCCTGAGCACAAAGTGTTTTTTTTTTTTAATTTATAAAAGTGTTCAGTCATATGTGGTGGCATTCTGGTTATTGCTAATGCATCATCACTACTGAGCCCCTTGTCTCTGTTCTTCCTGTGTTTCTGGGCTCCTTCTGTTGAAGGGGTGAGTCAGTGTGCATGTGTATGATGAAAATTGATTAGAGACCTGATTATGGCTCTACAGCCAACAATTTCAATCGTGATTATAATGCTGGTACCCAATGATGTTTTTGGCATGAAAATTCTTGTGGGAAACATGCAGACCTGGGAGAGGGAAAGATACCCTGCATCAGAAGGAAGAAGTCAGCCCTAAAATGAACCCATGTATTATATTGCGTGAAATTCTTGTCCATATGTGTGTTTGGGTTTATTCTTGGTTTTAAATTGTGAAAGATTGATTCCTTCAGGTTTCAAAATTGAAAAATCTTCCTATTGTGGCATGACAGTCCTAATGACATCACACATGTATAAGGTGGTTCTGCCTCCCTAGGCACTACATAAAGAGAGACAATTAAATTGAATTAACATATAAAAGAAGGAAATACAATTACAGAGTAATAAATTAAAAGAAGGATGTAGTGACTAATGAAATGCGTGATGTGAAATATTGATTGAAATCTGCTCCACCAAAATAGTTTAAAGAAAGTGTTTTAAAGAAGAAGATAGGGCATCCGCAAGTAAATAACAACGAGCAAAGCAAGCGGCATGACAGGTCGGGCAGAGTGTGGGTATGAATTGATGATCGGTGGCAGCGCATTCGAGCGGTGGTGGCAGTGACAAATAAGCGCGGCTGCTCCGATCTCTAGCAGCTCAACAAATTGACACTGAAGACGGGGTACGATAGAGAAAGATAACAAGTGAAACTCGCTGACCTACGGTCCTAAAATAAAATTTAAACAACAGTAAACTCTCCACCTGTTGTTTACAAATGTAAGGACTTACACTTCTTTATAAATTCTGAACACGTATGTAACATGTCTTGAGGGATTATTACCAATATTGGGGAGTGTTATGTTTAACAGCTTACTTGGTTACCTTAAGACATTATTTATGAAAAGAGTAACTAAATATGTTCTGATGTTAGATCACAGATAAATAGACTGGAATTAATTTGGAAAATATAAAGTAGAGAGGCACATGGGTTTCATACTGTGAATGTAAATGTAAAGATACGGAAACTTTAGGAAATGTAACTACGATTTGAGCCTCAAACAGAAACATCATAAGCAGGAAAGCCGTTTGATTTTTCTCTGTGTATTATCAACTTTTCTTTTCGTTTTGGTGTGACCTGTTTTGCTTTGCATTTCAGTAAAAGTTTTAAATCGAGGACACATACCGTGGAATCTTTGTTAACACAACATACTTAATGCCAGAACCTTTCCAGTAGTCAAAGAATTTCAGAAACATCATAAAACACGGCTGAAATGGTTATTAGCTATAAAAATATTATATTGCCTTATCACTGTGAATTGGAGTGAGCTGGTTTAGAACATTAATGAATTTATAAAGAAAAGGAAGAGTGCTGATACATTACTGCTGAAAACAAGTTATGTTGTTTGTAGCAAAATGTTTATACATATAGTCATAGTGCTATACAGCTGTAAGCATAGTGAAGGCACTATCTGGATCTATATCTTATATATTATACAAGCAGTCCCCGGGTTACGTACGAGATAGGGACTGTAGGTTTGTACTTAAGTTGAATTTGTATGTAAGACAGAACAGGTACATTATTTTAATAAATGCTATTGTTGACCGAATGTAACCAAGTGCTCTGCCAATGAATGATGGAGTTTCACCTCTCCCTGACCTTTTTATTATTTCTACTTTATTTTCCATGGTGATGGTTTTTCTCTTCTTTACAGTACCACCAGCACTTGCATCAGATTTGTGTTTCAGAGACATTGTTGAAGGGTGAAGACAAAAGGCTAAGATGAGCTCTTCTGCACAGTGCTATACACGCTGTCACAGCAGGAAGGCACCCGTCGTCAACACGTCTCATGTACTGACAAGAGACATGTTTTGTGCGTAACAGTACAAGCAGGCTTGCTATTGAGAATGAATGGGGGCGGCAAGGGGCGATTCACCATTCGCCCACCACACAGTCACCTCCACTACAGTATGCTGCCTGCAGCATCCGCCCACCGGGAACGAACACGGTGCGGACAAAGGCAGGTAGTGAATCGCCCACCACTGCCCCCATTTAACAGGCAGCCACCAGATGCACACTACAATGCTTCCCCCCGTCGCCCCATTCACCCTCAATGGCATTCATTCAGCCACAACCGGGTCACCGCTTACAGCATTACCAGCCGCCCACTGAGAACGAACGGGGCAGCCGTGTGTGGTGGGCAGTGAAACGCCCCCCTCTGCTCCATCCAGCCTGCATCTAGTGAGGAGCAGTAACTGCGGCGGTACAGTGGGTGGGCAGCGAAACGCCCCATCAAGCCTCCGTCCTGCACATGAGCGATAGCTATGACTGTGGACCACGGGTCACTGCTTGCCGCTGGGAGCCGCCTCAGGGACACTACACTGCGTGAGCATCGAAATCGCCCTCCTCCAGCCTCCGTCCAGCCACCGCTTGCAGCGTCCCCAGGCCAAAGATGACAGAGCGGCAGTTACTGGGGCGCATGCGTCGCAGCTGCAGCCCCATTCATAAGTCATAGGTCAGATGTCCGTAAACTGGGGACTACCTGTAAATGTCTACGTGTGGAAGTGTGTGTGCCTGTCTCTCCGGCCCAGAAGTGAGAGGCTACAGCATGAAGCTCAAAGAAAGCAACTCTGTCGCCAAAGTGAAACTGCTGAGAAAAGAGAGAAACTCACTTAGACACTAATACACAAGCGAGGTGAGCACATCGGCAAAACGAAACCTGAGAGGAGAGGGAAACTCGCTTAACTGCTGATAGAAAATGGAGTCGAGCACAATGGCAAAACAAAACCGCAGAGAAAAGAAAATCTTAACCGCATAACCACTAATGCACAACTGATTCGATTGACTGATTGAAGTGCAAGATTCCATGGTTTCTACGAGCCCAGGCTTTTTACAGCACGGGCTTACACAGCTAGTATATATAAAAAAATGCAACGTCTGTCTGTATGTCTGGCCGCATTTCACGAGAGAACTACTTAACGGATTTAGATCAGGTTTTTTTCTATTATTTGCTTGAATGTTGATTTTGCGACTTCTCTCATCGCGCGTTAAGCATCATAGTTTGCTTGCGGTACCGATTTATTTGCGTGAATCTGAGAGACACAAAGCGGGCTGAAGGGAGGGGGGCGGAGTCCTCCTCAGTCACATGCCAACCTGCATTTGAGTCAGTCTACCTCTTACCACGTGTTGGAGCATACCTTGCCTCTGCTTAACTAGCAATACCTGTTTGTTCAACAGATATTATCATCTACAGATTGTTAAGGAGTACCGTTTGACGTTTTGGAGAGAGAGATCAGAGCTATGTGTGTTTCAGAGGATAGTTGCTCATTGGCAGAGATATCACAAGCATGTGCTTTTGACGCTCTCCCGTCAGAGCTGAACGCAGTCAGATACAGTGCCAACATTTGACGTTGGAGCGGACCTACCTTCCACTTGGCCAGAATTACATTTTTTTTTATTGATTTTTAAAGTTTGTCTTGTTTCACTACTATATGGGCAGAGCCACGGGGGACACACAGCTAATTATAATTAAGAATGTAATATTAAGAGGATATTTTCTTGAATCAGTAATAATCATAATAATAATAATGTTAGTAGTGGGCGGCACGGTGGCGCAGTGTAGCGCTGCTGCCTCACAGTTTGGAGACCCGGTTCGCTTCCTGGGTCCTCCATACGTGGAGTTTGCATGTTCTCCCCGTGTCTAACCAAAGATATGCAGGTTAGGTGGATTGGCGGCTCTAAATTGTCCCTAGTGTGTGCTTGGTGTGTATGTGTCCTGCGGTGGGTTGGCGCCCTGCCCAGGATTGGTCCCTGCCTTGCGCCCAGTGTTGGCTGGGATTGGCTCCAGCAGACCCCCGTGACCCTGTGTTCGGATTCAATGGGTTGGAAAATGGATGGATGGATGTTAGTAGTAAAACTTATAGGAAAGATAATAAAAACAAAATATTAAAGAGGGCTGTGCATTGGCAGCTCTCTTTTAGAGTTTCAGCGTCCAGTTGTGGTCCGTGTGCACTTTCTCCCTTTTCCTGGGTGAGTTTTCCTTCAGAATGTAAATGCCTGAAGCAAAGGCAATCCAAGCCCAAACAAGATCCTATACAGAATCCAAAATAATCTGGGTGAAAACACAGCAACAGGGTTAAATTTCTAAAATATACAAAGGGCACAAGCACAACAAAACAGAAATAGCTCACCGACTCCAGAGTACATTTGCAATGAACCACCAGAAACTGTGGAAGACCCTGTAGATTAGCAGAGCAGTTACTGGCAGTGATTGTCAAGTGGCACCTCCCCTTAGGGAATCACTCAGACAATACATGGAACATAACAAAAGCAGCTCATATATTTTCACACCTGTTTGTCTGAAGTTTGCCTTCAGGGCCCATCAGAGTTAAGCACTACCACCCTGGGAAACAAGGGGGCGCTGTTGTTAACAGAATCATCTGTTCTTTATCCTACTGCCCTGAGAAACAGCCCAATAAGGGCAACTGGCTCTGCCCTTTCTGGTCCTTCCACTATGAAGCTGAAATACTCCCAGCTGCTGTCATTCTGGAGAGCTCCCACCCCAGTACTGACCAATGTACAGGGCCTTAAACCATCCTGGTTGTTTCTGTTTTACACTATTTTGAGTTCTGTTACTAATCTATATGCCATCAAGCACTAGTTTAATTTTTTTTTTTGACACTGCAAATATTAAAAGGAGTGACCTGGTTTGTGCTCCACCATTTCCTTTTAGACCAGTGTATTACCACGGTTGACAACAATACATTGACAAAACCAAAAATAAAGAATGACACACATAATCAACATAAAACAATCAAAACTTAACAAAAGAGACATAAGGCATGAATTTGAACCCCTGCTATTGGAGGAACCCTGGCTGAGATATAACATAGGACACATATAGTATAAGGAAATACACAAAAAGTAATAAACTCGAGAGGAAACAGAAAGAAATCAGTAACAAAAAATAGGGGAGAAACAAATAAAATAAGACATAAGTCAAAGCTGAAGCCCCAGAGTAGTCCCGATACAGCCATTTTGAATGGTTGGTACCTGCGATGCTGTATGGTTGCTAGGAGTTTTATTTCTGAATTTTATTTCTTCTGGCAGCCATCTTGAGTACCTTGAGTGAACTGTAGCTTATTACAGTTGCCCAGGGTAACCTTTCCTGTCGTTGGTGGGGCATATCCTTTGAGTTTTTCATTCACTGGGAATTACAACGGTGGGTTAAATTAGCTGCCCACTTCACCGTGTCTTTATCTGAGCTGCAGATTGAAAGCCTTTGCTAAAACCTATCCTGAATATTTCTTACTATCTGAGTTAATCTCTTGAGCTCCTGACTTTTGTTTTGTCCTTCTGACCTTGATTTTCATCTTGCTGTTCGGCTTTGACCAAAAGGGCTATTGTCTTGGTAGTCATGAAAGCAAAAAACCAGGTGTGGAAGGAGTTCAGAAAGTGATCATGGAAAGTGACCATTGATCAAAGAGGTTCTTGCAAACCATAAGGTGAATCAGAGAGAGAAGCAAAGGATTCACCTGGCTTTTCTCAGCAATGCTGGAGAAGTGCTGACCTGGATGGAGTATTTTGTCTGGCAGTGGAAGGAACGCTTGAGGAGCTCCTAAACTCGATGGACAGGCCCTCTGTGGAGAAGGCAGAGACATAAGCTAATGGGGGATCAGTGTCCATTTCCCTGAGGGAGGTCATTGGGGTAGATAAGCAATTCTGCAGTGGCAAGGCCCCAGGGTTGGATGAGATCTGCCTAGAAATGCTGAAGACTCTGGACATTGTTTGACTTTCCTGGCTGGCACACCTGTTCAATGTTGCGTGGTCATTGGGAGCTGTGTTTTTGGAGTGGCAGACCAGGATGGTGGTCCCCATTTTTAGAAAGTGTTTCAGGAGGGTGTGCTTAAACTATCGGGGGATCACACTCCTGAGCCTACCAGAGAAAGCTTATGCCAGGGTACTAGAAAGGAGACTCTGCCTAGTCATGGAACCTCCAATCCAGGAGGAGAAAAGTGGATTCTGTCTTGACCATGGAATGGTGGACCAGCTCTTTATCCTCACTAGGATTCTGGAGGGGTCACAGGAGTACGCCCAATTGGTCTACATGTGTTTTGTGGACTTAGAGAAGGTGTATGACTGTGTTCCTCAAGTGATGCTGTAGGGGGTGTTGGGAGAGTATTCTGTTCCAGGGTCCCTAATGAGGGCTATTCAGTCCCTGATCACAGTAAGAGCTGTGTCCGTATACTTGGATAAACATCAGCACTGTTTTCAGTGGGTGTGGGACTCCACTCAGCATTGCCTCCTATCCTGTTTGTGGTTTTCATGGACAGGATATCAAGGCACGGTCAGTAAGGGGTAGGGGTCCAGTTCAGTGACCTTTGAATAGTGTCACTGTTTTTTACAGATGATGTGGTCCTGTTGGCTTCATCAGGGTGCAAATTCCAGCACTCATTGGGACAGTTTGTGACCAAGTGCAAAGCGGCTGGTATGAGGATTAGCACCTTCAGATTTGAGGTCATGGTCCTCAGTAAGAAAAAGGTAGACTGTCCTCTCCAAGTGGGAGATAAATTGCTTCATCAAGTGGAATAGTTTAAGTACCTCAGGGTCTTGTACAGTATACGAGTGAAGGGAAAAGGGATGGTGAGATTGACAGATGGATTGGGGTGATGAGTGCAGTTATGGAGTCGCTATACCAATCTGTATTGGTGAAGAAGGAGCTGAGTCAGAAGGTGAAGCTCTTGATTTATCAGTTGAACTACGTCCCTACCCTCAACTATGATCATGACCTTTGGGTAATGACTGAAAGAAAAACATCACCAGTACAAGTGGTCGAAATGAGCTTTCTCTGTAAGGTGGCTGGGCTCTCCCTTAGAGACAGGGTCAGAAGCATCGACCTCCACGAGAGGTGCCGAGTAGAGCCGCTGACCTTCGAATCAGGAGGAGCAAATTGAGGTGATTCGGACATCTGATACAAATGCCCCCCTGATGCCTCCCTGTGGAAGTTTTCCAGCCACAAACAGTCTGGAGGAGACCCTGGGGAAGACCCAGGACTCGCTGGGAGGATTATATTTCCCAGATGGCCTGGGAATGCCTTGGGATGCCACAGTATTGCGTGGCTCAGGAAAAGGACATTTGGGCCTCAGTGCTAAAACTGTTGCTCTCACGACCCAGCTTCAGATAAGCAATGGATAATGAATGAATGAATGTTTGGCCTCAGAGTTTCTGCTCTTTTTGATTTGATGCTAATGACCCATTTCTTCTTCACGTCTCTCTCTCTCCTGGTTTGCCCCTTAAAAGTCTTGTCGGTTTACCAAAATTACATCAGGCAGATGATGTACCAATGACTATGGTGATCATGATATATAAGATGTCTGCCCACATTAGGCAGCGTCTTTTAAATCTCTCCTCTGTCTTTGACAAAATTGGATCATCCTTGCCACCCTCTGTGATCTTAGCATCACTAAGACCACTCTCAGGTGGTTTAAGTCCTACTTCTTGCGTAGAACCAAACATGTGTCTTGAATGTGAAAAAAATGTCAAGAGAGCATCAGGCAAGCATGAGGGTGCCCCAAGGATCAATGCCAGGGCATCCATCTCCCCTTCTTTCTATACACCTCCTCAATATTTTCCAGTCCCATTTTTTTCTATTAGTACTATACTGATAATACACAACTGTACCCATCATTCCTACTCTAGAAGACCACATGGTATCAGCTAGAAAATCTGTAATGTATCACTGATTTTGCAGCCTAGGTGAAGGGGTACTATTTCCACCTCAATCTGGCAAATATGGACTTTCTTGTTATCTCAGCTCCTTAGTCTATTCAACACCCCATTTCTGTTCAACTTGTCCAGCCTTCTAGCAGCCCCTGTGGTATCCAGCAGGGCTGTGGATAAAAACTCCATTGACTATGATTCCCTGCTGGCATTCAGGGCACCTCCATGCTGCAGGGAGGGCTCCATCTGGTGGCCTGGGGGTAATGGCCGGGATGACTGGCCGGCCATATACCACACATTATAAATATGGCAATGTCTAAACACTCACTCTCCCTTGGTGGATAAATCTATCTCTCAAGTAGTAGCGTGGTTAGCTTAGTCTCTAAAAAGGCCCTAGCCCACACAAAATAAATTGTATTGTATGTATTGTATTTTACTTTGACTTCTGATTAATGTCTTGACCTTTGGTTTCTGGTCAGCTAGTGTCAAACATGTGGCCATAGGAAGTGATTTATGGGTCTGTGCTGGACAAATATGGATAAGGATTGTGTCACCACCAATAATTTTTAATCTGTTTGTTTCCTTAGAATACAAATGGAGAAAATCCTGGAGGTCCACTGATGTCACTTCCCTGCCGGCCAAAGCCATGTCCCTTTCTGTCACAGCAGTGTATAACCGAGAGTCTCACCAGTAGTCTGCGTTCATTCAAGGACCAACTTTGGAGGAACACAGAGCTCCAAACCTCTGAAGTATATTTTCAGGACACAAGTAAAACAATAATTGTTCTTTGTGTACAACCATGCTTTATATTTGTCCAATGGACACCAAACTTAAATGGATGTGCAGCAGGACCACAGCCCTCATTTTCTTGGTTTTTAGTTATTTCTGAACTGCACAATTTTGACTGCTGGCATTCCTTCACCACGTCTGTTGCCTATGTATATCATCTCCTGGTCTATTCAATTCCTCACATTAATTGTAAAACACTATACAAGAGGTAAACCAAAAATTCCTGGAATCAGTGAATAGCAAAGGGATTGGGTGTATTTATTGAATATGCTGCTAGGTATCATATGGCTACAGTCTAGTTAATCAGTCCGCCAAGCGGTATCATGCTGGGTTCAGCGAGTGCATCTTTCTGGCACTTATTCGACAATTGCACATTTGACATTTTTAAGTGTCATTTTTAATTGACAATGATGATAACGTTTTTTGACATTTCATACAGCAGCTGAAACATAAAAAAAGAAAAATACAAACTCACAGGACAAATAATACAGGCAATCAATCAATCAATGAATAAACACATTTTGAGGGATGAACCAGCATCCCAGCCGATGTTGACACTGCTCCCTTACCTGGCCAGGAGACCTTGATAACGAAAGGTCAGAGATGGAGCAATAATATCTCCTTTCCATGCCAGGGCCCAGAGATCAAAGGAGGTTACAACAGCTACATAAGGAGTGGCACCCTAAAAGCCAATGAGTGGCACCTGGGATGGGTTGGAGAATGTGAAGTTTCAGTAGTGCTTGACAGTCTGCTATGGTCAGAGTGTCCTCTCATATACTGGATGACAGCTTCTCGTCTGATGAGCACTAGAATGGATGCCTGCAGGGCACCATGGGAGTTCAAAGCCAAGGCCAAGGTCAAGGTTATCTCATTGTCATCAGCAACTGTGTATATGTACATAGTAAGATGAGACAACGTATCTCAATGAGCCACGATACAACATATAGAAACATACAACAAAGTGCAAGTTGTGACAGAGGCAATATAATAAACAGACAATATGTCTCTCTATTATAAAAGGAAATTCTGAGACTAGACTTTTTCAAAGAGAAATTTCAAGTCCTGCGAGACGAGATTTTGGCCATGAGATTTTTTCCAAGTCATGTCCTCCTTTCAACCATATTCAGCCACGCACACGGCCCTCTCACCTCTCATTCGTGTGAATGCTTTGGACAGACACAGTTCCTGCTCTCTTAGCTTTTATAAAGTTTTATGTTTTCCTCACTTTAAGTTCCCAATAAAAGAAGACTTATTATGTGAAAATCTTATTGAAGAATTTCATCCTGAGGGTTATCAACAGAAAAAATGAGCACACGGGCAATCCTAGCACAGAGAAACGATAAAGTCAAACAAATTAACGCAAAAATTGTCAATCGGTTACACTGCATATTGGTTAAATGCGTATCAATAGACTTTGCTGAAAAAGTTGGTGGTGATGGTGCGGAAGATGAAAACATCAACTTACAACTGTTGAAAGAAGGATATACAGTATTCAAGAATGGTAATGCAGTACATCTCCATCAGATAACATTAGACACCAAAGGAGATCTTGATATGCCATTCATATTAAAACGTTAACAGTTTCCCATTAGAATAGCTTTTTGCAAAGACAGTTAACGAATCTCAGAGACAAACATTCGAAAAAGTCGATTTATTTAGAAAGAAACGAAATTCACTCACGAGCAGTTATACATTACGCTGTCGCAATATAAGTCCAAACACAGAATCAAAATTCAATGCTATATTGATGAAAATTTTATTCAAAAAATTGTTTTTACTGACGTTTTACAGTAAAAGCGTAAGTTTAAAAAGTATTTGTGTGTTAATTTCAAATCCAAACAGAACGAAATCATATAACGCAATAAATAACTCTAATGCAACATGAAACATAATTTACTTTTCAAATTATTAAGTTTTACTATTTTTTAATATGGTTAATTACTTGCTGTAATGTATTATGCATTCGTAACAATTTCCATGAAAATAACAATCTGTAAGTGGCTAGCACGTAGTGCTGGTCGAGGTGTTGGCAAGCGAAGTGAGCAGGGGGCAAAGCCCCTTAGTACAATAAATAGACAAATACGACAAATAGACAAATAGATGATGCAACAATGTAACAGTATAGTGTGAAAGGGAATCCCCTGGAAAGACACTTGTTTAAACAGACCAGAACCAGACATTTTTGTGCATTCAGAATTCTTTTTTTTTTAATTTTATTGAATTTATTAAAATCAAATAGCATTCCATATAAGCAAGTCACGTTTTACAAAACTAGGTTCAAAACTAATCAACCCCCACCCCTGTACATTCAGAATTCTAAAGGCCTGCGGTATGAAACTGTTACTCAGTCTAGCAGAACCAGAGCGGAAACTCCAATACCATTTACCAGATGGTAGAAGAGAGAACAGGCAATTCAACGAGTGGGAATTGTCTTTCGCAATTTTCTTGGCTCTCTTATAACAGCAAGTTTGGTAAATGTCTTTCAGGGAAGATAGAGGCACACCGATAATCTTTTCAGCTGCTCTCACTATCCGTTACAGTGTGTTGTTAGGGGTGTTTGGGCCTCAGGAATTTTTGTGAATTTAACAAAAGAGGAACAAAAATGGCAAACAAACAACCCACAGCTACAAAGTCTCTAATCTGTTAGAAGCACAGAAGAACAGAATCTTGAAATATTGTGGAATAAACATTTCTCTGTCTTCAAACAAGGCAGTCAAGATGAGAATTCAGAAGATTTTGCTTATCTGCACAAATGTTTCAGTCTACGGAGTGAGCAATCAGTTACACAATTCATCTGCTTTTATTGTTTTTTTCTGATTATGTCACCTCATCTAATATATCACATCATTTGACTCTTAAGATGTAGACCTTTATTACCTCCTCCAATAAACTAACAGAACCAGTAGTTTCTAACTCGTGTCGATTCTCCTATTATTCTAAACACTGCTTCATTAAGAGGGGTGTTTGTTAATTTTCCTATTAATCTTACCACCACTTCATTGGAAGAGCGTATGGGCTTTCCCATCAGTTTATCCCCGCTTCCTGGAGGGGTGTTCATTACTTATTTACAGTGGAACCTCGATTAACGAACGCACTACTTAACGAATAAATTGGTTAACAAACTTTTATTTTGAGCAATTTTTGTCTTGGTTAAAAATTGAAATGAGGATAACGAACGCAAGCACAGACCGTTTTTGTGCGTTCGTGCTTATTTGTGCTTTGATGCGCTTGCTGTAAACATTGCTTTTCTGAATGTTGTGTTCACTAACATTACTTTTTTGTTATTTTTTCAGTTTCAATGTTATTTTTTATTTACATATATTACTCGTTATGGCACCTAGGAAAGAGAAACGTGTTAGTGATAGTGGCAGTAAGAAACGTGTTAGTGTAGCAGTAAAGAAATAAATGATAGCAAAACACGAGAATAGCATTCGTTTTTCCGACATCGCAGAGGAATACAATACGGCGGAATCGACTGTCTGTACAATTGTAAAGAACAAAGAGGCATTTAATGAAGTGGCTAAAGAAGTGACTGTGTTAATGAAGCAAAGGTCTAAAGTGCTAGATGAAGTGGAAAAGCTGCAGTTAATTTGGATAAATGAAAAGCAGCTGGCTGGAGATAGTGTTAGCGAAGCAATAATTTGTGAAAAGGCTAAGCAGTTACACAGTGATTTGTTCACCAAAACACCCAGTGCAAATGCAGATGAGCGAGACTTTAAAGCGAGTAGATGGTGGTTTGATCATTTTCGCTGGTGAAGTGATATTCATAATGTTATAAGGCACGGGGAGGCTGCAAGTTCAAATGAAACAGCAGCAAAAGCATTTGTGGATGAATTTGCGGAGTTTGTTGAAAATAAAGGCTACGTCTCGCATCAAGTGTTTAATTGCAACAAGACAGGGTTATTCTGGAAAAAAATGCCCAGAAGAACCTACATCACCCAAGAGGAAAGGGCACTACCCCGACACAAGCCTATGAAAGACAGGCTTACACTTTTATTTTGCGCTATTGCAAGTGGTGACTTTTAAGGTTTTGATGTGCAGGAATTTATTGAGAAGCACCACCCTAACAAAGTTGTGGCTAATTGGGCAATTAACATAAAGAATGACAATGCAATATTGCATTTTAGAAAAATTCTGCAGCAAAGAAAAAGACAAATCTTATTAGATTGCTTTCTTGTGCCCAAATAAAAGGAATCATGACGTGAAAAAAAAACCCAGAATCAGTGTTATCCGATGTTTTTTTTTGTAGCTTCCTTCTCCTCTTCCTCCGCCATCCACCTATGCCACCAACTACAACAACAAAGGTAAATACAGTCCTGTTTTATTTAATTTAGTTTATTTGTTTGTATTAATGATATATACATTTTTGTCTATATTTTTCATCACAGAAAAACCCTTAAAAAAATAAAATTACAAAATTTCTGAGGCTGGAACGGATTAATTGTATTTACATTAATTTCAACGGGAACAATTGCTTTGGTTAGCAAACGTTTTGGTTAGCGAACAGAGACACGAAACAGATTAAGTTTGTTAACCGAGGTTCCACTGTAACTCATTCTAAGCTTGGAAGATTATGTTGGTAGCTTCTCTAAAATGAGGCAGAGACCTCATATGCTTAAACTTTAAGTTATATTTAGTTAATGCTTGAGTCCTCTTCCTTATGTTTAATTCTATATTAAACATATATTAATACTAGGGGACTTCGCCCCCTGTTCGCTTCGCTCACTAACCCCTGTGTTTGGTTAATCGGATATACAATTTTAATTTTTGTTTCCTTTGTTTCAATTTCATTATTTGCACTTTTACTTAAAAGCTTCATTAAAAACAATATTTTTTGGAGACACATTGTAACAACGCAACGTATAACTGCCCGTGAGTGAATATTGTTTCTGTTTCTCTAATAAATAATTTGACTTTTTCTAATGTTTGTCCCTGTGATTTATTGATTGTCATAGCAAAAGCTATTCTCACAGTAAACTGTACACATTTTAATACGAATGGCATATCACGATCCCCTTTGGTGTGTAATGATATTCTCAGAATATATACATTACCTTTCTTTTTGCCTGTTAAAATTTGCAATGCTACTCTGTGATCATCAATATACACCTGACCGAATTGTGTATTTGTTGAAATTCAACTTGTCGTTGCTTTAACTGTTCCGGGACCACAGAATCTCATAGCATATGGTCTGTTATTGTGTAAATCCACGTTTTGTGCATTGAATGATACGAATGCGAAAAGACTTTGTTGTCTACTCTTTACCTTTTATTTCTGACCTCGATTTGTCCAGCTCTTTTTTCAATTACATCTGGTTCTGATGATTAATCACCTTTTGTTTTTCGGTAATGCAATCTTTTCTATCTTTTCTTTGATACTGTAGCGACTGACATGATAAAATATCACAAAAGTTTTACTTGAACAATCCCTGACTTCGTAACCCCAAACACAACTTTCTAGCACCCTCTCCAACCCCTCCTCCCCTGGGTCTCGTCCCCCCCCCTCCTTACCGCATCAATCAATACCCCGCTATCAGTCTTCCGTGCTGTACTCTGCCCTCCCTCAATCGGACCAAACAGTCACTTAAAACCAAAAAGGCCTCAACCTGGCTGGGATGCTACAATACTTTCTAATTTTACTGCTTTCATATTCTGTACCTTTCTCTGCATGTGTATCACGCCATCGTTTGTTTGAGCCTTTCAAATTCCACTGCTTTCATAATCTATCTGCCTTTTTTTCTGTCCAACGCCTTTGGGTCTCTATTCTCCGTATTGTCCTTATACGCTTTATATGTGTTGAGAGCACATGATCTGTGTGCACTACGTGATTTTACATGACTGAGTGTTTTTTGATGGGTGTGCTCTTATATGATATTTTTTGTAAGAAGGGCGTGTCTTTCAAGAATCTCATGTTCCACGTCCCCGCGAGACAGCCCTGGGACAATCTCGTGGCACCAAGTCTCATGTTTACGGTCCCCGCGAGACGTCTTTTAAATGTCTACCGAGAACTTCCGAGAACATCACGTTTCGTCACCTTGCTTTTTTCTTTCCAGGATTTCTTTTTATAATAGAGAGATTATATTGTCACACACGTGCACATGGGAGGCAGCTAAAGGGCCTGAATGAGAGTAATTCTATCCTAGATCAGGGGGTGGTGGAGTACACTGACTATCTCAGTTCTCTGTAGATCAGTTACAGGAAATTTCGCCTGGCACTGATGATGTCACTTCCGGCCCCATTGATGATATCACTTCCGGTCCCAGCTCTGATGGCACCACTTCCATTTCTGGCCATTTGATGATGTCACTTCTTCTCCTTGCCTTTAAAACCTCCTTTTTGAACATCTCAGACCAGTTCTGTTGTGGACTGTAATCTATACTACATTTATTCAGCCAGTTTTGCATCCAGGAAATCAATATACGTGTGGCTGCCCCTAATCTTTTTGTGTCTGTTTTTCAGGTTTATGACAATATATTTATATACTACTATATGTATACTTGGCGGCATGGTGGCGCAGTGGGTAGCACTGCTGCCTTGCAGTTAGGAGACTCAGGTTTGCTTCTCAGGTCCTCCCTGCGTGGAGTTTGCGTGTTCTCCACATGTCAGCGTGGGTTTTCTCCAGGTGCTCTGGTTTCCTCCCACAGTCCAAAGACATGCAGGTTAGGTGGATTGGTGATTCTAAATTGGCCCTAGTGTGTGCTGTGTGTGTGTGGGTGTGTTTGTGTGTGTCCTGTGGTGGGTTGGCACCCTGCCCAGGATTGGTTCCTGCCTTGTGCCCTGTGTTGGCTGGGATTGGCTCCAGCAGACCCCCGTGACCCTGTGTTCGGATTCAGCAGGTTGGAAAATGGATGGATGGGTGGATATATATACTTGTAATAGACAAGACTGTAAAAAATATTATGTATTAACTCAGTGGTTCTCAAACTGAGGGGCGCGAAGCAACAAAAAGCGGGGTGCGAAGATGTGAAAAAAAGAAAACAATAATTGAAAATATGAAAAATACATCTATAGAAAACAAAACTAATTAACTTAAACTACATTCTGATACTAGAAAAATAAATATAGAGTTAGATAAATGTCGATAAAAGTTAAGTAGGTGTAATAAAATATGCATCTATGATATATCATTAATTAAAAAAGAACAAATTGGTATTAGTGGGCTCCTTTCAAAAAAACATTAGGGGGGCGCGATTAAAACTGTTATGAAAACTTGGGTCGCAAATACTTAAAGGTTGAGAAATGCTATATTAACTAAAAATTCCATAGATACCAGAAAAATACAATACTTACGATAGCCAGTGAAGGACTGACTCCCAAACCTGAAATATAAAGGCTAAGGGTGGTCTCCCACCAATGACATCAGATTGGCTCCACATCTAGGGTTCCACCCACAAATTGCGTGGAATGATTGCAAAGAACAGCAAAACACAATTCCTACATATTAAATGATTAAATAAAATATTGAATAGAGAAAAATAGGATTTTACAGAAAGGTAAAAAGAAAACAGAATTAACAAAAGACATAGAATAAAAATGACAAACAAGAAATTAACTTAAGCCAGGACAGTAACTCAAGTCACACTGCGGTAGGCAACATAATAATAACAGTAATTCTTTACATTTATATAGTGTTTTTCTCACTGCTCAAAGCACTTTAGTGAGGAGGGAGCCCCTTCAACCACCACTAATGTGTAGCATCTACCTGGATGATGCAATGGCAGCCATTTTTGTGCCAGTATGCTCACTGCACATTACCTATTAGGTGTTGAAGTGGTGAGAGGGGATGATTAGGGGGCCAGAATGACAAGGCCATAGTGAGTCATTTAGCATGAACATCGGGATACACCCTGTTCTTTACGAAGGATCCTTAAGGATATTTTATGACCACAGAGAGTCAGGCTTTGAGATCCACATTCAGACCACAGGGTAAGTGCCCCCTATTGGCCTTGGCAACACCTCTTCCAGCAGCAACTCAAGCTTTTTATAGATGACTTCCCATCCAAGTACTGGCCAGACCCCAAAATGCTTAGCATCAGGAGGATGACTTGTTCTGAAGTGTACTTGCAATTTTATCCACAACCTAAAACAAAATCAGATTTAATTTATTTATTTCAATATGTGCACGTGTATAATTAGTATTCCTCACTTTTGTTTCCTTTATTTATCTCCAGCACCCTTATAGACACTGAAGCATCCTTGACCAGAAAATGACACAAATCTAATGCCCTATATTTTTTTTTATGTTTATTGCACAATCTGTATGTAGGGTAATCTGTTACATAACGTAATGCGAATGTGTAAATCGATTCGGCTTTCACTTCACCACCTCTGCTCTCGCCCCTCAGCCTATCTTTTTCCCTTTCTTCTCTGTCACATCCATGCGGGCGGCAAACAAGTGTGAAGATGTTACTTCAGCTGGCTACCTTCTCATGTCCCTCTTGTGAAGTTATTCTCTTTTTAAATCAGCAAATGCATTCTAACACTTGTCAGGCTGATTGCAGGCTAAGCCATTAACAACTAACTTGTACTTATGTAATAAAGTAACACCAGAACAAAAGATGGAAAGTCACACCCATGAACTCCTGTGTGAATGCTCAGAGTACAGATCGTGCATTGGGCAGTGCGCCCACGTGTTAGAAATGTTATTATCAGGGTCATCAAAGCAAGCGGTATTATGTCATAAACAGTTTGCACAGCAGAGCATGACTAATGTGTGACACAATTTTCACTTTTTGCCCCTGTTCCCACTCCTAACCTCATTTTTGCAGTGGACATTGATTTTGGTGTCCTGCTTTGATTGAATAACTGGGTTAAAGCAGCAGACATTGATATGAGGGTCACTATAGTACACTTCTTGTCAGCAGGCTCTGAATTCAGTGTTGGGTTTCGTTTTATTGTAAATCGTTTTTGTGTGATTTTAGGTTTGTTTGATTTAACAGATGTCTTTACCCACATGCATTTAAACTCACTCTCATTGCACAATGATATCAAATAAAAGGTTGAAACATTAAAAAGGGAGCATATGTATCAGGTAACTGAATGTTGAAATGGAGAAATATGCGAAACATTACCAAAACAGATGTTCCTTAACAAGGATCATCGGTGACTAATTGTTGAGGATGTGATGTAGGAAAATAAAATCCATCCAACGCACTATATCCTAATACAGGGTCACGGGGGTCCGCTGGAGCCAATCCCAGCCAACACAGGGCACAAGGCAGGAAACAAACCCCGAGCAGGGCACCAGCCCACCGCAGGGCACACATACACTAGGGACAATCGCCAATGCACCTAACCTGCATGTCTTTGGACTGTGGGAGGAAACCCATGCAGACACGGGGAGAACATGCAAACTCCATGCAGGGAGGAGCCAGGAAGCGAACCCAGGTCTCCGTACTGCAAAGCAGCAGTGCTACCACTGCACCACCATGCCACCCAGAAAATAAAATGATGCAGTTAAATATATGGAATATGACTGAGCTACTTCAAATCCATAGCCAGGTGAGGAAGCAGAAGCAGACCTCTAATAGGGTGACAAGGATGCCACGGGACGCTTTGACATTCAGAAGAACTGACAAGAGAGAAGATTAAAGAAAATGGTGTCAGAGCCCACAATCCTTTGGGTAAACTTATATTCTTATTTTTCCATGGCTGTGTTTCTATGTAAACATCCCTATATACCTACAATGCCTATAAAAAGTATTTATCCCTTTGGAAATGTTTTACCTTTTATTATTACACAACACTGAATCACAGTAAATTTAATTTGTCTGTTTGAAAATGATCAACAGAAAAAGACCCTTTAATATCAAAGTGAAAACAGATCTCTGTAAAGTGACCTAAATTAATTACAAATATAAAACGCAAAATAATTGTCTCGGTATACCAGTGCATAGTCTTGTAACTCTAATGTCAGTAATTTTATTTTGCGCACAATCTGCTTTAAAGGGGGGGAAGCATCTTTAGATTTCAGGGCATCTTAAACTGGATGCAATGGAGTGTTTCAGTGTGTATGCAATTGGAGCTCTGCCTGAGGGACACACTATTTATTTTATGTTGTATTTGTAGTGATGGCTAAGAAAAAAAATCAATGTCATGTTTTCATGGAGAATGGGAAAAACAAAGTTTCTGATAGAATCAAAGTCTATGATAACCAACGTTGGACAAAAGCAAGCAATACAAAAAACACCCATGAAAAAAAAAATGATGTTACTTGTGTAGCATAATCCATATGTGAGGTTATCCAGGTGTATGCTCACGGCACCTCAAACACATGCATTTTTACTAAAAGATTGTTAAATAAAGGATCTCTCATGAATGAAAATACAATGCACTGAGATTTGAATGAGGTTTTGAATTGTAGAGCCGCCTCTCATCATTATATTCACAGTCACATGAAAACATACAGTGGTGTGAACAACTATTTGCCCCTTCCTGATTTCTTATTCTTTTGCATGTTTGTCAC
>JANRMT010062796.1:90207315-90225069 GCA_026402145.1 Polypterus bichir lapradei | reverse complement strand
ATCTATCTATCTATCTATCTATCTATCTATCTATCTATCTATCTATCCAAAGACTCCAGTATATTCAGAACTGTGCTGCCAGAATTCTGATGAGGGTGCGAAAGTATGACCACATCACTCCTATTTTGAAAACCCTTCATTGGCTCCCTGTTTCACTAAGAATAGAGTATAAGGCTTCCCTTCTTACTCATCAGTGTATTTATGGGCATGTCCCCCATTATTTCCAGGAACTCCTTAACCGTCATACTTCTTCACGTACCCTCTGCTCTGTACACATTAACACTCTTCAAGTTCCCAGAACTAAGCTCAGCAGCATGGGTGACAGGGCCTTTTCTTCTGTGGCACCAAGACTGTGGAACGCCCTCCCGGATTACCTAAGAACCCCACAGTCGATTGATGTTTTTAAAAGAGATTTAAAAACTTATATTTTTAGAAAGATATTTTATTATTGTAGTATTTTTTTTTTTTTTAGGTTTGTTTTATTATTTGATTTTACTCTGTAGCACTTTGAGATCGTTCATATAAAGTGCAGTATAAATAAAATGTATTATTATTATTATTATTATTATTATTATTATTATTATTATTATTATTATTATTATCTATCTATCTATCTATCTATCTATCTATCTATCTATCAGAATGTGGGCCCTGTGTTTTACTAGTGATCTCATATGTGGCCTGGCATAGAAGAAAGACAATGGTTACCCGAGACTTTTAGAACTAACTTTAAAATGCTAAAAATGGTAAACACAACATTAAATAATCTTGCTACTTCCTCTATTTTGCAGTGTCTGTCCCCTGCATTCCAGGATGTAACTTTAGATCTTCTAATCTGCTTATTAGAAGTCATAAGGCAATCTTCTGCTGTTATGCACCAGAAATCTGGATTACTTTACCAGTTCAGATATGCCAGGCTAACACAGTGGATTATTTAAAAAAAACTTCTAAAAACCCACATTTTTATTTTAACTGTTTGTAACTACCTATCTGTCATATAGCACCTTTCTTATCTATCTATCTATCTATCATCTATCTATCTATCTATCTATCTATCTATCTATCTATCTATCTATCTATCTATCTAAAAAGTCGTAATAACAAACAGAGTGGTACGTTACCAGATGATGTACTCTTTATTTTCAAATTTTATGTTATTTTGAGAATTGAACTGGAATTTACGTATTATAAAACAATGTGTAATATCGAAGAATTTGAAAAAGTGTGTGAAGTGAAGGGGGTGCTGTGCTCCATTGAGGACGGACAACTAAAAATCCATTTGGAATAATGAAGAAGAGCTGGTGTGTGATTGTTGTGAATTTCCCCTTGGGATTAATAAAGTATCTATCTATCTATCTATCTATCTATCTATCTATCTATCTATCTATCTATCTATCTATCTATCTATCTTACTATATAGTGCCTTTCACCTATCTATCTATCTATCTATCTATCTATCTATCTATCTATCTATCTATCTATCTATATAGTGCCTTTCACCTATCTATCTATCTATCTATCTATCTATCTATCTATCTATCTATCTATCTATCTATCTATCTATCTAGTGCCTTTCACCTATCTATCTATCTGTCTATCTATCTATTGTTATGTTAAATGTTATAAGGATTGATTTGAGTACTAAATACTTACTTCAGTCCTGAGTATTTGACTTTAATGTGTGGGCTAGGAGGTGTGGACTGGGGAGTAGTGGAGGACTAATGTAATTGTTATTTTTCTTGAGAATTTTTTTTTATATTGATGTGTTCATGTTTTCTATTATTGTGCAAAATAAAGTTTATAATAAAAATGAAAAAATATCTATCTATCTATCTATCTATCTATCTATCTATCTATCTATCTATCTATCTATCTATCTATTATATAGTGCCTTTCATATCTATCTATCTATCTATCTATCTATCTATCTATAATATAGTGCCTTTCATATCTATCTATCTATCTATCTATCTATCTATTTCTTGCATTTCTTATATTTCTTGTTATAACACATCACCATATCTCCTTTCTTTTATATATAATTCAAATTTCAAACTATTATTATCACATTAATTTAGCATACTGATCATTCAGTCTGTCAATGGAGTTCATTGTTAAGCCCCACCACCCGTCGCATTTTTCACTTCTAAAAAGTTCTTACCCTGCTGACAGGTTGTATTCTCTTCGGACCCCAATTACCATTCTTAACTGTAATAAGATGAATTCTTATTTTCAGTGCTCAGTATTTAATTCACCTGCTTTCAAGGACTCCAATTTTTAAAGCACTTGCTTCTTCTTCTGTACATTTTTCCTTTTTTACAAATGTTTTTAGCTCTTGTGCTGCCACGACTTCTCAGTCCCCCATCACCTGCTCACTTGCTTTTAATCATCAAGTCAGGTCTTTCTCCTCAGCCATTTGTTTGCAGATGTTGTCAAGGGTGATCTTTACATTTCATTTTATAATTTACTGTGAGTTTTTTTTTTTTTTTTTGTTGCTCCAAAGAATGCATCCTGGCTGCCGAGTCCTGGGAAGGAGAGAGAGGGGTCATCTACATTTTTAGGAAGATGACATAATCCCACCTCGAAAACCTCCAGATGTTTCCAGCATAGCTGCTACTGCAACTAATGAACTGCTTCTGGGAAGCTGTCCAGCCACTGCTGCTTTCAGACATTGAGACAGAGAAAGAGAGAACAAAATGGACGGGGCAGGCTGCCAAATACAATAAACACCCGGCCGCCGTTGAAAACGAAGACGGAGCTGGTCGCCTAGCAACAAATATTTGGGCAGGAGAAACTGGGCCACGTTGGCCCAACCTCCTTTTTGCAAACTAAGGGGAGTGGAAACTTGAGACAAGTAGGCCGCAGGTCACTAGGAAGGCAAATGGGGGACATATGGTGTTGCACGGGTTGTTTACATTTCTTGGCAGACCCCCACACGCACGACCTGTGCAGCAGCTCTTTCTAGTTTTCTTTATTTTTGAGCAGTTTTTAATTTCAGGGTTAGCTTTGCAGCCTAGAAACCACACAAGGCAGTTAGAAACACATATTGCAGAAAAGGTTAAGATGACCCAAAGAGATTCTTTCATAATTTAAGTAATAAAAGAACAGTCAAGGGGGTGGTGAACCATATTACGAATGGTAAAGATGTGCTGGAATGTACAGACAGGGAAACAGCAATTGTTCAAAATTAACTTTGTTTTCTAAAGTTTTTACATGTAAAAAAGTTAATAACCTCCCAGCAGTTACAGGAACCACCAAGGAGATACTTAAAGGAGAAAATGCTACTTTAATTAAAAAGAGTGAAACCTAACAAATTGCCAGACCTAGATAACATTTCATAAAGTTTCCATAAGGTTAGTGAGCACATACTGTATGTAGACCATTGAGGTGAATATTTCAAGACAGTAAATGTTGTCTCATTGCATAAAAAATAGTTATGACGCTGATCCAAGGTGCTATAGGTTAGTATGCTTAACGTGCATCACAGATAAATTATCCATCCATCCATTTTCCAACCCGCTGAATCCGAACACAGGGGTCTGCTGGAGCCAATCCCAGCCAACACAGGGCACGAACCAATCCTGGGCAGGGTGTCAACCTACCGCAGGACACACACAAACACCAAGCACACACTAGGGCCAATTTAGAATCGCCAATCCACCTAACCTGCATGTCTTTGGACCAAGGGAGGAAACCCATGCAAACACGGGGAGAACATGCAAACTCCACGCAGGGAGGACCCGGAAAGCGAACCTGGGTCTCCTAACTGCGAGGCAGCAGCGATACCACTGCGCCACCCACAGATAAATTAATAGAAGCAATTAGTAAGGAAAAGATTGATTGTTGTGTGGTAAGAACCATACCCGTATTTCTCAAGTGTTTTAGACTTACTCCTAGAAATTGCACCAAAAGTCTGACTAGGGTTAGGGTTATTTGGGTATTTTTGATTTTGAACCTTTATTAAGGTTAGTTAAAAAAATTTTTATAGGATCATTGATCAAAAAATTGAAACAATCATTGATCAATTAAATTGAGAAGGGCAATTACCGGCAGAGATATAAACCTAAAAATAAAATTAGAAATATTTTTTTGACTTGGACAGTGTACCAATGCTTGCCAATTCTGGCCATATCCCTTACCCTAATTCTGACTAGAGTAAGAATTTGTCCTCCCTCAGAGCAGGACATAAGAAGTTATGAAGTGTCCCACACCAAGTTCCAGCGAGGAATAGCAGTTCATAATTGAGAATGAATAACTTCACAATTTTTACAGCATCCAAAGCAGCAAATTAACATTCATGATGATATATTGCAGTTTTCTGATACTAACTCTGAGGCTTCAGCACAAAGATAATAATAATAATAATAATAATAATAATAATAATAATAAAAATAATACATCCATTTTCCAACGCGCTATACCCTAACTACAGGGTAACGGGGGTGTGCTGGAACCAATCCCAGCCAACACAGGGTGCAAGGCAGGAAACAAACCCTGGGCAGGGCGCGCACCAAGCAAAATTTAGGATCGCCAATGCACCTAACCTGCATGTCTTTGGGAGGAAACCCACGCAGACACGGGGAGAACATGCAAAGTCCACACAGGGAGGACCCGGGAAGCGAACCCGGGTCTCCTAACTGCGAGGGAGCAGCGCTACCCACTCTGCCACCCCAATAATAATAATAATAATAATACAAGCATATAACAGATGCAGTCATTAACACTAGGGAGAGTGTTATCATGTGTGACAAGGCCATTCCCACAGAATGTACCATAACTGCCAATAGGCCAGACATCGTGTTCCATAACAACAACTAGCACGTCACGCGTCTTCATCAATGTGACGATCCCGGATGACAACAACATCCTGAGCAAGAAGGCAGAGAAGATCATCAAGTATAAAGACCTAGAGGTTGAAGTCAGACGTGGCTCCAGTAGTTGTTGTGTAGTGAAAACATCAAGACCAGGTTCCAAAAGCAGCCGGACAAACTCCCATGTAGAGTCAGCATGAAAGAAATCCAGAAGATTGCACTCCTCGGCAGGGGCCAAATTCTTCAATGAGTCCTCAGCTGAGCAACAAGCCGAGTTCAAAGCCTGAGAGGTCTGGTTGACCTCTGGCGAACACACCACCGTAGCGTACTGCACTGAAAGGAGGGCGGTGATAATAGTAATAAAAAAAATTTTAATAATAATAACAATAGTAAAAGTTGAAGAAGAAGGAAAACATAATATAAAATTGGATATTGCACTAACCTATACATAATTGTTGAGACGTCACATTATAAATCATATTGTAATGAACGCCGAGCTGGAAGGACCGAGACACACACACTGAATGAGAGTAAAGCCCAATGACAAGCACATTTACTCAAAAATGAATGGTCTACAGCCGTACTTTCAGAAGAATCCTCTTCACATGGTTATGGCACAAGGGAAACGCCTCATAAAGTAACAGTTGCACTGAAACTAGACACGGCTATTCCCGTGTTGTTTCTGAAATCGCATTCATTCTTCAGATATTCGTAATTGTCTTCCACTGTTCTGTGGCGTGTCCCTTTTTGTGATCTCCCCTTTTCTTCTGTGAGTCTTTATTTATCAAATCCCCAGGGAGTCTCCACCTACCATCTTGAACCTTCCCAGGCTTGCAAACTGTAACACGAATGTTGCAGGGGTGTGTGGAAGGCAGAGCTCAGTGCACCTGTGTGACATTTCGCTGTCACCCATCCTGTCCTGTTGATCATATGCTGTTTGCTACATTACAGTTTTCATCCATGACCACCCTTGTGTTGATACTGTGCTATTGGTTCACATAAGTCTGCTCTTTCTCGCTCAGAGCAATGATGCATGAATGCAGCTTAGTTTAATATTACATCACGTGGAGTGGTGGGGAAATATATGAATTTGTGTATTACCTCACGTGTAGTAAGGGTTGTCAGAGCAAAGTAACAAAGTGCAGGAAACTAAAGCAATACCACCATTTGCACTGCTCTTTTTTATTTTCTTCCATCACGTGACTGCTATGCTATTTATTAGTGTTGCACAGCAACAGACACAGTTAGGACGGACCACAGGTAATGGGCATACAAAGCGGAGGGCCAGGGCTGGAGCCTCAGCACACAACTTAAAAGCTCCAGTGTTTATTTTCCAATCCATGCATCATCATACATCCAGTGTCCTTGGTTCAAATTTCACACAAAGTCAGTTTGTTTTGAGTTTGCATGTTCTCTGCATGTCCGCATGAGTATTACTCCCACATCCTCAATGCCATACGTGTTAAGATAATTTAAATTATCCCTGTATGAGCAGCGTAACAGCAGCAAATGCTTCCATTGCATGTTGTCATGTAAGGCTGGACCTCTTATAACGCTACAAGATGCTGAGAAATTCATTCACGTTTTTGTTTTTCAGTCAACTAGTTTACAGTCATGCATTACTAACAGGACGTCAAGAAAGACAACAATCGACTGAAGCAAGTTCAAAATGTACCAGAAAAAGTCAATGTGATCACATCTCACCAGGCTTAGCATCGTTACAATAGTTACCCGTGTCCTTCAGAACTGATATTAAAATAAAACTCATGCAATATAAAGCTTTAAATAATCTTGCTACTTCCTATGACTTGGAGTGCCTGTCCCCCTACATTCCCAGTCGTAACCTAAGATTTTCTAATGGTGGTCTGCTTATTATTCCAAGAGTCAAACATAAAAGAAATGGTCATGCAGTCTTTTCCTGTTATGCACCAAAAATCTGGAATATTTTATAGACATTTATAGACATTCACAGAAATACCATATTTTTCATGGCTTTCCAAACATTATTAACCTCTACTTTTCTCTGCTTTCTTTTCCATTTTTTTTTTTTGTGGTGGTGTTTTGCACCACCACCACCTCATCGAAGTGCTGAGCAACTACCTGTGATGCTCGCATGAAGGCTGGTGCCCCGGCTTTCCACACGACCCACTGCGTCAAATACTTAAAAAAACAATAAGGAACTATTTAACAACACTTATGTTAGATAGAACGTCTGATGGGGGCTGAGTGGTCTTTTGTCTTTAAACCCCAGCAGATTTTAGTTTTTCCTCCAGCTTCTCTAAATATTTTTTTCATGTCCTCCATGGCCATCTGACTTTATTATTGGTCTTCTCTTTAGAGACTTAAAAAATGATACTATGTATAAGAACTCCACCTTTCTACTAATTAATATGGTAAGTCCATATTAATTTTTGTTGTTTATTTTATTATTCTTACCTAATTTTAATTTGCTTTTCTTTTTTTGCAACTAATTCTTTGACATCTGGTAAAGCACTTTGAGCCGCATCCTGTGTATGAAAATGTGTTATATCCTTATATATAATTTGATACTATCCGTATGTATGTTGTTCGCGTCAGTACCTCGACTCAATACAAGTTAGAACCATGCAACGGGACTCTGCCTCTGTAGTTAGCACATAACGTGGCAAACGTGGACGCAGTATTGCATGATTGGCTAAGAATGTTCAAATGCTTCAGTGACGTTGCCGGACAGCCGAGTATAGTAAGTCGGTGTTGGTTCGAGCAGATAACAGTAAGTTCGGTTGGTTTTTGGAACGTTGCTTTGGTGGGGCGTACTTTCCAGGACTAACATCGTCGACTGACTTAAACCCTTTGACAGCTCCGGAAACCGTAAGTAATTTAGAACGTATCACCATTTGTGTGGTACGTCGAAATCTATCTTTGGGCAGTTCGGTTTTGGCATCTGTCCTTCTGACATCTATTGGCAAACTGAGTAATGACGGCTGGGTATTAACAAAGGTCATTGTTTAAATTTTAGCCGATCTCAGATCTAAAATGACCACGCCAACATAATTATTACTCCGACTCTGATTAGAGTCGTAAAATACGGTTTGTTTTGAAAATTTGTTTTCCGTAAAAAATCAAATGAGGTGCGCCGAAGATCTGAGTTCACGCCTCGCAGTCCCATTCAAATTTTAGAATTTGTAGCCCGAGTCGATCGGGCTCCCAGTCACTAGTAAATACATAAATACATATATACATACATACATCTCTATATATATAAAATCTAATGTCTGTCTGTCTATCTGTCTGTATGTCTGCCCACTTTCACAAGAGAACTACTTAACGGATTTAGATCAGGTTTTTTTCTAGAATTTGCTTGAACATTCCAGTTGATTTTGCAACTTCTCTCATTGAGCTATGTATCATAGTTCGCTTGCAGTACCGATTTATTTGCGCAAATCCGAGAGACACGCAGTGGGCCGAGGGGAGTGTGGCGGGGCCCTCCTCACTCACGCTCCAGCCTCAATGCGTATCTTACATCTACTCAACTAGCGAACAAGAGAACTACTGTTGTGATGTGAAATTTTGCATACAAGTTGATAAACATTTTGTATGTCTTTATTTGTAACTTAGACAAAGCAATGTAATATTAGTGTTACATTATTGATAATAACAGCAATGGTTTGATGGGTAAGAACCCCTGCCCCTGTTTTTTGGAACGAGTCTTTGTAATTTTACGACAGGGTTGGGAGAAGTGCCTCAAACAAGTTTGGCCAATGTTTCTCTGCTGGAGTCTCTCAGTCAACCCCCACAGGGAAGCCAGACTGCCTAACTGCCAAGCTTTACCTTAACATATGGATTGGAGGGAAGGTGTTCTGTCCCCCAATTGATCTGAAGTATGGCTGTTTGAAACTGTCTTGTATCAAAAGCTTTTAAGTACCATGATGCCCTATTGACTGTAAGGGTTTACAGAAAACCTATAAACTTGCTTACTTTACCTCACCCTCTCTCTCTTACCAAACTGATGAAAGGACCATCTCACACACCATGAACTGAAAAGGACAACACAATGGAGAGCACAGCTCTGCAGCCATATTGAGACAGGCATGCGACCTGTTCTGAAGAAAGCTGACCACAAATGATGCCTTAACTAGAGAGATTTTTAAGTAACTAACAAGTTTGTGTGCCGCCTGAAACTACAAATCACCATTCATCAGGTTATATGGTTGCCAATATTTAAATGTGGTTTTCATATTATTATTTACGAATATTATCAATAATACATTGTTCAAATTGTAACTTAACTCCTGCTTGTCTTTTACTACACCTAATTGCCGGAGGTTATAATTGTAGAAGGGAAGGTGGGGAGAAGTTATATGGTACAATACCTTAAATACAGTGGTAAGTCTGGGAGATCTGAGGCATTCTGACAAAGGAAACATATTAATAATACTAAATGGGAAAGTAGAGTAAAATATTACTCTACCATGACAAAACGACTACTGAACAGATTTAGATTGGGTTTTTCTATAATTTGCTTGAACATTCTGGTTGATTTTGTGACTTCTTTCATCACGCTAAGAATCATAGTTCGCTTGCAGGAGTGATATACTTACGCTAATCTGAGACAGAGGCTGTGAGCCGAGGGGAGAGGGAAGCCTGACATCAGGAGTGGGGAGCTGGGTAGGACCCTCCTCACTGTCCTTTTTCAATAATATGCGGGTGGAGCTGCGTGGGATGGCTAGTAAGTAAATAAATAAATAAATAAATAAATAAAGTTGTTGTTGTTTTATACCAGCACGACCTGCTCTGATCTAATGGACATATCTCATCGTGATCAAAACTCCAAGGGGACCCCTTCCACTGACTGACAAATCGAGTAAAATGTGCAGTGCGTTAAGAGGAGAATCAAGAAGTCAACTAAAACAAAGAGTACTGGTACTTATTTGTTTCCATTTCAATCACTGATTGTGAAAATATGCATTTGTGTTCTTGGCTATAGAATGGTTGTCCTGATAGCAAAACAAGTGTCAGACACACAAGCATAGGACATGCATTGTGGATATCCATCCATCCATCCATTATCCAACCCACTATATCCTAACACAGGGTCACGGGGGTCTGCTGGAGCCAATCCCAGCCAACACAGGGCGCAAGGCAGGAAACAAATCCCAGGCAGGGCCCACCGCAGCCTGTGGATATGGGATTTGTTAAAAATATAGGGAAGATCCTGAATGTAACATCTGTTTTAACACAGTTTCCGTTTGCCCTAGAGCAGGGGTGTCGAACTCCGGGCCTGGAGATTTGCAGTGGCTGCAGGTTTTCATTCTAACCCTTTTCCTAATCAGTGACCAGTTTCCACTGCTAATTAAATTTGTTTTCCCTTCATTTTAATAGCCCTGTTTTTAAGGATTCAGCTCTCTGAATTTATCAAGTTTATTAAGTTAAACGAGTCAACAAATGACCAACTAAACTGGGATTTCAAACTCTAACCAATTTCATTCCAACCAGTTTCTTAATGAGAGTCAATTCTTGCTGATAATTAAACCCATTCTTTAATTCCTTGGCCTGTTGCTGCTCTCATTCTGCCACAGCAGACATTTCCAGAACTGATGATTTTTCTGTTTTTTCTAAGAACACCGTCAAGATGTTTTGGTGACCTGAGAGATCAGCCTTACTGAGACCTTCACCTTCCTTTATGTTCAGATATTGTGTAATGGGCACAGGTGAGCTGCTCATGTGGTGGCTTGTTTTGTGTCTCATTTTTGTTTAGCTGCTAATTAAGGAAAAAGAAAATACTAAGGGGTCTGAGTCAAGTTAATTAAAATGAAGGCAAAAGAAGTTAATTAGCTGCAAAAACTGGACACTAATTAAGAAGATGGTTAAAATGAAAACCTGCAGCCACTGCGGCCCTCCAGCACCGGAGTTCGACACCTGTACCCTAGAGTACAGGAAGAATTATCCGAGGGAACCTAATGTCACTTCTGCTCATCAACCTGCCTGTTCCTCCTCCGTTTCCTTAAAAGCCACCTGACGTGACAGGAAGACGTCCTTTATGGCCTGGAGTTCAGGGAGGACAGATGTCTACTGAGAGTTACCATAACATTTGTCAGAGGTTCTTAAAGATTTTTTCCCTACAATCCAATTTTGCCTGCTGCTTGTTTTTGCCTCATATGAAGGAGTGTGGGTGTGTGTGTAGGTGTGATGGACTGGCGCAATGTCCAGAATGGGTTCATTTCTTCTGCTTAATGATGGTGGGATAAGTGTCTACCCCTTACAACCTTAACCTGGATAAGCAGGTAAGAAAATAAACAATTATTGTTCTGGTAACACCTTTGAGCTATGTACTAAAGTGGAAGATGCTGTATTAAAATGGCTACACAGACTGTTTACATAAAGCTTGTGATGAGTTGCTGCTTGCAAGGCAGAAACAAATCCCCCCACCTGGGTGCCGGTCATCAATGAATCGTCAAGTGAGAACCTGGACAGGGGAGCGTAACGATGTTGCCATTCCACAGTAATTATGGGTTGCAAAAACAAGCAAAAATGTAAACTTTCTCAATAACTTCTATTGAAATTCAGGAATCAGCGTGACCCAATCAGAGGTGTCTCATGAACCAAAATGGGCCTCGACTCGTCATTTAAGAAACGTTGCCTTGCGATATTATTTTTTGCCAAACTCTTTCTTTTATTTGCCTGGACATTAAATGAGGTCACTTTAGTGACACAACTCTTTTTCTTTGTTTCAGAGTCATATTTTCACTAGCAAAAGCTATTTGAAAGGTAACCGAGAGAAAAGACATAGTCAAAAGGTGAAAAGGATCAAAAACCCAAGTATACAGTTGTCAGAGTGAAGTCACGAGACCAAAATTAGTCAGAAATAGAAGCACAAGTCAAGACCTGAGAAAATGCTTGGAAAAAAGGGCATTTTTATTTATTGGCAACAAAAAGGTTTAGAAATCCACCAATTTGGATAAGGATAAGTGACCTTTAAACCTGTCGAGTTTAGTCTAAGGTCATGCCCCTAGAAACACGGGAGCTACCCTAACAACAGGTGAATAAAACAGCAATTAAAATTGGTAATGAAACAATATGGCAGCAATAACAATGCAAACAAAATGACAAAAATGAAAGTAAACTTCTGACTGAAAAACTAAATCTAAAAATACCGTAAAAGATTATCAGAATTTTTAATATAACAAAAAAATAACACCTCTCCATTATAAAAAAAAATCCTGGGAGGGAAAGACTAGGGAGACGAGACGTGATCACAGAAGACACTTAAAAGACCCACGAGACGAAAGAGATTGGCCACAGAGCATTTCGCAGGGACCTTAAACATGAGACTCTGTGCCAAGAGATTGACCCATGACCAACTCGCGGGGACGTAGAACATGAGATTCTTGCAAGACACGCCCTACTTAGAATCAATATCAAATAAGACCACGGGCAGCAAAACACTCAGTCGTATAAGGGTTTGAGCACACGCAAATCCAGTGCTCTCAGCGCATATAAAGCGTATAAGGACAATACATTATAGATGAAACATCGACGACTATGCAAAGAAAAAAGAGCAGCGCAGAGAAAAGAGACCCAAAAGCGTTGGAGAGAAAAAAATGCAAAAAAGAAAGAATAATCTAGGTGCAAATTCAGAAAATAAGGAAAGTAATAATCAGCCCGGAACAAGTGGATTTGAAAAAAAAGCACATCCAGTTGGGCTCAGATTTAAAAGACAAAGAGTAGAAGACAAAGTAGAACTTCATAAAGACGTCCAAAAACGTTGGCACTATACACATGCAGAGCAGGTTAGAGATTATGAAAGCAGTGGAATTTGAAAGGCTCAAAAAAACCGTTGGCACGATACAAATGCGTAACTTGCTCCCAGCTCTTAAAATGATGACAAGCAAAACAAGCAGCTCACCAGCAACAGAAAGCCAGCAGATGATCCGACCGCTTCTCCTTAGCGTGCGTTCAGCCGCACCCCCTTCACAACGCGAGCAGCGCTATACGTCATGCGAGAAAGAGTTGTAACCACACCCAGGGCCGGAAATAAAGGACAAGTACTGTTTTTACAAAAGTTTTAAAGTAAAAGTGAAAATAATGCATATGTAACAATTCCCATGAAACTAACAATCTCTTTAAATTGTTTATCTGGTAAACCAAACCCGGGGGTGGGTGAGCAAAGTGAGCAGGGGGTGAAGCCCCCTAGTTTGAAAAATAAAAGAGTAGTCCAATTTTAACACTGCTGTCCTCCCCAGGGTTGTCAGAGTAGCTACAAAGCCCACATGATCCTGAACTGGATTAATTGGGTTCAAGAACATATGCATGTTTTGCAAGCTAAGCTCTTTAAAATATTTGTTGAAATTGGTCAGATTCTAAAATAAAGGCGCTCCTCTTGCCAAAGTTAAACAGAAAATATTTAGGCACTTTATGGGAACTGTAAACCGTATGGTAATATGCAACCTGTGCTGCCTTGACTGAGACACTTTTGTGCGCTACGTTCCCACTGCACAACAGGAACTGTAACCTGCATGCAGAATATGTGAGGTGCAAAAAAGAGTGATGTCGTGAGAAGTGCGGTGCATTGGGGAGTTCACAGGGGAAACCACTGCACCTTACTGCTTTGAAGCGATTGAGAGTTCATGTGGGAGATTATTGCTTGGATAAGGTGCATTGTGCGGTGAACCAGGGAGGCGGCTGTGAAGAGTGACTTATGTCAAAGTGTGGTTCAATCAAGGGGTTAATGGGGACCCCCACACCTTATTGCTTTGAACTGATCATAAGTTCGCAGGGGAGATAGTTGCTTCAATGTGGTGCATGGTGTGATGCACCAGGGAGGCACTTATGAAGTGTGGAGCTCCATCTTCACCAATATCTCTCCTAAGTTCAACCTACTAAAAGATTTGGAAGATGGTGCCAGTAGTTGTGGTTGGCCAATCAGAACAATTAATCACCCAAGCCCCACCCACCATAGTCCCTGGTTGAAAGAAAAGTATATACACTGGAGTAGGAACTTCAAATAGCCCCAGTTCTTATGGTGAGAATGCGACAAAAGTTACTAAGTTTTTAAAAAGTCCCTGTAGTGGGATAGCACCCATTATTACTGTTAACTTATTTGGTTGACAGCTTTACCCCAGGCAACTTATAACATTTATGACAAACTTGGCTATATTTCTTTAGGATTTCCAATTGGAGCACAGGCAGGTCAAGTGACTTGCTCATGGTCATATGGTGTCAGTAGTGGGATCTGAACTCACAGCCTTGTGGCTTGAAGTCCAAAGCCTTAACCAGTACAGCGCACTCTAAATGTGAAAAGGCTATAAGTGAATGGACTGGGGGATGAGTGAGATGGAGTGAGAGTACGAACCAAGTTTGTTAATCAGAACTCGTCAACCCAATATGCTACCCAAGTCCTTTACAGCAGAAAAGACTCAAAATCTGTTCCCTAATAGACAGAATTACATTATCTCTAATGATTTAAAAGTGTAAGCTCTGACATATATAGGGTTGGACCAATGATGTCATATGTCGTAAAGACCCTGGGTAATTCTACGTAAGATCATTAAGATAATTACTGTAATTAAGCAGGTCTAATGTCCGAGGATTATTGTAACTAAAGCAACCAGGAGATGAAAATATGGGATCAAAATGAGGAGCAAAGGGTAAAATCAAGGATCACAATCAGAATCAAGTGATCAATGAAAAGGGAAAAAACAAATGCAAAGAAACAACTTGTAACTAAATTATCAATCCTAGTACGATGGGCTACTTAAATAAGAAGCTAACTACTGCTAAAGACTACACAGACACAGTGTCTACCAAGGGACAGCAATTAATACCTTCAAATATTGTGTCATCAGAAGTGCAACGGAAATGACTACTTGAGAAGGCTGGGAGAACTGCGGTGACTTGAGAAAGTGATAAAAAATGTTAACTGACTTTGAAAATGAAAAGTACACATATAAGAAAACTCCACACAAGCAAAAATATGGGAATAACAAATACTAATTATACAAAAATGCCAGAGCTCACAATAAAAACAAAATGACGTCACAACACAATGCAAAAAGATGTTGGCTCTTTCGGGATGTTTTATACAAGCAACAAATGGCAGAATTGAATTCCTTGCATTAAAAACCCCAGAATAGATGTATAGGGTGGTCCAGATCTAACTATGCAATTTTCATTACGCTATAACTTATTAAGTTTATTACATAGAAAATCAGCCGAAAAATCCCGGACCATCGAGAAGTGTGCGAACTGACGACATGAAGAATCGTCTTTGCGCTGAACTAGAATAGTCCCCGCATAAATCAAAGTCATCCAGACGATTTGGATCTGCATAATTAGATCTGGACCACTCTGTACTGTATACTTTGTCAAAAACACTAAGGGAGGATTCTGAATGCATAAGGTATCATGAGGCGTAGTGTTCATGTTATGAGCAACCTGGCACCATCTTGTATTTTAACAGTCGCCACCATGTTTGTTCACTGTCGTTAGGACAGCCTTTTGCACTGCCAGGGCGTAACCTCTGAGGTTAAAAGGTTGTTGAAATGAGCTCTTTCATAGCTGAGCTGGGGATTGAAACTTTATTAAAAACTTTTTCTAGTGATTTTTCTGGTTTTGACTTTTCTGCAGATGCACTGTTGACAATGATCTATGTCTCACATCTTGGCACTTTCGCTCATGTTCTTGTTTTCTTGGTTTTGTCCTTTCTTGCTGTTTTGCATCAATTTCCCGGTTTTCCCATAAAATGTGCTGTCAGCTTCACTGCCAGAACAGCACTGCTGTTAGCAAACTGCGGTGTGGGCCAATGATTTAACTTGAGAGGACTGCTTCATCATTGGTGGCAGTTGCCATCACGATGATTTTATTTCGAGAGTGGGAATGGAACATAGCACGAGTTCTTTCTTTTATATCATTGAAGATGCGTGTTTTTGTTTTCAGCTGACACCAACATTGGAATGCAGTGTCACACACATGCGCGTAGGGAGCAGCCAACAAGCCCTAAGATGAGTTGTATTACAAAGGATGAAGGGTTGATTGTATGTACTAATGCCTCTCTCACGCCATCAACAGAATCAAAGAAGACAAACAATAACTCATCTGCAATACTTCCGGTCACCCAAAATGGCTTCCATCCAACTCTGAAATCCATCGATGACCTAACTTCCGGCTCTCCCGAGATGACGTCACTTCCGGCTCCGGCATAACGACGCTACTTCCGGTTCCTGGAATAACGCTGCCTCCGGCCTTCCATGATGACTTCAGTTCTGGCCATCCATGACGATGTCACTTCTGAACCTCAATGATGATGTCATTTATGACTCTCTGCTTTTGATGTCATTTCCTGTATAGATGATTTCCTGCAACCATTTTCTATAAAAGTTCCCTGTATTCATTACTCCATGGTCAATTGCTCTTGTTTTTGATCATTTTTCACTATTTTCTTCCACTTTGTCTGACAGACATTATACAGGAATGTTCCCCAACTCTTTTTTGAGATTCCTAGAGTCGGTATTTCATTACAGCAGGAACACCAAGACAGTATATCCAGTAAATCAGCCATAGCATGCTCAAAATGGAACAGCAAGAATCTTTACTAAAAGGAAAAAAATCTGTACACGTTTCAAACATGTTAGCGTCATTCCATTGGCTGCTGGCATCTTTTTACCACACTTCTTTTAACTTCACCTGTTTGTTGTCTGGTACAAATCTTGTCATCGATATTTAACCCACTTCCTATTGTCCAAATGATTTGAAATTTTGCGCACTTACTCACTTCCGATGACAAACAATAATCAGTTTCACTAATTGATCAATTAATCCATGTTAATTAAGAAATGAAATTTTCATATGAAGAATAGTTCAAGATTTCACCAATAGATGGCGCTAGTAATGGATCGAAATATTAAAGGAAGTGTTAAAATATTGATTACAAAATTGTACTAAAACAAACCCAAGACTAAAAAGTTGAAAATAATATATATATATAAATACTTTTTAAAAGCCACACTTGTATTAAGTTAAAACGTATACTAAAAAGTAAAAAATAAGTCTCTCATCCATCACTCATAAAATAAAAGTGTGGGTGCTTTTCATCAATCAACATTCAAAAAACATTTGTTAAAATCTTAGCAAAAGCGCCCACCTTTTATTTTACAAGTGATGTATGAGTGAGTGTGGCACTGCTGACTCGCAGTTAGGAGACCTGGGTTTGCTTCCTGGGTCTTCCCTGTGTGGAGTTTGCATGTTCTCCCCGTGTCTGTGTGGGTTTCCTCCCACAGTCCAAAGACATGCAGGTTAGGTGCATTGGCAATCCTAAATTGTCCCTAGTGTGTGTGGGTGTGGGTGTGTTCGTGCCCTGCGGTGGGCTGGTGCCCTGCCCGTGGTTTGTTTCCTGCCTTGCGCCCTGTGTTGGCTTGGATTGGCTCCAGCAGACCCCCGTGACCCTGTAGTTAGGATATAGCGGGTTGGATAATGGTTGGATGGATGGATGAGAGACTTATTTTTTACTTTTTAGTACACTTTTTAACTTAATATAAGCATGACTTTTAAAAAGTATTTATATATATATATATATATATATTGTCATGCACACGCGAGTAGGAGATCGCGGACGGACCCTAGCACGCTTCGGAAGGGATTCGCCGGCAGGGAGTGGCGGGGTACTAACCTTTCTCCTTTGCTTTCTTACAGAACAAAAGACGCTCCCCCATCATAAGCCCGCAGTACGTTACTTCCGCCCTTCCTCCGCCATTGTTCCTGACGTCATCGATCCCATCTTCCCTTACGGTTCCTTCCCAGCATTCCTCCACTTCCGGCTCCTCCTTTATAAAATGGCCGCCGACGCCAATAGTGGCGTCACGCATATGAACAATTTATGTTTATATATTTTGACCTGATTTTGAAATTTGTTTACAGTATACGGGGCCGGAAACCCCAAACCTTTACGCTGTGTCTTTGTCTTATTTTA
>JANRMT010062796.1:90171600-90182315 GCA_026402145.1 Polypterus bichir lapradei | reverse complement strand
TAGATAGATAGATAGATAGATAGATAGATAGATAGATAGATAGATAGGTCTCAGTTTGATTTGAAGTTTCTTCCCATGTTCAAGTGGGATTTTATTGAGGACTACAATTATTTTAATTCATGGCTGTATCAGGGTCAAGCTCTGTAACATCAGACTCCAGGCTAGAGCCAATCCTGGACATTCTCTCCATCTTGTGGCACAAACACACAATCACTTCAGGCTACTTTATGATTTCTAATAAAAGTAATCAGCAAATTATCAAAATTCGTGTGGAATCTGAACACCTGAAGAACAGCATATACTAACATAGGGAGAGTGTGTAGACCCCACACTGGCTGGGATTAAACACACAGTGTACTGGAGCTGGATAAGTTGGCTCATAAGATGGGCTGGATGGAGAGGCACATACCACATTGTGCTGTATGTAACTGTTATATTTGTGTATTTAGTTCAGCTAGGTGTCTCCTCAAAAAAGATATTTCTTAAGTACTCTACTAATATGAAAATTATTTTCTCCATAATAAATAAATTCCAGCCATCAATCCATTTCCCAAACCCACTTATACCCAGAGCAGGGTTGCGGGGAAACTGGCATCTATCCTAGCAAGCATCTCACTCAAGGCAGAAACAATCCTTGGTCTGGGTGGCAGTCCATCGTAACTTATATTTAAAGCCTTATTCTTTAACTCTTATTGTATAAACATTGCACACACAATATAATATAATATAATATAATATAATATAATATAATATAATATAATATAATATACTGCAGTGGGCTGGCACCCTGCCCGTGGTTTGTTTCCTGCCTTGTGCCCTGTGTTGGCTGGGATTGGCTCCAGCAGACCCCCGTGACTCTGTAGTTAGGATATAGCGGGTTGGATAATGGATGGATGAATAATATAATATAATATAATATAATATAATATAATATAATATAATATAATATAATAACACTGTCCCTAGTGTCAATGACTGCGTCTGTTATATACTTGTAATATTATTATTATTATTATTATTATTATTATTATTATTATTATTATTATTGGGGTGGCACAGTGGCGCAGTGGGGAGGTCACTTCCCAGGTCCTCCCTGCGTGAAGTTTGCATGTTCTCCCCGTGTCTGCATGGGTTTTCTCCGGGTGCTCTTGTTTCCTCCAACAGTCCAAAGACATACAGGTTAGGTGCATTGGCGATTCTAAAATTGTCCCTAGTGTATGCTTGGTGTATGTGTGAGTGCGCGCCCTGTGGTGGGCTGTTTTGTATGGCGCCCTGCCTGATGTTTGTTCCCTGCCTTGCGTCCTGTGTTGGCTGGGATTGGCTCCAGCGGACCCCGTGACCCTGAAGTTAGGATATAACGGGTTGGTTAATGGATGGATTATATAATATAATGTCAAGGCAGTTAATGTGAAATAACATGAAATGTGCATGTGTTCACATCTTGGGTGTTCCCTGTGTGGACTTTGCATGTTCTTCATGTGTCTGTGTAGTTTTCATCCCACAGTCCAAAAGAAATGCATTTTGGACTGTACACTTTGCCCCTGCTGCATTGATGAACTGGTGTCCCATCTAGAGTTGGCAAATGCCTGGCACATTGGGCTCTGACAGCTGTCAACTGAAAACACTGAGTTCATAAAAAAAGAGATGGTTTCACACATGTGTGCATCAGTAGCATTTTACAAGTTTGTGTTTGACCAAAAAAAAAGGTTCAGAAGAAGTAGATGCTCATTCTTTGAACATCTTCTGAGGAGACCACTGAAAATGATTTCATTAAGAACAACATATGCCCATTGTTTTCCTTGACACAACTGTCCACTGTTTTTATCTTTTGAACATTGCCATTAAACTGGTCAACATCCAGGACCCCAACTCTTATTTCTTTGTTCTCGTTATTAATTTACAATGGTTGGGCAGGATGGAGGGATGGAAGGGTTTCATTCTGGTAACATATTTATCTACGCAACTCTTAAAAGTAGTTTTGGACAGTTTGTTTCTTCAGAGTGTCAAACTGGTTTGGACTCCTCCATTTTTTCCTTTTGTATTTTTTGTATCGCAGAATGTAATGGCAGAATATGCATATACTGTTTTCAATAACCTCATATTTCTTAATAATTGGTACTAGAGCTGTATTTGCATCCCCTAAACCTATTATGTAAAATCATTAAAATGTGTGGTATAATTAACAACACAAAACTGACGCCTGTGGGGGTGTGACTGGACACTGAAGTGGACTTGTGCCCCGACCAGGGTGGTTTCCTATGTAAGACCCATGGACTCAGCACTCTTAAAATTGTCAGAAGTAGCAGTCGTTATTGAACAAGATGATGTAAAATTGGTATAGCTTAAAATAATTTTATATAGTTTATTTTTTTTCATTCATTTGTTTATTTATTTATTTATAACCTTCAATAGTAATCTGGAAGTGAAATGGTAAGGTAATGTTTTCATCTGTGATCCCACTTCTCATTACTGGTTCAAGGACCTTAATTCTATCCTACACTCTTAAAATGAACAGATCTTCAATGGCACTTTACTGGGCTCTGTGTTTCCTCACAGAACCTTTGCTTGACAAAGAAGAATGTCATTCCATGCGTCTTTGGGCACTGAAAAGTTCCTAATATGTAGAAAAAACAGAAATATTTAACGTCTAGTTGGCTATAGTAGGATACTACAAGAAACCCCAAACCAAGCCTGTGTTATGCAGTAAGAGTCCTTTTAAAATCAGGAACTCATTGGTGTTTTAGAATTCTCTTATCATCTATTCATGGTTATCTATGGAACCCGTTATGGCTCTAAACAGATGGTTCTTTCTAGGAACTTCATGTAGATGGTCCTTTAGGGAACAATTAATGGCTCCCCTATGGGATCGCTCTGAAGAACCACTTTAGCAGCTTTATTTCTCCTTCACCCTAAATTGCATTAAGTGAGCTTAGGTATGTTATGTTATCAAAGTCAAAGCGAACTTTATTGTCATCTCAACCATATACAAGTATACAGATAGACGAAATTGCGAAGCTCAGGGTCCACAGTGTAACAACATGAAGTGCAAATAAAAAATTAAAATCCATCCATCCAGTTTGTTGGATGCATCGTGCTAAAGACTACACTGATTGATTTTAGGGCTGCCCTTTGTTCGTGCTGGCTGTGTGACCCTGCGATTAAAAGCCGACCGAGGATGATTTATGAGCGATCATGGACTACACGATAAACTGGCGCCGTTTAGTTGGCTCCTGCCCTGCTCCCACCTTTGCAAAGCGAACTTTATTGTCATCTCAACCATATACAAGTATACAGATAGACGAAATTGCGAAGCTCAGGGTCCACAGTGTAACAACATGAAGTGCAAATAAAAAATTAAAATCCATCCATCCATCCGTCCATTATCCAACCTGCTATATCCTAACTACAGGGTCACGGGGGTCTGCTGGAGCCAATCCCAGCCAACACAGGGCGCAAGGCAGGAAACAAACCCCAGGCAGGGCACCAGCCCACCGCAGGGCAAAAAAATTAAAATTAAATTAAAATTAGAATTAAAATTAAGATTTAAAATTAAAATTAAACACAAACAAGACAAGACAATATGTTATGTTATGTCATGTGCTATAGACTTGTGCCCAGTCCATGAATGGTCGCAGCCCTCCCATGGTTTCTTGCTAGAATAGGCTGCAGCTTTCGTACAATCCTGTTCAGGATAACTGGGTTTGAAAATAGATGTTATGTTATGTTCTGAATGTATTACAGATAACGTTCCACCAAATGCCCCTTAATTAGCCCACCCCTGAGGGTCTTTTAACTGCCATGTGTACAGAGATGTGTGTGTTATGCAGAGATCTTGAACATTAGAACAATCGTGATATGAGCGGTCTGTTTAGCCCAACAAGCCTGCTCATCCTATTCACCGAGATTGTCCAAAATAACACCAAGCCAAGATCTGAATGTACTCAAAGTATCGCTGTCTTCCACATACAGGGGGACCTCGAGTTACGACACATTTCCCTTCTTACAACACTGATGTAACCCGAATTTTGGTGTAAGTCGAAACACACTCTAGCCTAAGTCACTTACCAATCTTAACATATTTGCAAAATCATAATCTAGAACATAAAAACACAAAATCTAAGCCACAGAAAAAGGAAAAGGACATAAATATACTGTACTGTACACTGTACTGTGGTAACAGAAAAACTGAGTGTAAAAAAAAACCTTACCTTTATTCCTTCTCATGTCTCAATTTTTTTAAGTTTTTATGGGAGTGAGCGTTGTAAACTCGAAACGTTGTATGTCGAGACGTTGTAACCCGAGGACCCCCTGTATTCTGGTCATTCATTCCATGTGTCTATGGTACTCTCTGTGTTTGGAGTTCAATGCTGACTTTTTCAGGCTCACTTTTAAAAGTAAAGGTGCCAATATGGTCCTTCAGAGCGATGATTAAGGAACTTTGTTTGGTGCCCAAAAGACCCAGCCACATGAAGGTTATGTCATTTTCTAACTCACTTAATCCAGACCTTCAGGGGGTGGATGGAATCTATTCCAGCTAGCATAGGGCACGATGCAGGAATAAACCCTAAACAAGGACACACACACACGCACCAAACGCACATCAGTGCCAATTTAGTGTCGCCAGTTCGACTAACTTGCATGCCTTTGCACAGTGGGAGGAAACCTCACACAGACGCTGGAAGAACATGCAAACTCCATGCAGGGAGGACTCAGGACTTCACTTACTGTGAAGCTCTGCGTGAAATTTCCAAAAAGAACCTTTCATTTTTTTTTAATCCATGGCCAGGTCCATAATAGCCATGAACAGACAGTATTGGTTTGTAAAATATTAAAGCATTTGTGATTTGAAAAGGACTCTCACTGTGTACAATCACACTGGCTAAGGTTAAGTTTTTCTGGATCTGTTGTGTCCTGCTGGGTTGCCTGCTTTACATTAATTTCTGTTTTGTCCACATGTTATGAAACTCTCTTAAACCCAAAGAACCAACTTCAAATGAAAAGACGCCTTCCCAAAATAAAGCAAGGGCTCTACAAGGAACCACACAATCCGGTAAAGTATCAACAAAGAACCGTTCACTCCTGAAAAGTAATAATCCTTCTGGAAAATGTTAATTTGGTTCATCCATCCATCTGGGGGATCAACAAGCTGTTTTAAAATGGGAATACAAGAAATGTTTTTGGTCCCCTAGTGATGTTCCTCAATCAGCAGGGTACTTAGGGACTCCCCCTTTGAAAAAAAGGGGTGATGGCTGTGATGGGACCCCTTTGACAACAACTCACTGTACTTTGGTCCATCATGAACTGGGGACAGCAAGGTAATTTACTTGCTCCTTATTCAACACATCCTCTGCCATCCCCCTTATTTGTGCCCCTGAATCCATTAATCCATCCATTTTCTGTTTCCTCTAGTTAATTACGAGTAAGCACTGCATTTTGGTTAAATTATATCATACTTGGAGCATTTACTAACCCTGATCTCCTGGCTACATTATACCCATCCATCCATTTTCTAAATCCGCTTATCCAATGCAGGGTCGCAGAGCGGCCTAAGTCCATTCCAGCCTGCATATGGCATAATGCAGGAACCACCATCGGATGGGGCACCACTCTACCACAAGGTGAACACACACAATCTCACTAAACTATCACCAGTTTAGCAATGCCAATTCACCCAGCCTGGATGTCTTTGAACTGTAGGAATAAACTGAACTCCCAGGGGGAAACTCACATAGACATGATGCCACCTTATAATTTAAATGAATTCTGCAGTTTAATCAGTGGCCTAATGCTCTACAATGCATTTGTGTTCACATTGCCACACTTCAGCACAATGATTAAAATCCCATGATGGCATTGCTTCAGTCACCCTCCTATTGATTGTCTCTCCCAAGGTGGACCCACAGTGTCACATGTCCCATCCATCCACTCTCTTGGCATGTAACATTACAAAGAGGAGTGATATAAGGTACCTTGAGTTAGCCGGCGGAGCTCAAGGGGAAGAAACGTCCTCTCCAATCTGCCAGCAGACGATGAACAACAGCCTTTGGAATCTTCTCTCGTTTTCAGGAAAATGATTAAGAGCATTTATGAGTAGAGCAAAAAGGAAATAATTACGCAGACTACTTACTATGTGAGTGTGCTCGAGTTTCAAGAATATTGCTGGGACAGAATTGGGTCTGAGACGAGCAGTAGCGCTTTCCCGTTTCCTTATAATAGTAGCGGTATTTATTGCTTTGTAAGGCTGCACTCACGAAATGCGCGATGTGAAATATTGATTGAAATCTGCTCCACCAAAATAGTTTAAAGAAAGTGTTTTAAAGATGAAGATAGGACATCCGCAAGTAAATAGCAACGAGCAAAACAAGCGGCATGACGGGTCGGCAGGGTGTGGGTATGAAGTGATGATCGGTGGCAGCGCCTTGTGTTTGTGGAGCAGCTTCGAGCGGTGGTGACAGTAACAAAGAAGCGCGGCTGCACCGATCTCTAGCAACTCAACAAATTGACACTGAAGACGGGGTACGATAGAGAAACAATAAAAGGCGATCCTACGCGAACCTCCACTCTGACGTCACAGCGCTGAGTACCTCCACTCTGACGTCACGGCGCTGAGTAACTCCTTCTGGCTGTGCGCTTATTTGCAGGCAGCAGGACAGGGTGACGGAGGCAGAGCTTAACATTCAAATTCCTTTTTTTTGTTTTGGAGTGGGAAAGTTATTACAATAATCCGTGGGATGATTCTGGAAGGCGATTTGTTCTTTTGCATGCTGTGCAATGAAAAACAGGCATTATGTGTAAGTGTGACACGCTTGAAATGTTGAAGTGAGGTGTTTATCACAACATGCAGCAGCATGTCACATTTACTTATTGAAATGTCATCTGAAGTTATATGACCTGCATTCTTACATATGAAATAATCCTAATCTTTATTTAAGATTAACATATACCAAAACTATCTATTTTATGTTTATGTGGTAAATTTTATTTACCATCCATCTTTCAAAGTGCTTTATAACCATAGATCACTGTCACTTTAAACAACTGCTTTTTCTTGATTGTGGGGGCAACATTAAACAAGGTAATCTTAAATTGGTAGAATTTATAAGAATTTATATATTTCTATTTATTTTGTATTTCTTTATAACCTTCACTAGTCATCTGGAATCGAAACAGTAAGGTAGTGTTTTGAGCTGCGATGCTACTTTTTATTACAGGGTCGAGATGTCTGAATTCTATCCTGCACTCTTAGAAATCCTGGCACTTTATTGGGTTGTGTGGTTCCTAGAGTCATTGCTTGACAAAGAACCGATTCATTTTGTGAACATACTTTGCATGTAGAATTATTTGTTTGGGCTTATGAGGACAGCACACACATATTTAATGTATAGAAGGTTGCCTAACAGAATACTAACAGATCGAGAAAACCTTAGCCTGGTATGCAGCAAGAGACCTTATAAAATTATGACTCCAGTGTCATCACAAATCTGTAATCTAGTTAATTTATGGAGTCTGTTACACATCTAAATAAAGTTTTCTTTTTTTCTGGAATCTTCATGTCGATGTTCTTCTGAGAATTCAAAATGGTTCCCTTATGGCATTGCTCTGAAGAACCACTTTGAGTGTTTGATAGAAGTAATGGGTGGACTAACATCCCAACTGGAGTGGTTCCTTACCCCGTTGGGAGATGCATGCACATCCTGGCTGGGATGGTTCCTATTTCTGATGAAGATATAATGGATTGCGGTGGGCTGGCGTCCTGCCCGGGGTTTGTTTCCTGCCTTGTGCTCTGTGTTGGCTGGGTTTGGCTCCAGCAGACCCCCGTGATCCTATAGTTAGGATATAGTGGGTTGGATAATGGATGGCTGGATGGATATAATGAATGGACTAGGGAGACTATCTGCCAAAAACTGTTGTTCCCCCAGTATGATAGGTGGCAATGCTCTCTAGAATGGCTCTGGTATGGACACCCACAGGGCTGCGTGAGAAGTGTGGTTCTGAAGGGCACCCCTGATGAAGTCCCTGGGTGCTGCCAGAGGTACTGTTGGGAGAGGATTTCCGGTGTTTTATGGTGGCTGATATAACCCAGAATGGTATTGTGCAGGTGACGAGCAGGTCCTGGTTTCCTGCATTTACATTACGTTTATTTGCATAGGATACAATTTACCCAAAGTGACTTACAAAAGAGGTCAACATAATCTAGTAAACACCAGTTCTGGGGGACTTTTTGGGAACAAATGTTACAGGACAAGGTTACAAAAGTGATCACCGCAAGTGAAGAGCTCAGAACAAAATAGAAGCGAGTTACGATTCCCAGGTTACAAAACCTAACTGATCAGAAATTCACCAAACAAGAGAGTCTTCAATCCCTTCATAAACACATTGAGGAAGTCAGAGGTCCAAAAGGAGATGGACAGCCCATTTCACCAGCTAGGGGCTACACAGTCTGGATTGAGAATTGATGTGCTGCATCAACAGACACAGTTCATCAGTAGATCTGAGTGCTTGAGAAGGAGAAAAGGACCTTATAAGTGTCTCCGGATATGATGTCTACAATTCAACTGAATTCAGTTTAGTTTTATTGTCCCAAAATGGAAATATCATTTGTCAGCAGATTTTACAGAGAGACCATGACATAACATTAAAAACATATCAACGAAAAACACAGCCATCAAATACGAGCGACGTTCAAAAATTTTCTGCACTTTTATATTTTCATTGGAAACGGTGAGGGTGGGAGGAGTAGTGTTTGGACATTAAAAAGTTGGTATGACACCGGGAAACTTGCATCGCAAATGAAGGTGACTATGTAGATAAATGGTGTAATTTGTTTTTGAATGCTTAATAAATAGAGTTAATTCATCTTGCACCTTCGTCCATGCTGGAAAAAATATTTCTCAATTTCAAGGACTCAGACACCATCTTTACAATATATAAAATCATTTTACAATCCCTCCCTTTCAAAGATCCAAGAGGACACTGGGAAAAAGATCTCTCAATTAATATATCAGAAAAGGAGTGGAAAGTAGCAATGCAGAGAATTCACTCCAGCTCCATATGCGCAAAGCTTACAATTATACAACTCAAAATTATATATCGAGCACATCTGTCTCGCCTAAAACTCTCCAGGATCCACCCTGCGAACACTGCAATCAAGTCCCAGCCTCACTGGGTCACATGTTTTGGGCCTGCACCAAATTAACATCATTTTGGACCAAAATTTTTAATTATCTTTCAGACAGCCTTGGTGTCACAATCCCTCCTAACCCATTAACAGCTGTGTTTTGGGTTCTTCCAGATGGGTTTAAAATGGAGAAGGACAAACAAACTGTGATTGCATTCACTACACTTTTGGCATGCAGACTTATTTTGCTAAACTGGAATAATCCTAACTCTCCTCTTTAAGTCAGTGGGAAACCGATGTTTTATACTATTTGAAACTGGAAAAAATCGAATATTCAGCTTAGAAGATGTGTACAGACTTTTCTCAAAACATGGTAGGATCTAATTAATAATATTTTAGAATAAGCTCTTAAAGCACAGAGGAAGCAGCTATCTCCACATTTCTTTTTCTTCTCCATTCATCTCTATTGCCCTATTAAACTCATCAACTTAGGTATGTTTACAAGCCTTAAGTTTTACTCTGTTGGCCATGCTCTCTCTCTCAAGGATGGGGGTCAGCTTGTTCTCACTCCTATCTTTTGTAAAAATTGATCAATTTGTATGGAATGATTACAATAAAATGAATACAAAAATAAATAAATAAATAGAGTTAAAAAAAATGTGGAAACATTTTGAACGTCCCTTGTATAAACTTAGTACAAATAAATAAGATGTAACAACAAGCATAATACTTACAGAGAAACATTAGAGCAGACATATTAAGGCGGGGTCCTCCCTGTGTGGAGTTTGCATGTTCTCCCCGTGTCTGCATGGGTTTCCTCCGGGTGCTCCAGTTTCCTCCCACAGTCCAAAGACATGCAGCTTAAGTGCATTGGTCGATCCTAAATTGTCCCTAGCATGTGCCTGACCCTTTTATTTTACAAGTGATGTATGAGTGAGGGTGGCACTGCTGCCTCGCAGTAAGGAGACCCAGGTTCGCTTCCTGGGTCCTCCCTTTGTGGAGTTTGCATGTTCTCACCGTGTCTGCATGGGTTTCCTCCCACAGTCCAAAGACATGCAGGTTAGGTGCATTGGCAATCCTAAATTGTCCATAGTGTGTGTGGGTATGTGTGCGTGCGTGCCCTGCCCAGGGTTTGTTTCCTGCCTTGCGCCCTGTGTTGGCTGAGATTGGCTCCAGTAGACCCCCGTGACCCCGTGTTGAAGAATGGATGGATGAATATTTAGGTGGAGTGGTGGCTCTGACACTTAGGAACTGTGCAGGTATATGGAAGGCTGTCGGTTCAAATCCTATTACTGCCAGAAGGGATCCTACTCTGTAGGGCCTTTAAATTAGAAATTGTTTCAGTGATCTCCAAAGGTCGTGACAGTTTCTCCTTGGGGATTAATAAAGTATATCAAATCATATTATTAGATCTAAAAAACAAACCAGCATTTAAACTTGACTGATGAAAGTGCTCATTGTTCATCCTGTGATTTAAGCTTGTGGATGTTTATTAAAATTGATGCATCTTCAGCATGTGAAAGTTGCTATATAAATAAAATGTATTATTATTATTATTATTATTATTATTATTATTATTATTATTATTATTATTATT
>JANRMT010062796.1:90127963-90154354 GCA_026402145.1 Polypterus bichir lapradei | reverse complement strand
GATAGATAGATAGATAGATAGATAGATAGATAGATAGATAGATAGATGCACTATGTGTTAAATAGATTATAGGTTATTGAGACTATATTAATGGCCAAAAATGGCAATTATTTTCTGCTTTAAATGAAATCTATAACACAATAAAGTGTTCAGAAAGTGAAGGGGTCTGATTGCTTTCTGTATCCACTGTAGCCTGGGTATTAGTGCCAGAGATGCACATTTAAATATCATCCCAGATCCTTCATATACTGTATGTACATTTTTCTAAAACAGAGGAAGCCTGTATTTAATTGATTGGGCAAAGCATTATGGATATTTACATAGCCAATATATTTCATTTGTCCCCAGGGGAAAATTAAAACTCTACAGAAGCTAGTGATCTAGCTACCTGGTACCTGCATGAAAAATAGCTTTCCATAAATTATATATATTTTTTTTGTTCTTTATTTCACCTTATACAATTTCTTTTATTAGGAATTTATTAGCTTTTGCATACCCCTTGGGGTCAGAGCGCAGGGTCAGCCATTGTACAGCGAGTGCAGGTTAAGGGCCTAGCAGAGTAGGATCTTTTTTGGCAGAAATGGGGATTAAAAGTTTTAATTTAAAACCGGCAACCTTCTGGATGTCAGCGCAGATCCTTAGCCTCAGAGCCATTACTGGATTAAAGTAGGGATAATTGGAAGCAAGGCAATCCTTAAAATATTTACAGGCAGCACACACAGGACCTTGCTTAAGTGAAATTCAGCAAACTGTTAAACATACCTTTATCTGTTCTATCTCCATTGATGGTGGGCATATAACTCAACACGACTTGTGAACTCTGACTGGACAGAGTGTACACATTGATTGGCCTGTTTACCTGTCAATCAAGATTAAAGCTCACCCTGTCAACTCCCCTGTAAAGTTTTATCCTATTATTTCACACAGACACATGCTCTGTCCAATCACTTGTTGTTTGTACCTGGTAGGCGGGCATCGTCTCATCAACAGACACTCAGTGACTGTTTGTGGACAGGTGTGCAATTTGAAAACGCCATAACAGGGTTACCAGGTCAGGGGGAATCCTTCCATTTTGGGGAGAAAATCAGTGTCATATGACGGATTGGGGAAGGGTTTTAAAGGGGGAGGTTTGTGAGGACAAAAATATAACAGTTGTGTATTCTTAAAATTATCTTTCTATGGAAATAGGACTTCATACCTTCCACATTTATCACACCCTGTAATGATCGGTAAAAACAAAGTTAGCAATAATCAACATATTAATTAATGTTAATATTTCAACAGCCACCTGTCGTTGCTCCGTCCACTTGTATGACTGGTCAGTGGTCAGAGTGGCTTGGGATTGACGGCCATATGACAGAAGCACTTTTACCTCACACCAGTCTGTACTCCTCCTGTTAATTTTTCTAACTTTACTAACAAGACTCAGAGATCCAGCTAAGCATGAAAGCGTATCTCGGCCTGGCATTAGCTCAAAGAGTTCTGAGAAGTTGTCATCTTAGCTTGACAAGATTAGAATCAAACCTTTTGAGTATATTTCAGTATAACAATTAACATTTGTAATGACAACTCCCAAAGCATCATGGTCCAGATAGTGAGGATTTCATCATTAAATTAAGTATGAAGCAAGAGTTTGTAGCTAGTGCTTATTATTTCAAAGTTTATATTTTACTTTTCTTAAGTTTATTTGCTTGAAATTGCATACTCAATTTTGGGATAAACACCTTCTTGAGTTATTACATTTAGAATGAAATTGTCTGTTCATATCAGAGTACAGAACAGTACGTGTTTCCGTGTTTAGAGTGCAGTTTCAATTCATTCATCCATCCATCTTCCTAACCTACTTATCCAGGGCAGGGTCGCAGGGCAGGTGGAGCCAACCGCAGCAATCAGAGGGCACAAGGCAGGAACAACTCATGGCCAGGATGACAGTCTATTGCAGGGTGAACACACAAACACACACACTTACACATATCGGGGACCGATCTAGCAGTGCCAGTCCACCATATTGCATGTGTTCAGACCGTGTCTTATGAGAGATTTATGTGCAGTAAGCTAATTAAACTTTAAGATCTCTAAAGAATACATCTACCAAGTTTATTCATTAACATGATTGTTCATCAAGTGACAAATTTGAACCTATTTTGGATAACAAACGGTGCCCCTGGTTTGTGAATATTCTCCTTGTAGAGCAAAGACATGGCATTCTCTTGCAGGTGGCATGTAATAATACAAAGGACAGTTGCAAATGATTTTCCATATGAGTAATTTAAAATATTTTCGAGCAACAGTAGCTTGAGTTATTTAGTTAACCAATTTGTACAAGTGACTAGGCCTCCCTTTACAATAGATCAGCGTTTCTCATTCTTGAAATAGCCTTTATTAAGCATGTCAGATTTTACGTTTTTCAGAACAGGGGGGAAAAATTCTCAAAATAGGGGGAAAGTGACTTGCTCATCGTGGGGATTTTGACTGAAGTACCACACAGCCCTGCACCACAGCACAGAGGCCTTTCCTGAAGCCTGCATTGGGCTGCCTCTTCAGTACGTATTTGTGAAAATTGTAATTATTCACTTTTTCGCTCTCTTTCTCGTATTTTTATTCCTTCAGCTCACCCCAGAAGAAGAGGAGCGGAGACGTGTGCGAAGAGAACGCAACAAGCTGGCTGCTGCTAAGTGTCGCAATCGCCGGCGGGAGCTGACAGATCGGCTGCAGTCCGTAAGTTTCCAATTCTGGAAAAGCCCTGAATAGTTATAATGATAAAAAAGCATACATATTCAGTGACATTAATGTACTATTCTCTCTACTTTACTTGTTTATTGGTTTCCAAGACGCAAATAGGCGTCCTTTTGCCAAAATAATGTAAATTGTTTTTTTGTTTTTTTTTCAGTGGAATATTTTTGTTCTGGTTAAATTTTGAATGATGTGTCGAATTAAACAGATGTACCGTGTAGTCATTAGGGAGCAGTCAATTACTGAAAAAGAGTGCCATTTTATGATTTGACATTAAAACATTTACACACAACTCTGTCACTAGTTTTTTAGCTTCTTCTTACATTTAAACATCTCTTCTCTCACTACTCAAAACGCTTCAGTGAGTGGAGAGCCAATTCAAACACCACTAATGTGCAGCATCCACCTGAATGATGTATTGGCAGCCATTTTTGTGCCAGTACGCTCACCGCACATTACCTGTTAGGTGGAGAAGTGCTGCGAGAGAGAGAAAATGAGCAAGGAGAAGTGTAAAAGGAATATCCCTGCGATCAGACATTAAAGTATTAAATATTGGATAAAAAAAATACCTTTTACATCCTCAAGAGCCAGTTGCAAGTGATGCCTACTATCATACCCTTTGCAGAGGGCTAGGCACTTGGTACACATGCCACTCTCAGCACACTCTTAAAACTACAGAGAGGTTCTTCAGAGCGATGCAAAAGGGGATCCATAATTGGTTCCCTAAAGACCAATTCACATGAAGGTTCCAGAAAGATCCCTTATTTCAGCGGTTCTCAGACTTAGGGGCGCTGAAGCTGTACAAGGGGGGCGTCGAATAAATGAACAAGATATCAAAATTAATATTTTACATTTTTATTTCAAATTTAAATTTGTAGCGGCACAGTGGTGCAGTGGGTAGCGCTGCTGCCTAAGGTTAGGAGACCCGGGTTTGCATGCTCTCCCCGTGTCTGCATGGGTTTCCTCCCAAAGACATACAGGTTAGGTGCATTGGCGATCCTAAATTGTCCCTAGTGAGCGTGTGTGTGTGCCCTGCGGTGCGCTGGCGCCCTGCCCGGGGTTTGTTTCCTGCATTGCGCCCTGGGATTGGCTCTGGCAGACTCCCCGTGACCCTCTAGTTAGGATATAGCGGGTTGGATAATGGATGGATGGATTTCTAAGGCATAGATCTAATGACTAATATGTGCCTGCTTTAAAGTACACAGCCTGTCCAGGTTTGGTTTGATATTTGAGATATCGAAACACTCTGAGCTCCTTTTCTATTTGAAGTTTGTTTCTATGACGAGCGGCGCCGCTGCTGCTGCTTTTATAGTCGCGTATTTTCAATCCAGAAAATTCAAGACGTATCGGTATCTGTCGCGAACATTCCAGTAACAGTAGATCAGGTGATAATGCGGAGCGACTGCACCACATTGGCAGCGCAGCCAATATTGCCAAATTGAGTTAAATAATTTACTGCGTATTGGGTTATTTTCATGATACAACTAACAGCGGTATAATATAAGAATGACGAAGATACGTTCGTCTCGCGCAGATTGACTTCATCGGTGTCCTCGTTTACGAGATTTTTAAAAATTAAAACATATTTAATCGTTTCTTTACATAAAAAAAAAAATAATTTAATAAGAATAAATAATTTATTCTTTGTTTTTGGGATTAGATTTACTACCAAGGGCGGCACGGTGGCGCAGTGGTAGCGCTGCTACCTCGCAGTTAGGAGAGCCGGGTTCGCTTACCGTGTCATCCCCGCGTGGAGATTGCATGTTCTCCACGTGTCTGCGTGGGTTTCCTTCCAAAGACATGCAGGTTAGGTGGATTGGCCATTCTAAAATTTGTCCCTAGTGAGTGTGTATGTGTGTGTCCTGCGGTTGGTTGGCGCCGTTCCTGGGATTGGCTCCAGCAGACCCCTGTGTTCGGATTCAACGGGTAGGAAAATGGATGAATGGAATTACTACCAAAAACCTTCCAAGGCATTTCAACAGTTATTAAAGCATTTTAAAAAAATAATTACAAATATTTCATCGAAGTTAGCCGAACACATGCAAATCTTATGGAAGTGAAAATGATAGGATACCGCGACACCTCACGTTAGTTGTATCATGGGTTATTGTCATCCATCTTATGTTATGCAGGGGGCACAGAATTATTCCAGGTAGAAAAAGGGGGGGGGGGGGGGTATGGGGGGCGAAATGCGAAAGTTTGAGAACCGCTGCTTTATTTATTTAGATCCATAACAGGCTTCATACAATAAATAAAAATGAATAGATTTGGGAAACGTCATTAAAATCAACGTCCTGATTTTAAATGGGCTCTTCCTGATTACAATATCACAGGCTTAGTGTCCTGCTAGATAGCCTACCATTCTACAGATTTCAAATGCAAAGGACCTGTCCAAGAATGAAAAGGTGCTTTGTCAAAAGCGGTTCTACAAAGAACCACACAAGCCAGTAAAGAAACATAAAACTCCATTAAAGAACCAGACTTTTCACGAGTGCACTTGATTAACTTTTTGTGGACTGGAAAGATGTTTGTTAGTTAAAGTCTATACCAGTGGATGACCTACATTTTTGAGGCCCTGAAGATAGAACTGTTATGGGCTCTCCTTTGCATCCAGCAATGAGGTCTTGGTAACCACTGTTAACTACTTCTATGAAGTTATTCCACAACAGATCACCACAATCTTTTTAAAACTTTAACCACTATATCTCAGATTTTGATTTAAATTGCTAAACATGTCAAAGTCACTAGCATGAATAAAGATTTCCTCTGCCTTATAGTTTTCGAGGATTAGGGGCCCTGCAGCTTAAGCTTCATTAGTTTAATTGTGGATCTTTCCCTGGCCTCTACAGCAAGTACTCAATGTGAAACTACCATGCCTAAAATTCAGAGAGTCCCTTTAACTTGTAATTATAAGCACAATAATCTTTAGAAGTGCGTGTATTTGGTTTTTAGTATTTGTCATTTAGAATTGGGTGGCACGGTGGCGCAGTGGGTAGTGCTGCTCCCTCGCAGTAAGGAGACCTGGGTCCTCCCTGCGTGGAGTTTGCATGTTCTCCCCGTGTCTGCGTGGGTTTCCTCCCACAGTCCAAAGACATGCAGGTTAGGTGGATTGGCAATCCTAAATTGTGCTTGGTGTGTGTGAGCCCTGCCTGGGGTTTGTTCCTGCCTTGCGCCCTGTGTTGGCTGAGATTGGTTCCAGCAGATCCCTGAGCTGGGGTTGGAAAATTACTGACTGTCATTAAGAAAAGGGACTTACTTTAACAAAAATAGGACATCCCAGCAATTTACCTTTTGTTATTCCCACCATGATAATGCATTTCAATATTAATCAATATAGATACGGACACAATTTAACTAAAATTAAAATATGATAAAGTTTAGATTAAAAATAAAAGATGAGATGTTTGTGCTAAAATGATTAAAGCCCTTATGTTCAAACCTGCTTTTTATTTTGAGATTACACCCAGTTCAGGATCACTTCTAGTTCCAATCCATACCACACCTTGGGCTGTATTTTCAGAATCCTGATCCATAAAAGCTGCTTCTCTTTGCACACTGTCATTCAATTCTGCTGGACCCTGTTAAACACACACACACATATACACACAGAGTACTATGAATATTTTCTCTTTTTACTAAGTGAAGTTTAATTTAATTAGAGACTATCATGGTGGCGCAGTGGGTAGCGCTGCTGCCTCGCAGTTAGGAGACCCAGGTTTGCTTCCTGAGTCCACCCTGCGTGAAGTTTGCATGTTCTCCACGTGTCTGCGTGGGTTTCCTCCAGGTACTCTGGTTTCCTCCCACAGTCTAAAGACATGTAGGTTAGGTGCATTGGTGATCCTAAATTGTCCCGTGTGTGTGCTTGCTGTGTGTGTGTGTGTGTGTGCACCCTGCGGTGGGTTGGCACCCTGCCCAGGGTTTGTTTCCTGCCTTGCACCCTATGTTGGCTGGGATTGGCTCCAGCAGACCCCCGTGACCCTGTAGTTAGGATATAGCGAGTTGGATAATGGATGGATGGACTATGGGCTGGGCTCTCCCTTAGTGATAGGCTGAGAAGTGCAGATATCCAGGAGAGGCTCAGAGTAGAGCCACTGAGTCTCCGCAACAAGAGGAGTCAATTGAGATGATTCGGGCATCTGAAACAGATGTTTCCTGGTCTCCTCCCTCTAAAGGTTTTATGGGTATGACCCCAGGGAAGACTCAAAGTTTGCAATAGGAGGACTATATCTCTCATATGGCCAGGGAACGTCTTGTAATCACAAACCATGAGTTGGCAATTGTGGCTGGGGAAAGGGATGTGTAGGCCTCACTGCTATGATTGTTGCCCTGTGACCCAGTATTGTATAAAAGGTAGAAAATGAATGAATGAATTAATTAATTAGAAAATATCTTTGATTTTCTTGAAAGTCCTTTTGATTGGGAAGTCAATGTGCAGTTTAAGAAGATCTGAGAGGCACAAATCTATCATGATTGTATGCACATATGCCTTTGAATAGAAGCCTGTATGGTTATTCATTTCACTCTGCTGTTCTACTTGTACCAGTTTTTGTATTTTTTCATTGTGGAAGCTTCCCCTTGTTAATATGGTTGCAACTTTATAAGAAACACAGGTGATTATTAGACAACTTGCCAGTTCTCTTCTTGTCTCTAAAGAAGTGTCCATCTCCTTAGAAAAATATTTCCAGAACTGAGATTTGCCCAAATTCTGCTTGTTAGGTTTGCTAATAATGTGTCAGTACCACAGTTATCAAGCAAGCAACTGCTGCCCCCTTAACATGGCACTTCATTTCACATTTTTTCCTTGCATGGTTGTGGTAACTCTTCCTATAAAGTCAGTCGACGGATTGGCAGAACATGGGGGGTCATGAGGTCGCGGGAAAGGGGTGTTTGGTGCTCCCGCTATCTATGCCAAAGGATGAAGGTCCAAGTCCTTAGAGTCCTGGTGCTTCCTGTCTTACTATATGGTTGGAGACATGGACGCTATCCAGTGACCTGAGATGAAGACTGGACTCCTTTGGTACTGTGTCTCTCCGGAAAATCCATGGGTACCGTTGGTTTGACTTTGTGTTGCTCATGGAGTCCCGAATGAGGCACATGACCTGCATTGTGAGGGAGCGTCAGTTATGTCACTAAGGCCATGTGACACATTTCCCCCGAGGGTGATCCAGCTCGTAGGATCCTCATTGTTGGGGACCCGAGTGACTGGACCAGGCCAAGGGGTTGCCCATGTAACACCTGGCTGTGGCAGATAGAGGGTGGGACTGGACCGCATGTCTGCCTGGGGGGTTGCCAACCAGGATCCCGAGTTGTTTCGTCGTGTAGTGGGTGCGGCAATGCACTGTACCAGTGCATGCTCCCCAACTTGACTTGTGGTTGTGGTATTCCATCAGATGGTCCTAACATGTTGATTTTAGTGACTGTAGTTTACAGTGCATAGCTGCAAACAATATAGCGTCCCACATAGAAAAATAAATGAAAATGGTGGCAATCATGCAATACAAAGTGGAATCATAGGAGCCATAGCAAAACAATACTTCTTCTTCTTCTTCTTCTTCTTCTTCTTCTTCTTCTTCTTCTTAAGGCTGCTCCCGTTAGGAGTCGCCACAGCGGATCATCTTCTTCCATATCTTCCTGTCCTCTATATCTTGTTCTGTCACCCCCATCACCTTCATGTCCTCTCTCACCACATCCATAAACCTTCTCTTGGGCCTTCCTCTTCTCCTCTTCCCTGCCAGCTCTATCCTTAACACCCTTCTCCCAATATACCTAGCATCTCTCCTCTGCACATGTCCAAACCAACACAATCTCGCTTCTCTGATTTTGTCTCCAAACCGTCCAACCTGACGTTACCCTCTAATTTGCTTAATATAAAATAAAAATTAAGAATCAGCACAAAAACTGGCAGTAAAAGCATAAACGTAACACTTTAGAATACCCATATATGATTAATGCAGTAATTGCTTCATCGGATTAGTAAAACACTGGATAACCAAACAACTGGAACATACTTGAAAGAGCAAGGCCTACAACTCTTCTACGAATGAGAATTACAGCGGGACCCTGTCCAGCATTTCGACTTTAAGTATAGCATTAAGATTATCTGAAATGTTTGCTTGTCATTTTATAATCTTAAATTAAGGTTGTACATTATTACATATGATAGCTTTAACCTTAATTTCCAATATTGAAAGGACTTATGGCTATGAAGCCTATTGTTGTGTTGGATAGATCCGAAAAAGCTTGCTCTCTTTCTCTCCTTAGGTTTACTACTGATGTGTCAGTGCCACAGTTGGTACACTACAATTACCAAGCGAGCAACTGTTGCCCCCTTAATATGCCACTTCACTTCACATTTCATCTTCCATCAGTTGTTCCAACCACCCTCGCACTCTTTATAGATACGTGACTTGCTGTTTTTAAATGCTAAGATGGTTTGATGTGCTTGTACTGTACAGTGTCTAGTGCCATGTTGCGTTCATCCCTCCAGCCTTATTTAAAAATATGGACGCATGGAAGGATGGCTGGATATGTCCTACAAAGGAAATGAAAACCAGCCAGGTGGCTATAAAACAAATGGTTTCTTAGTTTTCATCTCATCATGTAATTACTGTGTTCCATCACAGGAGACTGACCAACTGGAGGAAGAGAAAGCAGAACTCGAGGCTGAGATTGCCGAACTTCAAAAAGAAAAGGACCGCCTGGAGTTTGTGTTGGTGGCACATCAACCCGCCTGTAAAATTCCTTTTGAGGAGGACCCTCAGCAGCAGGAACAGCAGCAAGTCAGGCCTTCGGTGTCCATTCTCGGCCTGGCCGTCAAAGAGGACCCTTTCTACTTGGCCAGTGCATCTGTGCCAGCCGTTTACCCACCTCACCCTCAGAGCCAGCAGCAGCCAGGGCTGATGTCGGACCCGGGCGCAGAGGTAGACTTTTCTAGTTCTTTCTTTGCGCACACTGAGCCTGTGATGAGTGCTCCCTACCCAGCTAACTCCTCATATACATCTTCATTTGTGTTCACCTACCCAGAGGGATCATCGACCTGCGGAGCGAGCGCACATCACCGGAACAGCAGTAGTGAACAATCCTCAGACTCTCTGAGCTCTCCATCTTTACTTGCTCTGTGAAATGCAAAAAAAAAAAAAAAAAACCATTACCAAACCTACACCCATACTTACTTCTTCTCGATACCTTCCTGATTCCACATAAATGCACTCGCACACACACACACGCGCAGACACACAGATGCACTCACGCACATACACACTCACACACACGCACACAAAACCAGCACCCCTGCACCCCGCAGAGACATCCTCTCTCTTTGTTGTTTTTGGTTGTTTTTATTTTGATATTATTTTTCTATTCAGTTTTCGTTTCTTGCTTGCCTAGACTTTAATTCTTGCCTCTTCCATCCACATCAGTCATGCTAAAAACTCTATTTTTAAGACAAAAAAAAAAAACTGAATTTGTTCTTTTCATACAAAATTTGTCTTCAATGGTGTCGCACTGCGTTTGTTTTTTGTTTTTGTTTTTTTTTTTTTTGTTTCATTTAAAGCAAGCCCCGGAGACTCCTGAACTGACAGCTTCATCCGACACCGAGACAGCATCCTCGACGCCAACTACGTCGGCTTCACCCTGGCTATGAAAAAAAAATAAAAAATAAAAATCAAAAAAACCAAAAATACAAAACAAAACAAACTAAAAACTCAGAGAAACCGTATGCCCTCCAGCAATTCCCTGGTTCAACGTACTCGAACCTCTTTTCACCTGCTGCTGTCAAATAGGCTTGGGAATGTTTTAACGCCACAGGACTGCTAGAAACGTTGGATTTTGTGTGTGCCGTTATAGTTGTTATTTATTTATTTTTTTTTGGCTTTCTCCTTTATGGAAAAAAAAAATGAAAAGCAGCCGTCAATCAACTCTTCGGCTGCACAAGCCCAGAAGCAAAAAAAAAATAATAATAATCATGGCTCGCTCATTCTGATTGTAAATGATGTGCTTGTTAAGCTGGTGTAATGTATGAAAGCTTCAGTCCTGCTAAAATGTGGGCTTTGTGTTTAAAATGTTTTGGCATTATTGCTTTTGCTAGAAAGGGGGATTTGATAGCGTTAAAGGTTATCCTTAAAGAAAAAAAAAAAAAACAAATAATGGGAGGGCTTCACTGTCTGTGAAATTCTTCATGAGTAGGTGGAAGACATGCTTGTTGCAAATGAATAAGGCTGAGAAGGGGCTATTGGGTAGGAGGACTGAGCATTTCTCGACCCGGCAGCGTTTTTTAATACTCGCCTACTTAATCTGAAATTTGCCAGGTGTTTTACTGAAATCCTTGCTGGCTGTCCATGTTCCAGGAAGATGTAGGACCAGTATGCATGTCCTCCTCCGAATGCAGTTGCCCAGGACGATGTCCAAGATGGGAGGATGCTGCCTCACTTCCGTAAGCCACACGCCACCATAATTAGTCCCCATTTTTGAACTGATCCTTCCTCTTAATTTCTCCATTAACTGTCTTATAGTAAACATGCAGCTCAATGCACAAGAATCCCAGTGGGCCTTAAGCCTGAATGTGATGTGAAATTGAACTTGGTCTTTCAAAGACGTCTGTGATTAGACAAACCAGGTCCATTGATGTTCATTTGTCCAATGTGCATTTTCAATGCTTCTTAACTCGGACGCTCTTAAACCTTAGCCGAAGGATGCCATTTTTTTTTTCTTTTTGTTGTTATATTTCTGGCAGGAGGAGCATGAAGCAGTGGGGGACGTGTAGTCATCGTACATGGTTAAACACTCCTGCAGGCTCATAGTTTGCAGAGATGGAGTCTGGGTGCTGCCGGGAACAGCAAACCGCATGAGAAACCAAACGAATCACGTAAAGAACTGGGAGTCGGATGGATCTGGGTTTGCCGATATGAGAGTCACTTGCCGCATATTTTTTTTCTAAGTACTGGTAATTGCTTCATTTTTTTTTTTGTTTCCAAGTGCTGTGTGTAATATGGAGGCTAATAATTTTCATTATCTGTAAAAATGCATAGGAGCAAGGAGAATAGTTGATGTGGTTTGGGCATCTAGTGAGGAGACTGAGGGGCAAAATGGAGGACATACTTGAGGGATTATATCTCTTGACTGGCAAGGAGTGTCCGTGGGTTCTTAACAAGAACCTGGAGAAAGAGAAAACCGGTCAGTCTTGCGCCTCCTATTTAAAACACGGGGGACACAGTTGGAAACTTGTAAATTTCGCATAAACATTAGGAAGTTTTCCTTTACTTAGAGAACCACAGACACTTGGAATAAGCGACCAAGCAGTGTGGTAGACAGTACGACTTTAGGGACTTTCAAAACTCGACTTGATGTTTATTTTCGAAGAATTTGGTGGACACGACTGGCGAGCTTTGTTGGACTGAATGGCCTGCTCTAACTGAGAGTGTTGCAATGTAAAACTGCTATCCCTACTCCTACCAAGCTTGATAAGGAGATGAGAACATCGATGAATATGTCAGACTGGATGAGAAGATGTCATTCTTTCTCTCCATTGTCATCTTTCCAAGAGCCTGGTCGCAAAAACAGAGCCTCAAGAGAATAATATAAAAAAAAAAAAAAATAAAGAGAAGCTCCGAAATGCTCATTCCTCTCCAGTGGCACCTCTCGGCTTAGGGCCTACAACTTACCTAATGTACTATGGGCGTGTGATTTCTTTACCCCCCATTCCTGTCACTTTAATTATCCTGTCAGATTTCTTTGGGAGAGAGGCAACCCCACGGCATGCAGGTCGGTGCCTACTTTTGTGCATCTGAACGAATGTAAAGTGAAATGTTCTCACGATTGTTATTGTTTTCTTGTTAATAAGACAAAAAAAAAAAAACATTTTCTGTGAATTTGAGAGACTGCGGTCTTTCAGTTAAACTGACAAAGATGATAAGAATGTCCCTCCCGCTCCTGCACTGGGAGAGGAAAGCTGAGAAGTAAACTGACTTTCTCCTTCCTGCTTTCATTAATCATTACAGTTATCTTTTTTTAATGTTCTTGGGCAATTTAGGGCAAGTTTTGCAATATAAACCTTTTTTAAGTATATATATATATATATGTATGTAAAGTATATAAGTTTAATGCAGTAACTTATTTTCTTTCTATTTGTTGTGCCCTTTCTTGTAAAGGGACCTTTGCTTTAATTAAAGAAAAAAACAATGCCTTTCACTGCCTTCTGCCACTGAAGTATGTAAACCAATGTCTCTGTATGTGCACATATATGCATGAATACATTTATACATACTGTACATGTGTATCTTCACATTTACTGTATATTTGCACAAACAGAGTTCAAAGGAGCTATGCTGCATTTCTTTGCCGATTTTGGAAAGCACACATTTTTAAGTTAAAATTGCCAACTGTCTACGGAGCCAGGGGCAGTGAAAACGTCACATTCAGTAAGTATTGTGACTTGAATTTTACCAACGTGCCATCTTCCAAAAGGTCTGCCATCCAACAAAATTCCTAGACATGCCAGGGGTGTCAATTAAAACAGGTGGACTTTTAATCAATAATGGACAGCTGCAGTGGCTGCAGATTCTGCCAGGCCAGAGAATCACTCGATGCTCTCAGCCTCTGGTGCCACTTCTTCCTAATTCTTAAATAGATGAATTAGATTTTCCAAATTTTCAAGAAAGGTTTGTATTGTTTTTGAGACCAATGGACTCAATTCCATACTGCCATTTTATGGTTCTTCACCAGGGTGTATGGTTCCGCGTCGAACCATTGCATGACCAAGCTACCATCTCATTCTGGGAAGGGTTCTTTGCATGTGGAGCTGGTTCTCCAAGCTTTGAAAAACTTCCTAATATGCAGAAAAAAAAATAAAAAATAAATCTGATGTCTTTAATGTATGGTAGGTTGCCTAGCAGGACACTAACAGGTTAAGAAAAGCTGGCCTGTGCTATTGTAAGCAAGAATTCTTTTAGAATCACAAATCTGTTTCCATTTTTTCATGGTTAGTTACCATATGGAGCTTATTATGGATCTAAATAAATTAAGGTTCTTTCTGGATCCTTCATGTGGATGGGTCTTTAGGGAACCAATAAAAAGGTTCCCTTATGACGTCCCTCTGAAGTGCCACTCTGGCACCTTTATTTTCTATTTGATGGGGACACCTGAGACACATTTTAATGTCAGGTGCAGTCTGGTCACTTGTGGGCACGGCAAGTACCTATTGTTCACATTGATGTCCATTGTTCCTTAAATAGAAGTAGGTGACAGATTTTGTGAGTATTCCAAGGAAGGACCAAATTCTAAACCAAGCAGGAAAGCTAAATTAAGCAAAATGAAGCATTTACAGGAGTAATTTAGCGTTCTGATTGACTGAAATATAAACCTGCATACCGTATACGATGATACTATAGGGCCAAGACTGCCCACTTGAGTTATCGCAAGACTAGGAGGATGGCACCCTCTAGTGACTGGCTTTGGCATTTCTCGATTTTTTTTTTTTTGCCCTTACTGTGAGAAATGCCTAATTGTTGGGCACGAATATATTGGAAATACATTCAGTAGGATTTCTTTCTATATTGTTTTTAAATTCACAGTGTTGCTCATTCTGTTTCATGTTGAAAATAACTGTAGATTTTGATAACTATGCTATTCCAAAAAAAAAAAAAAACAATCCTATTGATTTCCGCCAGTGAAATGGCTGCTGACCAGGACAGAGTGTTAACCAAAGGGCTGCTGTCATTCTGCAATAATTTTATTTTCTCTTGGTTATTTGCATTTTCTAATTGTTTCACTGCAAAATAATAATAAAAAAAAATCCATTGAATGTATCCTCCAAACTTTACTGTTCTCTACCGCGGCAAAGAAATCGAAGCAAGCTCCTTTAAGAGAGTCTCGGATTAACTGACAAAATGCCAAATCTGGAAAGATTTAATGAATTTGATGTCATTTCACTCTTTTCACTTTATATGCCCTGAAAAGAGGTGACAAATTAAAACATGCCTGCCTCTGCCTTGTGAGCAGGCCTTCATTCCAGACACAACATTTTTTACTCTGTTAAATGCGACTTTCTTGGATTGACAAGAGTAGTAGAATACATGGTGGGAGACACCATACAGCCAAGAAAGGACATTTTGTTAGACATACATGAACGAAGGGCAACTGCTTCAAGGAACAAGAAGTCACCTGAAGCTGTACAATTTGACCCGTGCAGAATTAGGCAATTTTGCCATTTAATCCTAGAGACATCATTTTGTATGTATTCCTATAAATGTATTTATATATATATATATATATATAGAGAGAGAGAGAGATACTTTTTTAATGTAAATATTTATTTACCAGTTATGGTTGGTAAAAAATATGACTTTTATTGGAAACAAACCAGACATTTGTGAAGCAGAGGGGGTCCTATCTCCAATGCAAATTTTTCAACATTTTTGGTGCTTTTTTGCCATTTTGTTAGTATTATGGGGCCATGTCACAGCCTTGACAGCATTATTGTCATAGTGTGGAGTGCCAAACCCCTTGTCACAAGTACCGGTATTTTTAGATATTTGTTTGTTAATGAACTTTATGAATGGCTATTTAGAATTTGTAAATTCTGCTGAACTTGTTATTTTTTTGTAAGTCAATGACGGGGTTCGTCCTGACCCTGACTGACCTACGAGCCTGTCTGAACTGGTCAGAATCGAAAGAGATGGGAAAGCAAATGGAGGCAATTGAGAAGCCACGTCCGGCGCTGTTTGGAAATCAAGTGGCAGGCGTAAAGATCAAAGGTGGACTTCATGATATGCCTGCCTTCTGGACTGAACTGCACGGGGGCCCGTGCGGTATGCGATCCATGAGAACGTTTTTGATCTGCGGCCTTATTTGGTGCAAAGGTCAGAAAGAGCAACGTGGTAATCTAATGTCTACCGAGTAGACAGGGTCTTGGTCAAGGTTTTTTTGTTCTGTTTTGTTTCGTTTTCTAGTAAGTGCTCCATTCAATGAGCCAGGATTAAGGATTAAGTCCTCTTGTGACCAGCAATGCATGAATTTGTAGAAATATTAACAGCACATACACAAGGCTTTTCCTGACTGTGATAATGCTGCGTTTGTGGCACCAATTCTATTTTTAATATGAAATCAAAAATATTTAACTTATCTAGAGCCTCTTTCATTTAAACAAGAGTTTTTATACTAAATCAAAGAGTATAGATATTATATACAATATTCATGTATCTAGCACACCCACCATCTCTTCATATAATACAGCTTCTTATTTTCTTGTGACGCAATATGAATTCACCCAAAGAAGATCGGGCTCCTTACTGGCTAACTACATAAAATTATAACAGTGGAGTAAATACGTCAGGATGGAAGGAACTGGCCACCAGACGTGTGCGGGGCAAAGGAAAGGCCATTAAGAGGTGTGTGCCATCGCTCTGCTTCTGCTGTCACCATTGTCACCGTGTAGTGCGTCTGAATCGCACACTTAAAGTGAACAAGCGGGCCACAGCAGTGAGCGTAGAGTCTGCTGTTACAACGTAGTCATTTACTGTATACTGGAGCCCCAAACACCACGGCACTTAACTTTCCGAATGCTTTATGATGCTACCTATAAGTATTTTAATTACAGTTTACAGTTTCAACACTGGCAAGGAGAACATTGTGTTGTACGATTCTCCCGTTACAGTGCCACCATACGATTTCCTCACTCATTTAATTCTATCCAAAGCCGCATTTTTAAAACTGACATTTGATTTGCAGTGTAATTGACTTTTAGACCGCAAGAAGGGTCTCCTGGGGAGGCCAAGTGACTTCATGTGCTCACATATTTACTCCCATTTTGAAGGCCACAAGACTGCTTTGGCTGTGGATTTTGCAGGTCCTTCTAATGCAGTGACCAGTGGATTTATTGCTATTTGTATCTGTGATATTTCAGCTCTGTTTAAAAAAATAAAAAAAAAAAAGGTTTTGCATCATGTGACTGTGACTGTGCATAGCTGGAAAAGCTTGTTGATGTTAAAACTAGTAAAGTCTAGTTGAAAACTCTCTGATGTTGTCTTCCTTGATCTTTTCTTGAGTCTGTGTGTACAGAAAGCCACTAAGACCAACAGACATACAGTGCCCTGCATAACGTTTAGGACAAAGACACATTTTGCCTTGATTTACCCCTCTGTTCCACAGTTTAAAATCACAAATCAAACGTTGGGACTGAAGCACACATTGCAGACTTTCATTGAAGGGGATCTGCAGACATTTCAGTCCCACCATTTAGAAATGACAACACTTCTTCTACATGCTCACCCCAATTCAGGGCACCATAATGTTTGTGACGTAGCAATGGCAGGTCTATTAACTCTTTCAGGGCTGATGTCAACTTTTGTCAAAATTCAGGAGTAGAGGACGGTAATCAGCAACAAATCTCACCCTTACGTTTTAGTTTGACTCTTTTTGCTAGAAGGAAAGTTCCATAGCTTTGTTGATTTAACCTTGAGTCCTTACACATGCATGAGTAGCGAAGAGCAAACAACCTTTAAAATGGCACCGACATCTGGCAAGAGACCAAAGCTAATGTGCAAAGCAAAAAACTCTATGGACGTTTTACGTAATTTCGTTGAATAGGACTCCGACTTGTCAGACTCCAAGTTTGATGTAAGTGATCTGGAGATGGAGATTAAAAACAAAAGTGAGCTACCAGCATCATCTGATCGGTCCACAGCTGATAGTGGTGCTGAACACTTTCATGTAGTTGATGCACCTACAGCAGCGTTCGCCTGGGAGGACCACCACTTATGATAACAAGAGGTACAAACCATATTGCGTCACACTGCGACCACCACCCACTTGCTGTGCGAAGACAGCCAGCCCACCATGCATTCCTGCTGACCATGGAGGTGCCCCCAATGCAGCCACTGCCAATAGAGATGACGAACATGCACCAACAGCAGCCACAGCAAATAGCAACGGATGTTTTATGTTGACGTATGTGTGAAACCATTGCTTTTCAGAAAACTGAGTTTTTTGGAAAAAATATTCAGCCCTCAAAGAGTTAAAGTTATCATATTTAGTAGTTTGTCACATATCCCTTACATGGAAAGACATCACCAGGGGCTGAGGAGCTTCTCTGCCCAGCCTCTAATGCAGCCATCTTCATCTCCTGCTTGTTTCGAGGGCTTGTCCCCTTAAGTTTTCTCTTCAGCAAATGGCCAAAAAGAGGTAACGTTACCATCACTCATTTCGGCTGACTGCGCATGGCTTCTGCACAGAGAGATGGAGCGATCACGTAACGTAGTTTGCGATATCTGTCAAATCCACGTCTTTTTTACGAGTTCATTGTTGTCTTTGTGTTCTCTTCTTTTCTCCACCCTAGCGGCCCGCTTCTTCTCTTCTTTCGTCGGCATCTTTTCACGTTAAAACTGATTAAGTCAGTATTTGTGTTGCAATTACTTAGTACATTTTCTTTCATTTTTCACTTAAGCTGGCACTTAAGTCTTCAAGTCAGCAGTGGGCACTGAACCTGCAACCTGACAGCTCAGAGTTCACTTTAATTGCCCTTATACTACACTGCCTGCTGTGAGGATGCTAAGGAGATTTCCCCAAAGCTTGCACGGGACAACACTTCCCCCAGGATGACAGAGGGCAGCCAACATTTGTCCAGCATTTCCAAAAACACTTGCCTTTCCCAAAATGTGCATGCCCATCTCTGCCCGAATGCTATCTTCTGGTGGCAAGTTAAGTTCCTGACTGTGATAATACTGCGTTTGTGGCACCAATTCTGTTTTTAATATGAAATCAAAAATATACCTTCTTTTATTTAAACAAGAGTTTTCATACTAAATCAAAGAGTATCGATATTATATACAACCAGTAATGGCGCACTGCTGTAACAATAACGTGCAGTCAATACACTCGACTTGAGCATTCCTAGTTTTCATCCTCTTTCTCTGTACGTTTAGCATTCATTTGCTCAGAGGTTGATGCGCCTGCTGCTTCCTGAGCAGCTTTTCTTTTCTCCACCCTAGCTGTCCGCTTCTTCTCTTCTTCCATCTTTTCACGTTAAAACTGATTAGGTCAGCATTTGTGCTGCAATTACTTAGTACATTTTCTTTAATTTTTCACTTAAGCTGGCACTTAATTCTTCAATCTGCCTCAAAAATGATTTAAGATATGAAGAGGTGGAGGACGTGACGGCAAAAATGGTGGTAGGGATGAGAACGGCGCCCGTACACATATGCTACACGGCCGCCCTGCTGGCCGCTGCTGAGAGCTGATTCTACAATAAAATAAAATACAAATAAAAAGAGGAATAACCTTGAAGGTCAATAATCACCCGAAAGTGGATAGTAGATGTCACCTAGTGTATGTGTACCAAATTTCAGATCAATGGGTCAAACGGTTTGTGAACTACAGGTGATTTAAAATCCTGGACAGACAAATGGACAGCCACGGTGGTGTATTATATAAGGAGAAATTCATGTAGGGCGGAATGGTGGCGCAGTGGGTTGTGCTGCTGCTTCGCAGTAGGGTTCACTTCCCGGGTCCTCCCTGCCTGGAGTTTGCATGTTCTCCCCGTGTCTGGGTGGGTTTCCTCCCACAGTCCAAAGACTTGCAGGTTAGGTGCATTGGCGGTCTAAAATTGTCCCTAATGTGTGTGTGTGTGTGTGTGTGTGTGAGTGGCGCCCTGCCCGGGGTTCGTTTCCTGCCTTGCGCCCCCTATGACCCTGTAGTTAGGATATAGCGGGTTGGATAATGGATGGATGGCTATTCATGTATCTAGTACACCCACCATCTCTTCATATAATACAACTTCTAGTGAGAAGTCAAGGAAAATGACACCTTTTATTGGCTAACTAAAAAGATTACAACATGCAAGCTTTCGAGGCAACTCAGGCCCCTTCTTCAGGCAAGATGATTTGCCACGGGTCCCCACAGGGTTGAGCTCCCCAGCTCTGTGTCCACAACCCCTGATGAAATCCAGGGGGGCTGCCCCTTTTGAGCCCAGGGGAGATATTGCCCCTCTCCCGGTACTTCCCTGCTCCAGGCGTCCCTGGTCGTCTGCCACAACACCTTGTTATCTTCTTGAGATGCAATATAAATTCACAAACATAAATTCACAAATTCCTAGTGAAGTTAGGAGTAGTTTTCTAAATTAGGAAAACTGATAAAATCTGTAACAATCCAGCCAAAACATTAAAACATTGACCCCACACAAACGTGGGAATAGATGAAGAAGAAGAAGATAAAATGCTTTTCTTCCTCGCCCTAAGAGCATGACCAATGTTGTACCACTCTGAGATTTTTAAGGCCAGGTAGGACCGTTTTGGTCAATGTGGGCAAGTGGCGTTCCATTCACTGCTGGCTCCCTGTCACTTTTCAATTGGATAAAGCAGGTTCAGAAAAACTGATGAATGAAAGAAAATAAAGCAGTGCCATAAAGCGACTGCGTTATTCTTGGTTATTGTGCCCTCTGCTGGTGGATAGAAAGTATTGTCTTCTTTTTATTTTATGCTACTGAATCACTTGGCAGACTGTATCCTGTTTTTGGATGTCTTTTCCCTGAACAGATTTAAAACATGCTGTTACAGTCCCCCTATTTATAAAAAAAATAATAACTTTAACTTAAAGTCACATCTTCAAAATAGAGGAACAAAAAAGTGCTTTAATAAATGAGCAGACAAGTATAAAACATTGATGAAGAGCTACTGTAGTAACTAAGACCAGAGGAGGTTGGTCAGGATGGTAATAAATCCATCCATTCTCTTTATTTCTGGACCCCACCCAGGATGGGTTGTCTATTCTAGGACTCTCATTGACAGTCACCAGTTAGCCCAAGCAGCATGTCTTCACAATTTGGAAGGGAACCAGAACACATAGAACATGCGCCACACAAGTTAGGGGTGAAGGTGTAATAACTACCGTGCAATAAGCACAAAGATAAAGGTTTGGGGAAGCCACCCTGTATACCTGAAATAAGCAATGCATTAAAGCAAAAAAATAAGCAGCCTTTACAGACGGAGGTCAGAACAGAACTGAATCCATCCATCCTCTTCCGCTTATCTGAGATCGGGTCACAGGGGCAGCAGCTTGAGCAGAGATGCCCAGACTTCCCTCTCCCCGGCCACTTCTTCCAGCTCTTCCGGGAGAATCCAAGGTGTTCCCAGGCCAGCCGGGAGACATAGTCCCTCCAGCGTGTCCTGGGTCTTCCCCAGGGCCTCCTCCCTGTTGGACGTGCCCGGAACACCTCACCAGGGAGACGTTCAGGAGGCATCCTGATCAGATGCTCGAGCCACCTCATCTGACTCCTCTCAATGCGGAGGAGCAGCGGCTCTACTCTGAGCCCCTCCCGGATAACTGAGCTTCTCACCCTATCTTTAAGGGAAAGCCCAGACACCCTGCAGATGAAACTCAATTCAGCCGCTTGTATTCGCGATCTCATTCTTTCGGTCACTACCCATAGCTCATGACCATAGGTGAGGGTAGGAACGTAGATCGACTGATAAATTGAGAACTTTGCCTTATGGCTCAGCTCCTTTTTCACCACGACAGACAGATACAGAGCCTGCATCACTGTGCACGCCGCACCGATCCGCCTGTCGATCTCACACTCCATTCTTCCCTCAGTCGTTAACAAGACCCCTAGATACTTGAACTCCTCCACTTGGGGCAGGATCTCACTCCCAACCCTGAGAGGGTACTCCACCCTTTTTCGGCTGAGGACCATGGTCTCGGATTTGGAGGTGCTGATTCCTATCCCAGCTGCTTCACACTCAGCTGCGAACTGATCCAGAGAGAGCTGAAGATCACGGCCTGATGAAGCAAACAGGACAACACCATCTGCAAAAAGCAGTGACCCAATCCTGAGTCCACCAAACCGGACCCCTTCAAAACCCTGGCTGCACCTAGAAATTCATGACAAAAAACGTTATGACAAAGGGCAGCCCTGGCGGAGTCCAACTCTCACTGCAAACGGATTCGACTTACTGCCGGCAATGCGGACCAAGCTCTGACACCGGTTGTACAGAGACCGAACAGCTCTTATCAGGGGGTCCGGTACCCCATACTCCCGGAGCACCCCCCACAGGATTCCCAGAGGGACACGGTCGAACGCCTTTTCCAAGTCTACAAAACACATGTAGACTGATTGGGCAAACTCCCATGCACCCTCCAGGACCCTGTTAAGGGTGGAGAGCTGGTCCACTGTTCCATGACCAGGATGAAAACCACACTGTTCCTCCTGAATCCGAGGTTGGACTATCCGACGGACCCTCCTCTCCAGGACCCCCGAATAGACTTTGCCAGGGAGGTGTGATCCCTCTGTAGTTGGAACACACCCTCCAGTCCCCCTTCTTAAAGAGGGAGAACACCACACTCCGGTATGCCAATCCAGAGGCACTGTCCCCAATGTCCATGCGATGTTGCAGAGACATGTCAACCAAGACAGTCCTACAACATCCAGAGCCTTAAGGAACTCTGGGCGTATCTCATCCACCCTCGGGGCCCTGGACTCCAAGGAGTTTTTTGACCACCTCGGTGACCTCAGTCCCAGAGATGGGGGAGATCACCTCCGAGTCCCCAGGCTCTGCTTCCTCATTGGAAGGCATGTTAGTGGGATTGAGGAGGTCTTCAAAGTACTCCCCCAACCGACCCACAATGTCCCGAGTCAAGGTTAGCAGCGCACCATCCTCACCATATACAGTGTTGATACTGCACTGCTTCACCCCTCCTGAGATGCCAGATGGTGGACCAGAATCTCCTCAAAGCCATCCAAAAGTCGTTCTCCATGGCCTCCCCAACTCCTCCCACGCCCGAGTTTTTTCCTCAGCAACCACCGAAGCCGCATTCCACTTGGCCTGTCGGTACCTATTAGTTGTCTCCAGAGTCCCACAGGACAAAAGTATCCTGTAGGACTCCTTCTTAAGCTTGACAGCATTCCTCACCGCTGGTGTCCACCAACAGGTTCGGGGATTGCCACCACGACAGGCACCGACCACCCTACGGCCACAGCTCCGGTCAGCCGCCTCAACAATAGAGGCACGGAACATGGCCCATTCGGACTCAATGTCCCCCACCTTCCTCGGGACGTAGTCGAAGTTCTGCCGAAGGTGGGAGTTGAAACTACTTCTGACAGGGGACTCTGCCAGACGTTCCCAGCAGACCCTCACAAAACGTTTGGGCCTACCAGGCCTGACCGGCATCCTCCCCCACTATCGAAGGTGGTGATCAGTTGACAGCTCCACCCCTCTCTTCACCCAAGTGTCCAAGACATGTGGCCGCAAGTCCGATGACACGACCACAAAGTTGATCATCGAACTGAGGCCTAGGGTGTCCTGGTGCCAAGTGCACATATGAACACCCCTATACTTGAACATGGTGTTTGTTATAGACAATCCGTGATGAGCACAAAAGTCCAATAACAAAACACCGCTCGGGTTCAGATGGGGGGGCCATTCCTCCCAATCACGCCCTTCCAGGTCTTACTGTCATTGGCCACGTGAGCATTGAAGTCTCCCAGTAGAATGAGGGAGTCCCCAGAAGGTATGCCCTCTAGCACCCTCTCCAGGGACTCCAAAAAGGGTGGGTACACCAGACTGCTGTTCGGCGCATACACGCAAACAACAGTTAGGACCCGTCTCCCCACCCAAAGGCGGAGGGACGCTACCCTCTCGTCCACCGGGGTAAACCCCAATGAACAGGCTCCAAGTCAGGGGCAATAAGTATGCCCACACCCGCTCGGCGCCTCTCACCGGGGGCAACTCCAGAGTGGTAGAGAGTCCAGCCCCTCTCAAGGAGATTGGTTCCAGAGTCTAAGCTGTGTGTCGAGGTGAGCCCGAGTATATCTAGCCAGAACCTCTCGACCTCGTGCACTAGCTCAGGCTCCTTCCCCTTCAGAGAGGTGACATTCCACATCCCAAGAGCCAGCTTCTGTAGCTGAGGATCGGACCACCAAGGTCCCCGCCTTCGGCCACCACCCAACTCACACTCTCCCCGACCCCCTTGGCCCCTCCCATAGGTGGTGAGCCCATGGGAAGGGGGACCCACGTTGCCTCTTCGGGCTGTGCCTGGCCAAGCCCCATGGGTGCAGGCCCAGCCACCAGGTGCTTACCATCGAGCCCCACCTCCAGGCCTGGCTCCAGAGGGTGGCCCCGGTGACCTGCGTCCGGGTGAGGGAAAACAGCGTCCAAAATTTTTATTCTTCATAGGAGGTTTGATGAACCGCTCTTTGTCTTATCCCTCACCGAGGACCATATATATTTATATATACAATGGGCGTCAAAAAGTTCCCTGACTTGTAATATAGTGGGTAAGTGAGAGATCAGATTACACACACACATTATTGTGGAGTGCCACTAGCGTATCTGAAGCTGATTTCCCCAATTTTCACAAGAACTTGATAGCTAAGTACACCCCTACTTTGAAATCCATGATTTTATGCACCAGTAAATAACTAGCAAGCATCAGCAGTCCTGAATGAGGTCAATCTAACCTTTGGTGACAGACACCTGACAGATTTGACTTTGCCATTATAAATCTTCATAATAAAGCATGACTTCTGCTTGTTTGTCTTTCTCTGCCCACATTACTTTGTTTCAAGCCTTGAAATTTGGCATACAGGATCTTCTCACTAGGAATGACTGAAAGTTTTTGCATACAGTATCAAGTATTCAGATCTGCCAGGTGAAGGGACAAAGAATCGCTGGAAAACCAAGATTTTCCCAGTAGAAGTGGGATGCAGGGGATCCGTTGTGACATCAGTGACCAATCTATAAAAGAAATTAGGAAGTGAGCTGCCATTCCCTCCAAGAAGCAATCCAGTTCTTGTCATATGTGGAAGAAAAAGCAGCAATTTGATTTGAATTAAAAGGAAAGATAAAAACTGGGATTACCTTCTAAAGACAGGAGAGTATGGTACTGAGGAAGATGTACCTGAGATGCCAGGTAGCACCGTTGAGCCCTCTGGAAACATCGTAGGCTTATCAATGAAATCTCAAAGAAAATGGGGGTGCCCACCTGATGACCTCAATGACGTACCTACCTTGATTGTCACCACTCTAAGCCGAATGCCAAATGCCAACATCAGAGTGCCAATTTACCACAGGACTTCAAAGGATTCAGAACCCTTCACTTTCTGCACATTTTATTGTGTTGTAGATTTAATTTTAAAAAGATAAATTTGGCCTGTTTTACACTCAATAATCCATAATGACAAAGTGAAAACCTGTTTTCAGAATGGTTTACAAATTAATTAAGAATCAAAAGCTGAAATCTCTCATTCATATAAATATTCACACCCTTAATTCTGTACTTTGTAGAGGACCCTTTGGCAGCAATTCCAGCTTCCAATCTTCTTGGTAAGTCTCTACAAGCTTTGCACAGAAGGATTTGGGCATCTCATTCCTCCTCTCAAACTTTGTCTGACTGGATAAAATGTGTCTGTAAACTGCCATCTTCAGGTCTCTCTACAGATGTTCTATCGGGTTTAAGTCTAGGATTTGATGGGACCACTCAAGGACAGTCAGAAACTTGTCCCAAAGTTACTCTAATGCTGTCTTGGATGTATGTGTTAGGTCATCGTTGTGATGAAATGTGACCCATTGCCTCATTCTGAAGTGGTGTGCACTCTGGAGCAGGAGTTCTCTGGATCTACCTGGATTCATCCTTCCCTCCATTCCAAGCATCTCTATGCCCCTGAGAGCCCAAAATAGCATGACACTAAAACCACCATAATTCAACGTAGAAAAGGCATTAAGTAGGTGATGAGCAATGCCTGGTCTTAGCCAGACATGGGGCTTGTAGATCTGCCCAAACACTTTCATGTCGTCTCATCAGACCAGAGAGTCTTTGTCCACATCCTCTTAGCGTCCTTTTAATCAAGAGTGGCTTCTGCCAAGTCTCTCCACTGTAAATGCCTGATTAATGGAGTGCTGCTAAGATGGCTGTCCTTGTGACAGATTGTACCATTTTAGCAAAGGACTCCTGAAGCTCTGTTAGAATGACAAAGTGGATTCTTGGCTGCACCCCTGACCAAGGCCATTCTTGCCCGGTTACTCAGGTTGACCAAATGGCCAACGCTAGGAAGAGTTCTGGTGGTTCCTGGGAACACTCAAAGCTTTAGAAATGGTTTGATCCACTTACCCTGATCTGTGCCTCATCTGAATTTGTTTGCAGAGATCTACAGAGAGTTTCTTGGGCTTCATGGCTTGGTTTTTGCTGTGCCATGCATTGTGAATTATGGAGCTTTCACTGAAAAAAGTATAACATTGATGTTGTTCATTCAACGTAAATTTTCTCTTTCAGGCAACTTAAGATTAGTCATTTAGTGTGGTAGTTTGAAATATTTGGTTTCAGATCTCAATCAAAGTAAAAAAAAAAAAATGTTTGTTCCAAAGTAAGTTATGGTAGAGGGAAAAAACATAAAAATCCTATTTCAGTTAACCTAATATTTTAGGTTGTTCATGTGCTGTGTGGGAGCGGCCGTTTGTATATTCTTCTGTTCGAACTTTCCAGCGTGATGGCTTTCCAACTGCCAAAAAAGAACACTTTCCCAAGTGGAGTGGACGTGGCGATACTGGTCTGGTCATTTTCAGCAGGAGACAGCAGGATTTCTGGTAAGTAACCCTGTTTCTCAACTGTTGATTTTAAGTATAAGAGCTCATAATAAAATATACTTTCAACAAAGCTGTAGAAACATTTAATATTTTT
>JANRMT010062796.1:90101042-90115830 GCA_026402145.1 Polypterus bichir lapradei | reverse complement strand
CTATTATATAGTGCCTTTCTCTATCTATCTATCTATCTATCTATAATAGGGACTCTGCTCTGTTGGGCCCTTGAGCAAGGCCCTTAACCTGCTATTGCTGAGCGCTTTGAGTCGTGAGAAAAGCGCTATATAAATGCAAAGAATTATTATTATCTATCTATCTATCTATTATATAGTGCCTTTCTCTATCTATCTATTATATAGTGCCTTTCTCTATCTATCTATCTATCATATCGTGCCTTTCTTATCTATCTACAGTATCTACAGTGGTGTGAAAAACTATTTGCCCCCTTCCTGATTTCTTATTCTTTTGCATGTTTGTCACACAAAATGTTTCTGATCATCAAACACATTTAACCATTAGTCAAATATAACACAAGTAAACACAAAATGCAGTTTTTAAATGATGGTTTTTATTATTTAGGGAGAAAAAAAAATCCAAACCTACATGGCCCTGTGTGAAAAAGTAATTGCCCCCTGAACCTAATAACTGGTTGGGCCACCCTTAGCAGCAATAACTGCAATCAAGCGTTTGCGATAACTTGCAATGAGTCTTTTACAGCGCTCTGGAGGAATTTTGGCCCACTCATCTTTGCAGAATTGTTGTAATTCAGCTTTATTTGAGGGTTTTCTAGCATGAACCGCCTTTTTAAGGTCATGCCATAGCATCTCAATTGGATTCAGGTCAGGACTTTGACTAGGCCACTCCAAAGTCTTCATTTTGTTTTTCTTCAGCCATTCAGAGGTGGATTTGCTGGTGTGTTTTGGGTCATTGTCCTGTTGCAGCACCCAAGATCGCTTCAGCTTGAGTTGACGAACAGATGGCCGGACATTCTCCTTCAGGATTTTTTGGTAGACAGTAGAATTCATGGTTCCATCTATCACAGCAAGCCTTCCAGGTCCTGAAGCAGCAAAACAACCCCAGACCATCACACTACCACCACCATATTTTACTGTTGGTATGATGTTCTTTTTCTGAAATGCTGTGTTCCTTTTACGCCAGATGTAACGGGACATTTGCCTTCCAAAAAGTTCAACTTTTGTCTCATCAGTCCACAAGGTATTTTCCCAAAAGTCTTGGCAATCATTGAGATGTTTCTTAGCAAAATTGAGACGAGCCCTAATGTTCTTTTTGCTTAACAGTGGTTTGCGTCTTGGAAATCTGCCATGCAGGCCGTTTTTGCCCAGTCTCTTTCTTATGGTGGAGTCGTGAACACTGACCTTAATTGAGGCAAGTGAGGCCTGCAGTTCTTTAGACGTTGTCCTGGGGTCTTTTGTGACCTCTCGGATGAGTCGTCTCTGCGCTCTTGGGGTAATTTTGGTCGGCCGGCCACTCCTGGGAAGGTTCACCACTGTTCCATGTTTTTGCCATTTGTGGATAATGGCTCTCACTGTGGTTCGCTGGAGTCCCAAAGCTTTAGAAATGGCTTTATAACCTTTACCAGACTGATAGATCTCAATTACTTCTGTTCTCATTTGTTCCTGAATTTCTTTGGATCTTGGCATGATGTCTAGCTTTTGAGGTGCTTTTGGTCTACTTCTCTGTGTCAGGCAGCTCCTATTTAAGTGATTTCTTGATTGAAACAGGTGTGGCAGTAATCAGGCCTGGGGGTGGCTACGGAAATTGAACTCAGGTGTGATACACCACAGTTAGGTTATTTTTTAACAAGGGGGCAATTACTTTTTCACACAGGGCCATGTAGGTTTGGATTTTTTTTCTCCCTAAATAATAAAAACCATCATTTAAAAACTGCATTTTGTGTTTACTTGTGTTATATTTGACTAATGGTTACATGTGTTTGATGATCAGAAACATTTTGTGTGACAAACATGCAAAAGAATAAGAAATCAGGAAGGGGGCAAATAGTTTTTCACACCACTGTATATATACATATAGATATATATAGACAGATAGATAGATAGATAGATAGATATACATTTATGCTATTATTGCTACCCCTTGTAAAAATTAGTAAGACGGGTTAGAAAAAAATTATTGACTGTTGAAAAGCCGTGATCTCGCACTGAAAAAATGAGAAACATCTGAGTTTTCATTGAAACAAGTTCATTCAAAGAAAAACAAAGCCCTCATCAACAAATACATATTTTTTATCAAAAACACATGTGCCACAATTGTTGGCACCCCTGCATTTAATACTTTGTACAACCTTCCTTTGCCAATATAAGAGCAGAAGTCTTCTCTTGTAACCTGCACTATTTACCAACGTTGTCCAATTCAGGGTCACCATATCAGCCTGCCCAACCTGCCTGCCTTTTGGGATGTGGGAGGAAAATGGAGTACCTGAAGAAGACCCAAGTGGGCATCAGAGAACACTTACAAATACAGTTATTCTACAGACTCCACATGGACATAGACAGTGCCCTGACTGATATTTGATGTTAGATCATCAGAGGCTTTAGGCAGCATCAGTATTCACTGTGCCTCCTTTGCATCTTACCTAAATAAAATACCAAATGAGTAACTCAAAATGCAAGTCAAATAGTAGGATCTTGGTCCGAACATAGAAGAGACATGTAAAAACTGACAAACTGTCAAAAATGACAATAAAGCAACTGTGTGAAAGATTTGAATGTGTCTTTTAAACATCCTGATTTGGGCCTAATAATAAAAAAACAACAAACCACGATTATACTGTAATAAGAAAAAATATGTAATCTTAAAATTACCTGAAGCATGGTCTACTGACAAGGAGAGTGGCCTACTTTATTTATTCTTACCAGCATCTTCAGCCTAAATGCTCTGTGAATTCCATTTCTTCCTGTCACGTTTGCTTGTCTGATGGGAAAATCTGTAAAACTGTCACAAAAGAAACATCAGTTGTCTTTGGTTTTCATGTCTCAAGCTCAGCAACACATTTATAAGTTTGACACAATAAAATTAGTCCACAAAGGATTCCAGTGTCATATCCTCTAGATTTTTGTATGTTTTGCTGATGCCTTAATCAGTGCTTCATTTGTGTCAGAGCTGACCAGAACTCAGCTCCTGAACTTTTGATTTTGAGCCCTCTACATTCTAGTACCTCAACACCTACATAAAATAATCATTTTCTACTCCACTTAGTCCTGAACAGACTTACAGTAGCCTATCCCTGCTAGCATAACAAACCATGGACAGGGTGCCAGGGCAAACACACACACACGCCAATTTAGAATCGACAATTCACCTAATCTGCATGTCTTTGAACTGTGGAGCAAACCGGATCATCTGGAGGAAACCCATGGAGATATGGGGAAAAACGTGCAAACTAGAGTGGAGTGGTTGCTCTGAGGCTAGGGATTTACCCTGGCAATCGGAAGGTTGCCGGTTCGAGTCCCGTAAATGCCAAAATTGACTCTTCTCTGTCGGGCCCTTGAGCAAGGCCCTTAACCTGCAATTGCTGAGCGGTTTGAATAGTGAGAAAAGCACTATATAAATGCAAAGAATTTATTTAACTGCATTCAACCACAGCAACAACATTTATTTGTATAGCACATTTCATACAACAATGCAGCTCAAAGTACTTTGCAAGATAACAAAATGAAAGTTTCAGTCAGTCATTATCCAACCCGCTATATCCTAACACAGGCTCACGGGGGTCTGCTGAAGCCAATCCCAGCCAACACAGGGCACAAGGCAGGAACAAATCCCAGGCAGGGAGCCAGCCTACTGCAGGACACACACCCACCAAGCACACACTAAGGACAATTTAGGATCGCCAATGCACCTAACCTGCATGTCTTTGGACTGTGGGAGGAAACCCACGCAGACACGAGGAGAACATGAAAACTCCACACAGGGAGGACCTGGGAAGCGAACCCGGGTCTCCTTACTGCAAGGCAGCAGCGCCACCACTGTGCGACCGTGCCATCCAAGAAAGTTTCAAGAAAAAAAAATCAATTAAGATAAGGCAATAATATTAAAGGATAAGCAACAACAAAACAAGGTCAAATGGCCAGGAGGACAGAAAAAAAAAACAAACAAAAAACCCACTTCAGTTAGGCTGAAGAAAGAAAAAGAAAAAAACGTACAGGGGTTCCAAAACTAAAAGACCACCCAGTCCCCACAGGACATTCTACCTAACATAACTGTTCCTAAATTAGTCCTCTTTGTTTTCAGGCTTCACTTGATCGGATTGGACGAAGCTGATTTCGTGAACAGATAAGACACCCACCTTCATTCCATCATCTCAGTGGGTTGCATGGTGCTTTGATTAGGTGATGGTGGGACAGATCACCACCACAGAAAAACCAGAAAAGACAGCAGAGAATAGTGGATAGATAGATAGATAGATAGATAGATAGATAGATAGATAGATAGATAGATAGATAGATAGATAGATAGATAGATACTTTATTAATCCCAAGGGGAAATTTACATAATCCAGCAGCAGCAGCATACTGATAAAAAACAATATTAAATTAAAGAGTGATAAAAATGCAGGTATAACAGGCAATAACTTTGTATAATGTTAACGTTTACCCCCCCCGGGTGGAACTGAAGAGTCGCATAGTGTGGGGTCTCCTCAGTCTGTCAGTGGAGCAGGACGGTGACAGCAGTCTGTCACTGAAGCTGCTCCTCTGTGTGGAGATGATCCTATTCAGTGGATGCAGTGGATTCTGAATGACTGACAGGTGCCTGCTCAGCGCCCGTCACTCTGCCACGGATGTTAAACTGTCCACGGACAGTGGGGATTAGTGCACAATAGAAATCCTGTCCTGGAAAGCAAAAGCAAGGCTACGATACGTGATCTTCTCGGAAGACATCTAAAAGACCCGCGAGAGGAAAGAGACTTGCCATGGTGCGTCTCACGGGAACATAGAACGAGATTCTTGCAAGACACGCCCTACTTACAAGCAATAGTAGGAAAAAGGACAGCAGCTGTAAAGGCATTAAAAAGATCAAAGGGCAGCGCGATGGCAGCCCCCCCACCTCCATCAACCCAGGGGCAAGCAAGCGAGCAGCGTTATACATCCTGCAAGAAAGAATTTAACCACGCACAGGGCCATAAACAAAAGGGACAACTATTGTTTTTAGAACGTCACGCGAGACCAGTCAGTGAGCCATCATTTAAAACAGGTCCACAGGCATCTAACCTAGCAGTTGTTGGATTGCATCTGTCAGATAAGCATCATGTGCTCCCAGCTCTTAAAACAACAACAAGAGACAAGCAAAACGTGCAGCTCGCCAGTAGCAGGAAGACAGCAGATGATGCGACGGCATATCCTTAGCGTACATTCAAACGCAACCCTAACCTTAACTTCGCAACGCGTATATTGCCTGCCTAAGGTAAAGTCATCCCTGATGGAGGATCGCAGGAATCATGGAGTAGAGGTGTCCTTTCACCAGATTAGCGCTATTTCAGCTGTGGAATGGCCAAATGGGGGAGGCAGCTTGATAAATGAGGTATCCAGGACTTAAAACAAATCCAAATCATATTATATAATATCATCTAATGTGAAATTCTACTCCGTACTTCTAGAATTTTTATTTTTATACTGTATTGAGGATTTGTTTTGTTCTGTGTATTGTATTGTATTGTCCCCCTTCTTTTTGACACCCACTGCACGCCCAACCTACGTGGAAAGTAGTCTCTCTTTGAACTGCCTTTCCCAAGATTTCTTTGATTTTGTCCCTACAAGGGTTTTTTTTTTTGGGAGTTTTTTCTGGTCTTCTTAGAGGGTCAAGGCTGGGGGGCTGCCAAAAGGCAGGGCCTGTTAAAGCCCATTGTGGCACTTCTTGTGTGATTTTGGGCTATACAAAAAATAAATTGTATTGTATTGTATATGCGGTAAACCAAACACGGGGGTGGGCGAGCGAAGCGAGCAGGGGGCGGAGCCCCCTACTATCCCTAAAGAATATGATAATCTATACCCATTGTCACACATGTGCGTATGGGAGGCATGTAAAGGGCTCAAAAGATGGTCATTCCACGCCAGGCCAGGGGGTGACAGAGTGCGATAATCCTTTCTCTTTTATTCCTACTGACCAAATGTGAGAAATTCTGCCTAGACTCGATGACACCATTTCCCGTTCCAGGCCTGACGACGCCACTTCCGGTTTCCTTGCCCGATGACACCTGACCTTAAAAACCCGCCATCTTCCTTCTCTTAGTCAGTTCTGTTTTGAACTCGAATCTGTACACAACCTTGCATGTAATTGCCTATTTTGCAGCCTTATTTTAAGTATACGGCTGGCTGCCCCAAACCTTTTTCTTGTGTCAAGGTGTATTCTTCCACACCACGTAGTATATTTAGGAATACAACTGAAAAGTAGCTAGGAAAAGGCCAAATTAAACTAATGGGTTCTTAGCAGGTTTTTAAAATGTTCTACAGTATTAGCCTGGCGAATTTCTATCGGTAAGCTATTCCAGATGTTAGGTGCATAACAGCAAAAGGCCGTCTCATTGAACATTGCTCTTCATAATTTTCAGCATCTCTGCCATGTCCTTTAATTTGCTTGTGATACATATTAAACTAACTGGTCCATTCTTATCAATATCAGTAAAGATGGTGCATGTAGTAATCCCAAGCCTGAAGACATTTCCTCATGTAGCATTTCATTTGCCCTGTGAAACATTGTCCCATCCAGGGACAATTTGTGAGACGGTCTTGATTCTATCGAGACAAAGACACAGATAACAAGACCAAAAACTGAGCTAACAGGGTATCATTACATATGTGGATGGATGGATGAATGGCTGACTGTATGGAGTAGGTACTTATTTGTGGATTCCATATCCTCAACATGGTAACAACAGGATTCACTGATGGAGACAGTGCTGAAATTGTCTCTTGCTGCTTTGGGTTAAAGTGCAACTAAAAACGCAAACATTAATACAAAGTTATTTTTAACTTTCATCAGCCATCACCTCCCTGTGTGATTTGTTTTTAGTCACCACAAATCTTTCTGCTGATTCGGCTGGAGAGGTTGTGAAAACTGAGATTTTCACAGAAATGACTTCACATCAGCATCTGAAACACATTTCACGGCCTGCTCGCCTTCAAGTGACATGGTGATTATGTGCAATGTGGAAGCATAAACAGTGCATTATTAATTAGAATAAAATGACTGTGCACAAGGGTTATTATTCTTAAAGATATATTTACACTCTAGTCTACTGTAACTGCTTATACCTCTTCTGTAAAAATCCAAATCTTCTAATTTTGTGTTAACTGTGTTAGAAATGGCAGTCATATTAACACGACCCCATCTGTTTTTGACAGAAAAATATAAGAATCATAAACTTAATAGAAAGGGAATTCGTACTTTTTATCAAATAAATACACCTTTATTGTTTTTTTTTAAAATTTGTATTGATTTTATTAAAATCAAATAACATTCCATACAAATAACTCAAGTTTTATAAAAAAAAACCAAAAAGGTTCAAAACAAATCAACCCCCACCCCTGAGAAAGAGAGTTAGGCCAGCAGAGTAAAACTTTAAGCTAGTAAAAATAATTTATTAATAAATGAATGTAGATAAATAGATTAAAAGATGGGAGAGAACCTGGTTCCTCAATTTAAATGCTTATTCTAAAAACATTATTGATCAGATCCTGCCAGGTTTTGAAAAAGTTCTGCTCATATCCTCTGAGTGCGAATTTGATTTTTTGCAGTTTCAAATAGTATATAACATCAGTTACCCACTGACTTAGAATAGGTGGGTTAGGATTCTTCCAGTTGAGCAAAACAAGTCTGTGTGCCAATAGTGTAGTAAAGGCAATCACAGTTTGTTTGTCCTTCTCCACTTTAAGCCCCTCTGTGAGCCCACCAAACACGGCTGTTAGTGGATTAGGAGGGATTGTGACCCCAAGGCTGTCTGAAAGGCATTTAAAGATTTTGGTCCAGAATGATGTTAATTTGGTGCAGGCGCAAAACATGTGACCCAGTGAGGCTGGAACTTGATTGCAGCGTTCACAGGTTGGATCTCACCCTGGAAACATTTTAGACAATTTTAAACGAGAGAGATGCGCTTGATATATAATTTTGAGTTGAATAATTGTAAGCTTTGTGCATATGGAGCTCGAGCGAATTCTCTGCATTGCTACTTTCCACTCCTTTTCTGAGATGTTGAGTGAGAGATCCCTTTCCATCTGTACTCTGGGATCTTTGAAAGGGAGGGACTGTAAAATGGTATTATATATTACAGAGACGCTGTCTGAGTCCTCGAGACTGAGCAATATTTTTTCCAGCATAGAGGTAGATGGGAGGTGAGGAAAATTGGGCAGGTTCTGTTTAACAAAGTTTTGAACTTGAAGGTAATGAAAGAAATGTGTTGCTGGAAAGTTAAATTTAGAGAGTAATTTTTCGTAAAATGCAAAGACGTTGTCTGTGTGCAGATCTCTAAGTGATTTAATCTCGAATGTTTTCCAGACATTAAAAACTGCATTTGTTTGAGAGGGTAGAAAAAGGTGGTTCTCGTGCAGAGGTGTCACAGATAAAAGCTTCTCTATCTTAAAATACTTCTTACATTGGTTCCATATCCACACCTTTATTGTTTTAAATGATGTTAAATGTGATGATGTGTTTGTCAAAAAATGTTTTTTATTGTTTTTAAAAGAGTTCAAATATATGCAACGCTAACACAGTCAAAAGCTGTACTGGCTACGTATCTTTGCAATAGCGGCGTCCACGACTAACGGCACGCTATGCTGAAAGTTTGCGTCTCCAGATTCAACTCCATTCACTTTTCATTAGCTAATCAGCAGCACACAAAAGTATTAGGGCAGGGAAGAGGATGCCCTTGTCCAGTTGTGTGTGCACACAAAGAGAAACATGTGGCATAAAATCTCAACATCCCCTTGAGAAAAGGATGCTTGCTGAAAATTTAAACGTTAAGCAGTTGGGGCCAGAAAAATGAAATCTTCTCAAAAAGCAGAAATTGGATGACTGTGTCAAAGTTTGTTGAAAGATGTTCTGTCTATACGAGGACAAGTCTGTCATTGCAATTAACCTGTAGTAGTTACAGAGAGGACTTCAATTCCCAGCAGTCGGCTAGAAAGTGCAGGGTTCAGTGGGAGGAAGATGCACAGTTTAAGGGAGTTGGCATTTTGTAGTAGTGATGGGCATTTCGATCCACTTTACTGATTTGATTCTTTCAGACTACCTACTTTAGTGAATCGATTCTTTTGATTCACTTGTTTTGTTTGATTCATTTACACTGTGTTGCATATGGGGAGTCCGGTACCTTCTGACCCAATGATCACATAACAGCCTAAATTTAACGATTTGTACATTATTTCGAAATACATGCCCTCCATAATGTTTTGGACGAAGACACAATTTTCCTTGATTTACCCCACTGCTCCTCAGTTTAAAATTACAAATTAAACAATTCAGACATTGTGATTAAAGTGCCCGTTGCAGAAGTTCATTTCATTTCAGGAGATTTTCATACATTTCAGTCATGGCATGTAGAAATGACAACACCTTTTTTACACGGTTCCCCCATTTCTGGGCACCATAATGTTTGGGACAATTGCCATCACAGGTGTTTTGATTCCTCAGGTGTGTTTCATGGCTTCATAAGATACCTCGGCTTGCTTCTACCCCTTTGGAGTCTGTAGTTGCCATTGTTCAGCAAGAGGTCAAGAGCTGTGCCAATGAAAGTTTAAGAAGCCATTATGAGGATGTAAACCAAGAATAAAGCCTTTGGAGACATCAGTAAAACCTTAGGATGACCTAAATCAACTGTCTGGAATATCATTAAGAAGAAAGAACACACTGGTGGGCTCAGTAGTCACATAGTGACTGGTAGGCCATGGAAGACCTCTACTGTTGACGACAGAATCCTGACTATGGTAAAGAAAAAGCCCCAAACACTTGTCCGACAGATGAGAAATTGTCTTCAAGAGGCAGATGTGGATGTGTCAGAGAAGACTATCTGCATAAGACTTCATGAACAGAAACACAGAGGGCCCACTGCAATACGCAAACCATAAAAACAGGATGACATGATTACAGTTTGCGAAAAAAGGACTTTAAAGAGCCTGCAAAATTCTAGAAAAATATCTTGTGGACACAAAAGACAAAGATGAATCTGCATCAGAATGCTGGCAAGAGCAATGTGTGAAGGCAAAAAGGAACTTGTCTGATCGTCTTGTTCATTGCCATTACTTCTGTGCTGTTTATTACTGTAATTCTAGCACAGATTACTGATTTACTGTAGAACTGTTGTGACTATAATTTGTGTTCACGTGGGCTGCCTGGCAGACGTGGACTGCTTTTGCATTACTTAAAATGAAATTCCTCATTCTGTTGCACCAGGGATCTTCTTGAAGTCCTTACATCTTTGATGTGGTTATGAATGCATTGACATGTGGGATAAAAGATCAGTCCCCTTGGTGCAGGCTGTTTGCTGATGACATTGTGTTGTGCAGCACCAGACAAGATGAAGTCGAGAGGAAATTGGAAGAATGGAGAAGGGCTTTGGAAGATAGAGGGTTGGAGTTAAGCAGGAAGAAGAAGACAGAATACATGATGTTTAATGATGATTAGGATTCGGAAGTTAGCCAGTAATGAAGAGTTTAGATATCTAGGATTGGTGGTAGTCGAGGTGGAGAAGTAGATGCAGAGATTACCCATGGAGTGCAGTGTGGATGGAACAATTGGAAGAAGGTATCAGGAGTATTACATGATTGAGAAATTAAGGTGAAGGTTAAAGGTAAAGTTTTTAAGACAGCGGTAAGACCAGCAATGATGTGTTGAGCTGAGTCATGAACAATAAAGGGAGTGCAGGAGAAGCTGCATGTAGCAGGAATGAGAATGTTGAGATGGATGCGTGGAGTTACAAAGAAGGACATAATAAGAAATGAGACAATCAGAAGTACAACAAAAGTGGGAAAGAAATCTGAGAAAGAACAGGAAAGTAGGCTGAAGTGGTATGGACATGTGATGAGGAACGGCAAAGATGATCTGGGTAAAAGAGTAATGGGAATGGAAGCACAGTGAGGGAGGCCAAAGTGGAGATGTATGGATGAAGTAAAAGAAGATCTGAAGGAAAAGGTCTGACTGGAGAGGAGGTGCAGGTTGAGCTGTATGGAGAAGGTGGATCAAGCACATCAATCCCACATAGAAGTGGGAAAGTATGAAGAGGAAGATGTTTGTATAGTATTTCTGAAATTTTCTTACATCAACAATTGTACACTTGTGTCTGGTCAGCTAATGGGATCTGAGCCTAGTACATAATTTGTGCCATCTCTTTCTGCCAGCATTTCCCATTATCACCAACTCCCCTAATACTGCAAAATGCACGAGGGATGTTCAAAAAGTTTCCTCACCTTTATAGTTTTGTTGGAAACGGTGAAGGCAAAAACATTTTTTGCTGATGGCATTAAAAAGTTGGTGTGACGCTGGGAAAATTGCATCGCAAAGGAAGGTGACTATGTAGAAAAGTGATGTAACTTGTTTTTGAAATTCTTAATACACTTAAATAGAGTAAAAAAAAGGGGGTAATGTTTTGAACATCCCACATACAGTATATACACTAAAATCAAGGAATGGAAACACTAAACGGCACAGTTTTCCATCTATCCATCTTTGAGATTTGTAACCTTTGAATCCAGCTTTTATGATTATAGGAGTCTATCCCAGCAACAGTGGACAAAAATCAGGAACTAACCATAACAGGGGGTACCAGTCTATTGAAGGGTACCTTTTATGTGACAAATTAGAGTTGATCCACCTAAGTTGCACATCTTTAAATGCAGGCAGAATATCATTATACTGAATGATATTCCTCCCTACGTGGAGTTTGCATGTTCTCCCCGTGTCTGTGTAGGTTTCCTCCCACAGTCCACAGACATGCAGGTTAGGTGCATTGGAGATCCTAAATTGTCCCTAGTGTGTGCTTGGTGTGTGTATGCGTGTGTGTGTGTGTGTGCGTGCCCTGCCCGGGGTTTGTTCCTGCCTTGCACCCTGTGTTGGCTGGGATTGGCTCCAGCAGACCCCCGTGACCCTGTCTTACGATATAGCAGGTTGGGAAATGACTGACTGAATTAAATAATGTGAAGGCATGGTTAGAACAGAACATATTAATCAAAGAGAAATTACTATTAAAAAGATCCTTTTAACAAGGAGATTGCAGAGAAACATGCACATACTTTAATTTTTTTTATGACCGTTCATGTCCAACATGTACAGTATAAAAGATTGCATTTACAAATTTCAATTCTATGATGAGAGCATGAATTTGTTTTTGTTTTTTTTTTTTGGCTTGGCCATCGAAGAAGAGACAAAGAGAGAGTAATGGCGCCATCTACTGGCAAACAAGAAGAAAACAAAAAATCACATCACCTTTAGAATACGCCTGAAATAAAAGAAAATGGTTAGTTTGTCTCGGTCACCTAAGATGTTTGTTTCTTTCCTGATGGGGGACTAAAGTGCTCAAATTCAGCAGGGACGGCCAGTGACAGGAGCAGCAGAGCCCATGTGAGGAAACCCCACTACTTTACTTACTACTTGGGGTGTTCGTCGTCTAACGTGTCTCGGGGTTCTCAACTTGCAAACTACTATAGGAGGTCCCAGTAAATTTCAAGACTTCCAAGGGAGCCGCAAGGTGACTGAAAATAATAATAAAATAGCAGCAAAATACTTATATAATTAAATATCAAACTACAACAGGGTTGTCAAACTTACAAAAAAATTAAAAAGCCCGAGTCATCTATAGCCAAAACATATTACATGTGATCCACCATCACTGCTACTTTTTTCAAAGACCTCCTTTGAAGTCTGCTTCAAATAAAGATTATATATGTATGTACTCTAGTTTAGCTAGGTTATATTTTACACCTGGCATTAAAATGTGTCTCCAATGTCCCCATCAAATAGAAATTAGATGGATGTCCCGTATACTCATTCAAAAATGAAAGTGCCAGAGTGGTTCTTCAGAGCAATGGCATAGGGGAACCATTTTTGGTTTACAATACACCCATCCACATGAGGGTTCCAGAAAGATCCTGTCCCACACATGCGCTTGGGAGGCAACTTGGGGGCTCATCTTGTTGTAATTCCACCTTGAACCAAAGGATGGCACTGTCATCTAATGTTTCTCCTCCTTTTCTTCCTACAAAATGGAGGACCACCAGTCTATCTGAAACAACTTCTAGGCTGATGTCTCCTTGCCCACCCCCCATTCCTGTCTGACGTCCTCTTAAGGGCCAACGCCACCATCTCCGAGTCAGTCAAGCTCTAACTACCGTCGGGAGAGACATTCATATCTTGTTGGTTTTTGCCTTGCTCCTTATTTTCCCTTTGGCCAACAAATGTATGGGGTTTGTCTTCCAGGTGCTCCAGCTCTCTCTAACGGCCCATTTTGTTTTCTTTATTCATTTAGATCTATAAAAGGCTCCATACAGCAAATAACCATGAATAGATGGTAAGAGATCAGTTAAATACCAACAGATGATGATTTTAAAAGGACTTTTTGTTGCATATAATATCACAGGCTAACTCCAGGTTTTTTTGTCCAGTTAAGTGTACTTCTAGGTAGCCTACCATACGTTAAAAATGTCAGGTTTTTTTTCAACATATTTGGACTTGTTTCAAAGCACAAAGAAACCCACTTTATATTCAGTGAACCCATTCCAGAATGAAATGATGCTTTTTCAAGCAATAGTTCAACAAAGAACCACACAATCCAGTAAAGAACCATAAAGTGCCATTAAAGAACCAGGATGTTTTAAGAGTGTGTGCCCAGCAGTTCTGGGTTTAGCGTCTGCCTATGTTTACCACTGTAGCAAAGCCCACCACAGATACTAACCTGTACTAAGAATGGTGGCATGTCACACTGCCATCAAGAATTGTAGTGTTTTAGCAGGATGGCAAAAATGTGACATCAAGGAGATGTAGGTTGACAACATCACATCACAGGTGTCAGGGCACTCGCTCTCACTTCATGGCTTACCTGACTTACTACCGCCTCCCCTAGTGAAGTTTTTGTCTTTCTGCTTGATTGATTGCTGTGTGTGGATAGAAAACATATTTGTACTTCCATCCACGTTAAAATCTGACCTTATCACTGACGGAAACTCTCCTGTGGTCCGAGTCCAGAGGATTCTGTAATTAAAATATTTTCAATGACTAAGCCTGTATTTTAAAAATTACTTTTTGATTTGCACTTAATTTAGAAAGTACTGCTTAAGCTGACCGAATAGTGAGCAGTTTTTGTTGTCAAAATATCTGTGGTGACAAATCCTTGACACATATTTTTAGGAAGTCACTGCGTACTGGAGAGATTCCGAAGGACTGGAAAATGGCTAATATCATCCCGGTATATAAAAAGGGTGAACGGGCAGATCCAGGCAACTATAGGCCAGTAAGCTTCACATGCATAACAGGAAAATTAATGGAAGGAGTTATTAAGGATAAGATTGAGCAACACATGGCAAGGACAGGAGTTATTAGGAACAGTCAGCATGGGGTCAGAAGAGGGAGGTTGTGTTTTACTAACATGCTGGAATTATGTGAGGAAACAACAAAAGGATATGATCAAAGTGGAGCAGATGATATTATTTATCTGGACTTTCAGAAAGCATTTGATAAGGTGCCACATGAGAGGCTGGGCATCAAAATAAAAGAAGTGGGAGTTCAGGGTGTGAGGTGTAGATGGGTGCAGAATTGGCTCAGACACAGGAAGCAGAAGGTGATGGCGTGAGGAACCTCATCAGAAATGGCTGTTGTTAAGAGTGGAGAACACGGGGGTCAGTGCTGGGGCCACTGTTATTTTTAATATACAGTATATTAGATAGATAGATAGATAGATAGATAGATAGATAGATAGATAGATAG
>JANRMT010062796.1:90075128-90094692 GCA_026402145.1 Polypterus bichir lapradei | reverse complement strand
ATTCTCCAACTTCCCGTGTAGGTAGAAGGCTGAAATTTGGCAGGCTCCTTCCTTCCAGCTTACTTACAAAAGTTGGGCATAATAGACGTCAGCTCGATGGCCGTGGGAGGCGGAGTTACGCCTCCCACGTAATTTAGTGCCTGCCTATATAAGGCCGTCCGTCAGCGGCAATCCAATAGAAACACTGCCGCTAAATATTCACGGGTGAAGGACTGTGCTTATGCAGACGAAGACGAGATGGTCAGGGTGGTGTTTGGCACAAACTCAGCGAAACTGCGAGAGAAACTTTTAAGTGCCGGGTCTTAGCTAACATTAAATACAGCCGTGGACATCGCACGAGACGGCACCAGCACAGCTGGGAACCTTCGATGCATGTACACCGAGCGGCTCACGTGAACTGACGTAGTGCACAGACAAAAAGCAACAGTTCCGAAGAGCGCTGAACAAAAACCGAATTACACAATTGAGAAGGCAGCAAAAAAATATGAAGCGTCTGACACATACAAGCATATTCATAAGTGCAACTACTGCGGAAACAAAGAACACGGTGGAAAAAGTCAATGTCCCGCTAAAGGAAGACAGTGTAAAAAAAAACCCGTGCATGCAGTGTGTCACATCTCAGATAAAGAGGAAGACGAGCTGTTTATTGATGCAGTAAGAAACGAATCAATGAATGAAACCTGTTATCTTTACAACGATTGACAAACACGGAATGTAACTTGAACACAACACATCCTACAAATACGAACCTGATTGAAAGAAATAATGATAATCAAATCCTTGATGACAGCTCATAACACTCACAAAACAATTACTGTATATTGACAATCACGTTACGTTATTTTTAAAATGTTCCCTTTTCTTTTTCATAACTTCTTTAACACACTACTTATATATATAAGTATATATATATACCCCGATCTACATACTCTCAAATAGACAAACCACATGCCGTGGCGCAATGGAAGAGGTTTCGCCTCTAGTGCCGAGGTTCGATTCCCGAGAGGGGGTGCACTGAGTATGTATGCCTGATGACCCCAAAATTAGGGCGAAACACGTGTCGCGTACTCTTTGCATTATTTCACAGTAAAACTATTTCAATATATATATATATATACATACATATACTGTACATATATATCAGCGCTTCCTGATTCATTTTACCCTCGCATCCCCTTGGTTTGAGACGTATGAAAAAATATGCGGTTAACGCAGAAAGACAGATCACCAATTTAAGCTTTATGATTAATGGATACTTTATATCTTTGGTTGGAATGTAAGGCGAATTTACTCTTTACATTTCTATGGTGAAGAAAAATTTATGCAATGATGCCTACATTTAACTTACATTCCTACCAAAGATATTTCTGTCGACTAAATAAAAATTCCTTCTATTTAAAATTTAAATAGAACTTGAACAGATACGATAGTTCATAATATCCACGCAGACTTGCACGTAAGAGCAGTAGTCATCCGTTTTAACAAGCAGCGTATTGCACTGATACGAAATAGCCTGCCTGTGTTTATATGTAGATATGTATATATATGTGGATGTATGTGTATATATGTATATATTGTGGCAGGTGGCTGGGTGTGGTCACCAATCAGCAACCTACTTAAGGAGCCGCCGCCCTGCAATCAAGGCTGGAGTCGGGTGAGGAGGAGGACAAGGTCGTGGCAGTGGGGGCGAGGAGAGGCCCGTGTGTTTTGTGTGAAGACAGTGGCTATTGTGAGCCTAGACTTTGGGGAACTGGGGGGTTGGTGGCGATGCACTTTTGTAAATACTGTAAATAAACGTGGTGTGATGGATCAAACGATGTCCGCCTGTGTGTGTCCGGGCCGCTATAGTTCACAATATATATATATGTATTTATATATGTGTGTGTGTATATATATATGTGTCTATATGTGTATATGTATATATGTATGAATATGTATATATATATATGTATTTATATATGTGTGTGTATATATATGTGTCTATATGTGTATATGTATATATGTATGGATATGTATATATATATATATGTTTATATGTGTGTGTGTGTATATATATATATATATATACAGTGTGACAGCAACACTCATCACTCACAACAGTGACAAAACAATTACATTGACAATCATGTTACGTTATTTTCAAAATGTTTCCTTTTCTTTTTCATTACTTCTTTAACACACTACTTCTCCGCTGCGAAGCATGGGTATTTTGCTAGTATAGTAAATATATGTTATGTATATATAGTAATTAATGTCATGAAGGGCCGGAATTGACTGCCTTACCATTCCTGGCCAGAAGACCCAGGTGGCAAGTTGACAAGAAGAGTAGCAGGATGTTCTCTGCCTTAGCCAAGAGTTTGGCAGAAGATGCTAGTGCAGAAGTGGGTAAGCTGGTGTCCTGGCAGGGTTGGACCGAGGAACAATACCCATTCAGGAGGCCACTGTGATGCAAGGACAGAGTGAAACAAACTGTCAGGGCTACATGTTCCCTCGACATGCTAGGTGGTGGCCTCGGTGAACATGTATGTGTGAGGGCAGAAAATGCACTGCTTTTGAGGACTATTGATGTTACAGCATTACTGTTTGATGGTTTTTTTTTTATATCATACCAGGCTGCCCAGTCATTCTCCTTTTCAGACAACCTTGGAGATCTTATAATGACTACAAGATATTTGTTGAGCGTGTGGCAGTGATAACTTAGAAAATACTAAGGATGCTGAAAATACAGTAAATGTAGCCTTAATACTAGGCCAGACCTTTACCTAACTTGAGCAATCACTCTCAGTTATTTCTTCTTGTGACTGGGATGAGCACCTAATAGATGACATGATTGGCATTACAGGGTAGCATATTGCAAGTTGATCAGACAGTCTAGTTATAATTGTGTCGTTCCCTGTACATGTGACAATACATTAGAACTTGACTGTAGTGTTTTGTTATTTACCTGGACAGAAACCGAGTGGCTGAGAGCTCAGTTGGACCATGGTCTGTTCCTGGCGGGCTGTAGAGGCTGCAGGCTATTGTTCCAGCTTCTTTTTTAATTAGCTGCCAGTTGCTTCTGCTAATGGAACAGAGATTTGCAACCTTGACTTTAATTGACTTAATTTTTAAAGTTCAGTAAAATAAATTAGTTATTTTTCCCTTGATCCAGTTGTTAAATAGCTTCAGGTCAAATAACATTTGGCTGCTGTTCTCAGGACTAGGAAATAAACAAGAGAAATTGCTAATGTGAGTGCACTGCCAAGTCCTAATGGAGCGGTTTCTTGCTCAGTTCCCAGAGTGCCACAATGGCGTAAAATTTCCTCTGTGACCAATTTTGTAATTCTTGCTGTTAATGCTGCCTGTTAATTTACTTAATTATATGGCTCGTTAATACAAACTATGTTCCATTAGCAGCAGAATTTGGTTACTAATTAAGAAAGTGACTGGAATGAAAAGCTAAAATCATTATGGCCCTCCAAGGAACTGAATTGGAGACTCAGCTTTGATTGTTCTCATGCAATAAGGTGTCCAGGATTTCTTTTTCTTGACAGGATTTGATTTTTCTCTTCATTGTCATCATCCTAAAAAAGTTTACAAAGTTTATGCTATATGAGTATAAAGACCTACAGTATACATATGCTTTATATCAGTCAGTCAGTCAGTCATCATCCAACCCACTATATCCAAACACAGGGTCATGGGGTCTGCTGGAGCCAATACCAGCCAACACAGGGAGCAAGGCAGGAACCAATCCCTGGTCAGGGTGCCAGCGCACTGCAGGGCACACACACACACACATCCACACACCAAGCACACACTAGGGACAATTTTAGGATTGCCAATGCACCTAACCTGCATGTCTTTGGACTGTGGGAGGAAACCGGAGCACCCGGAGGAAACCCGCGCGGAGAACATGCAAACTGCACACAGGGAGGACCTGGGAAGCCTACAGTATATGCGTTTCAGTATATAATATAGGTGGTGTATATATATCTATCTATATATACAGTTGTGCTTGAAAGTTTGTGAACCCTTTAGAGTTTTCTATATTTCTGCATAAATATGACCTAAAACATCATCAGATTTTCACTCAAGTCCTAAAAGTAGGTAAAGAGAAATCAGTTCAACAAATGAGACAAAAATATTATACTTGGCCATTTATTTATTGTGGAAAATTATCGAATATTACATATTTGTGAGTGGCAAAAATATGTGAACCTCACGGATTAGCAGTTAGTTTAAAGGTGACATTCGAGTCCGGTGTTTTCAATCAATGGGATGACAATCAGGTGTGAGTGGGCACCCTGTGTTATTTAAAGAACAGGGATCTATCAAAGTCTGCTCTTCACAACACATGTTTGTGGAAGTGTATCATGGCACGAACAAAGGAGATTTCTGAGGCCCTCACAAAAAGAGTTGTTGATGCTCATCAGGCTGGAAAAGGTTTACAAAACCATCTCTAAGGAGTTTTGACTCCACCAATCCACAGTCAGACAGACTGTGTAGAAATGGAGGAAATTCAAGACCATTGTTATCCTCCCCAGGAGTGGTTGACCAACAAAGATCACTCCAAGAGCAAGGCGTGTAATAGTCGGCGAGGTCACAAAGAACCACAGGGTAACTTCTAAGCAACTGAACGCCTCTCTCACATTGGCTAATGTTCATGTTCATGAGTCCACCATCAGGAGAACACTGAACAACAATGGTGTGCATGGTAGGGTGGCAAGAAGAAAGCCACTGCTCTCCAAAAAAAACATTGCTGCTCGTCTGCAGTTAGCTAAAGATCACGTGGACAAACCAGAAGGCTACTGGAAGAATGTTTTGTGGATGGATGAGACCAAAATAGAACTTTTTGGTTTAAATGAAAAGCGTTCTGTTTGGAGAAAGGAAAACACTGCATTCCAGTATAAGAACCTTATCCCATCTGTGAAACATGGTGGTGGCAGTATCATGGTTTGGGCCTGTTTTGCTGCATCTGGGCCAGGACGGCTTACCTTCATTATGGAACAATGAATTCTGAATTATATCAGAGAATTCTAAAGGAAAATGTCAGGACATCTGTCCATGAACTGAATCTCAAGAGAAGGTGGGTCATGCAGCAAGACAACGACCCTAAGCACACAAGTCGTTCTACCAAAGAATGGTTAAAGAAGAATAAAGTTAATGTTCTGGAATGGCCAAGTCAAAGTCCTGACCTTAATCCAATCGAAATGTTGTGGAAGGACCTGAAGTGAACAGTTAATGTGAGGAAACCCACCAACAACCCAGAGCTGAAGCTGTTCTGTACGGAGGACTGGGCTAAAATTCCTCCAAGCCGGTGTGCAGGAATGATCAAAAGTTACCGGAAACGTTTAGTTGCAGTTATTGCTGCAAGGGGGGGGTCACACCAGATACTGAAAGCAAAGGTTCACATACTTTTGCCACTCACAAATATGTAATATTTGATCATTTTCCTTAATAAATAAATGACCAAGTATAATATTTTTATCTCATTTGTTTAACTGGTTTCTCTTTATCTACTTTTAGGACTTGAGTGAAAATCTGATGATGTTTTAGGTCATATTTATGCAGAAATATAGAAAATTCTAAAGGGTTTACAAACTTTCAAGCACAATTATGTGTATATATATATATATATACTCTCACCTAAAGGATTATTAGGAACACTTGTTCAATTTCTCATTAATGCAATTATCTCATCAACCAATCACATGGCAGTTGCTTCAATGCATTTAGGGGTGTGGTCCTGGTCAAGACAATCTCCTGAACTCCAAACTGAATGTCAGAATGGGAAAGAAAGGTGATTTAAGCAATTTTGAGCGTGGCATGGTTGTTGGTGCCAGATGGGCCGGTCTGAGTATTTCACAATCTGCTCAGTTACCGGGATTGTCACGCACAACCATTTCTAGGGTTTACAAAGAATGGTGTGAAAAGGGAACAACATCCAGTATGCGGCAGTCCTGTGGGCGGAAATGCCTTGTTGATGCTAGAGGTCAGAGGAGAATGGGCCGACTGATTCAAGCTGATAGAAGAGCAACTTTGACTGAAATAACCACTCGTTACAACCGAGTTATGCAGCAAAGCATTTGTGAAGCCACAACACGCACAACCTTGAGGCGGATGGGCTACAACAGCAGAAGACCCCACCGGGTACCACTCATCTCCACTACAAATAGGAAAAAGAGGCTACAATTTGCACGAGCTCACCAAAATTGGACAGTTGAAGACTGGAAAAATGTTGCCTGGTCTGATGAGTCTCGATTTCTGTTGAGACATTCAAATGGTAGAGTCAGAATTTGGCGTAAACAGAATGAGAACATGGATCCATCATGCCTTGTTACCACTGTGCAGGCTGGTGGTGGTGGTGTAATGGTGTGGGGGATGTTTTCTTGGCACACTTTAGGCCCCTTAGTGCCAATTGGGCATCGTTTAAATGCCACGGGCTACCTGAGCATTGTTTCTGACCATGTCCATCCCTTCATGACCACCATGTACCCATCCTCTGATGGCTACTTCCAGCAGGATAATGCACCATGTCACAAAGCTCGAATCATTTCAAATTGGTTTCTTGAACATGACAATGAGTTCACTGTACTAAAATGGCCCCCACAGTCACCAGATCTCAACCCAATAGAGCATCTTTGGTGGATGTGGTGGAACAGGAGCTTCGTGCCCTGGATGTGCATCCCACAAATCTCCATCAACTGCAAGATGCTATCCTATCAATATGGGCCAACATTTCTAAAGAATGCTTTCAGCACCTTGTTGAATCAATGCCACGTAGAATTAAGGCAGTTCTGAAGGCGAAAGGGGGTCAAACACCGTATTAGTATGGTGTTCCTAATAATCCTTTAGGTGAGTGTATATATTATATATACATATATAATAAGAAAACAAATTTGATAAACAAGAGAAAACTATTCAATGCATTGAGCTTGTCTGGTTAGCTAATAGTTAAATTGTTCCCATACCTCACTCATGTGTTTGTTAAAGGCTCTCAATTTTTCTGCTTCAATTTCATGTCTTTGTATTTCCTTTCCCAGAAGTCTCTGACTGAAGAAGTGCTTCCTGGCTTCAGTCTTAAATATCCTTCCCCTTAATTTCTATTAGTGTCCATGAGTATCTGATTCATTATAAGGTTATGTGTTTCAGTATATTGTGTACGTATATTCAGTATACTGAGAGTATCGTTTAAAGCTGGGGTGTTCAACTCCAGTCCTGGAGCTCTACTATGGCTGCCACAGGTTTTCATTCTAACCCTTTCCGTAATTAGTGCAGTTAACTAATTTAATGTTCCTTTATTTTAATTGATATATTTTTTTTTAGTTTTCAGTCTTCTGTGTTTCTTAATACATTGGCTCCCAAACTCAGTCCTGGGGACCCACTGTGGCTGCAGGTTTTTGTTCCAACCAACTTCTGTTTTTCATTGGACTCTTAGCCTAATTAGGTGAGTTGTTATTTCCCAGTTTCTGTGTTTTGGACTCAATGTTGAAATTACAAGCTAAGTTTGGTAGATTTTTATTAAAATGTAATAAGCAGTTATATGGGGAATATGTAGTTTTTTTTAAGTCATTAATATTATTTTCAACCTAATTTTCATTCTGCTTTTCCAAGTGTTCTGATAACTTAATTGATTATTTACTAATTAGAGTGTCTGATGCTGATGTTGTTGCAGCTTTCTTCTTCCTGGTTGTCTGCTATGCTGGTTGTTAATGGTCACTATTAGGGTTAAATTAAGGGAGCAAACTACACAGGAAAAGGGGAAAATAATAGGAAAACAACAAAAGAGAGTTAAGCATTTATAGCTTTAGAAAAAAATAGAAATATTTCTAAATGTCTTATAAATGTAAAAACCATACTGTTGTTTTTTCTGAATGCAGAATAAGAGAAGAATAAAAAAAGCAGTTAATTAAATGAGATCAGTAAATCTGGTTGGAACAAAAACCTACAGTCACAGGGGGTCCCCAGGGCCGAGTTTGGGAATCACTGCCTTAATATTTTCCTTAAATGGCACTCAAACAACAATGAGATGTGAAGTGAGACAACAGACAACCGAGCTTTGGGTAGTGACCAAAAGAGCAAGATGGCGGATACAAGCGGCCGAAATGAGTTTTCTCCGCAGGGTGGCCGGACTTTCCCTTAGAGATAGGGTGAGGAGTTCAGTTATCCGGGAGAGACTCGGAGTAGATTCGTTGCTCCTCCGCATTGAGAGGAGTCAGTTGAGGTGGTTCGGGCATCTGGTTAGGATGCCCCCTGGATTCCTCCCTGGGGAGGTTTTCCGGGCATGCCCCACTGGGAGAAGGCCACGGGGCAGACCCAGGACACGCTGGAGGGATTATATCTCCCGGCTGGCCTGGGAACGCCTCAGGGTCCTCCCAAAGGAGCTGGAGGAGGTGGCTGGGGAGAGGACGGTCTGGGCTTCCCTGCTTAGGCTGCTGCCCCCGCGACCTGACCTCGGATAAGCGGTGGATAATGGATGGATGGATTTATTTTCTTTACTTTAACAACAGAATCAAAATGGTTTGTGGACCTGAGCAGGTCAGTATTACTGAGACCTCCGTCTTTCTTTATTTTCAGATATTATATGATGGACACAGCTTAGCCAGCCAAGTGTTGGGTCATTTTATATTTCATTATTGATTGGCTTCTAATTAATGAAAACCATTATGGGGTCTGAGTCTTTAATGTTGAGTCAAAAAAATTAAGGCAAAAGAAATTAACTAGTTGCAAAAACTTGTCATTATTTAAAAAAATGGTTAGAATGAAAACCTGCTGTCACTATAGCACCATAGTTGGAGACCCGTGGATTAAAGTGGTCATGTAATTGTGAGCACTGATTTTCTGCTTTTTATTTCTTTATTACTTACATTTTTGGCTTTTCATTATTTGATTATATTTGGGACTTGCTTGGAAACCTTTTTGCCTTCTTTTTTATCATTTTGTCATTTTTTTCTCTTTTAACACTGTCACAGATTGCTGGGGACCTTACCCAGCTGGGATGCCTGGAAGGACCAGAAGGTGGCATTAATAGCTTCCGGGCCACGAGGGGGTAACTGCCTTGGACTAGGAGAGGACCACTGGAGAGGAGCAAAGAGGTTCTGGCCTGTTGGGACCCGTGGCCCCCGCTAGGGGGCGCCTTAAGCCTCGTGGGACCCGGGAAACTGTTACTTCTGCCACACCCAGCAAGATGGCAGATGAGACTTCCAGGGACGCCCGGAGTGCTTCTGGTGCAAAGGGCAGCACTTCCGCCAGACCAGGAAGTGCTGCCGGAAGGAGTCATCAGACACCTGGTGGGAATAAAAGGGGCCGCCTTCCTACAGTCGGGGAGCTTGAGTCGGGAGTGGGAGCAGGACAAAGCTTCCAGGTGGAGAAGAAAGGCGGCCAAGGACTGAGAGAGAGAAGTCTGATTAAGGGGTGATTAGTGCCGAGTGCACTGTGTGGTGTTCAGGACTGTGAACCTGTGTTTACTGGTGATTAATAAATGTGTGCCTTTTATAAAGATGTGGTTTCAGACTGGTGGAGTCCGGGCAAGTCTCACAACACCTAATAAATTCTTTTAATCAAATATTTAGGTTTGGGACTTGGTCTCTTAAGCCAGATGTTTTACGGTTTCTCTCCCTTTATGGGTCATTTCTGTGTGGTTTTGTACTGATGGGGACTTTTAAAGAAGTAGTTTGGATTTCTGAAGTCAGACCTCCTTTTGGGCCTGTGTGTACTGACTGCAAAAGGACAGTAAAAGAAAAAAGAAAAAGGTCCTGGGGAATTGTAATTTGTGAACAGAGCAAAGGTCAGAACTGGTAGTCAGTATGATCAAATGATAAAGAGAAGTACAAATCAGACTGAAAAATAAAAAAACATACAGCAAGATGTTTTTTATCACTATGATTCAGGGATTTATCTGTCAAACTCAGAAAAACCCTGGAAGTTTGTATAATGATGTCTCCGATGAGCACATTGTGGTGCATTCTGGGAAACATTGCCAAGGAAACTGCAATTAAAAAGATATATGTTGGCACTCATCAGGAAAACAAAATGACGTTGTGGCAAAATGTAAACAACATATTTACTTTTTAAAATGTCAGATACACCACATTTGACCTAATATCCTTGTGTGTGAAAACCCCAGATTCCATACAGAGATTGCCAGGAATGCAGTTAGTATAGATTCAAATAATGAATGAATAAACAGATCCGTGGTTATGGGTCTCACATCTTTGTGCTTTGTGCCCTCCTCCACCATAACCTATTGTCTATAAGGGAGGAGTGAAGCTTAAGATTTGTCAAAAATTTTGATCCCCGGTTTTCAACGGATCTCAATGTTTTAAGGTCCCCTGATACCGAAAACACTGATATCTCGATGATGGGTGTGTGTCCATCTGTGTGTGTGTTTTTGTGTGTGTGTCTGCGTGTCACAGTTTCTTGAGGACAGTCTAGAGCTAAAATGGCTGTACAGAAAAATACCAAACACGAAATTTAAGCCTGTTATGAGATGACAATGTGCTGATTAGTTTTTGAGCCAAATTGTGCAAGAGAAAGAGAGGCACTCCAGAGGAACCCTCAAATACCGTAATTCTCCAATTAATTATGAATTCTTCACATCAATTGCTATCGTAATGACCTATTTTATGTTCAGAAAGATCGGGATCAGAGCGATAAATAATTTTACTGAAATGTTATCGAATAGTTTAGGTGACTTGGTTCCTAGTATGCTCTTTGAGTGCCCTCAAATCAGTAAAAACAGTAATTTTTATTAGGGTATAATATCCATCCATCCATCCATTATCCACTATATCCCAACTACAGGGTCACGGGGGTCTGCTGGAGCCAATCCCAGGGCGCAAAGCAGGAAACAAACCCCGGGCAGGGCACCAACCCACTGCAGGGTGCGCACACCCACACACACACCAGGGACAATTTAGGATCGCCAATGCACCTAACCTGCATGTCTTTGGACTGTGGGAGGAAACCCACGCAGACACGGGGAGAACATGCAAACTCCACGCAGAGAGGACCCGGGAAGCAAACCCAGGTCTCCATACTGCGAGGCAGCAGTGCTACCCACTGGGCCACCGTGTCGCCATGGGTACATTATCAGTAATGATAAAAATATTCTTAAATGTTTGTAATTTTAACTATGCTGTGTTCTCTTATTATTATGTTACAGATGTACGCAGTCTGTTTGAATGGGACATTCTGCTTACAGAGTTATTTACCAAGAATGTTGCTGTACAAAAGCACAGTGAGATAAATTTAATGAAGAAGGTGAAACCAGATCATTATCCTGCTAGGATGTGCAGACCTTGTGAGAAGAGCCTCTGACACAGACAGACGGACAGACATCGTAACGTCACCCAACACACGTTTATTATTTACAATATGTACAAGGTTCAACGCACAAACCCAGTGCCTCCAGCACCAATTCCCCAAAGTCCAGGCCTCTCTGCCAGTGCCTCTTTCCTTCAGGCCACCTCCACTCCTCTCCAACACAACTCTCGTCCACTTCCACCCGACTCCAGTCTCTGTCTGAAGGGAGGCGGCCCCTTTTATAGCACCCGGATGTGCTCCAGGTGGGTTCCGGCAATCTGGCGGAAGTGCCGGCTGCATCCCCGGAAGCACTCCGGGTGTCCCCTCTCTTCTTCCCCCCAGCACTTCCGGGTGTGGCGGAGGTGCTGAGGTCCAGGGCTCCAAAGGCATGGGGGGCGCCCCCTGGCGGTGACCACTAGCCCCTACAGGGTGGAGCTTCACAGCTCTGTACCCATGGCCCCCAAAGGAACCAGGGCGGTCGCCCCCACATGGTCTGGGGAAGGCGTAAGCCCTCCTCCGGTCTTCCTAGGCGTCCCGGCCAGGTGGCAACCCCAGCCATCTCCAACAACCTATTCATCTGAGATCTAAAGGTCACTTACTGATTTTTAGGGCCTGTAACTGGTGAGGAATCGCTCAGGGTTGGTGCCCTCATTCTCTTTTTCTTAGTGTGTGCACTACAACTCACAGCTTCTCAGGGGGCATTTTTGGGTACCAGTTCAGTTTTAGGCTTGGATGTTCTCTGTGTAGAGTTGTTCTCCCCATGTATGAAGGAGTGATGTGATGTAGCAACCCAGGCGTTGAGTTCTAAATCATAAGACTGTTGGTTCAGTTCCTATTTTATTTAAGGTCACTTAACGATGCAAGTCACGTGAGTTGCCAGTGTTTCAACTGTTAAAAATATCTGTAAACATTTATAAAATATCCTGACATTTGTAAATTATCTTATATATAAATGTCTACGCGTGGAAGTGTGTGTATCTGTCTGTACAGCATGGATGTGAGAGGTGGAGTCGGGGTAAGAGCTCCTCCTCTGAGGATACGCAAGTTAGGCGAGCACATGGGCAAAACGAAACCTCCAAAGAAAGAGTCACTTGCTTAGCCACTAATACAGAAGCGAGGCAAGCACATCGGCAACACAAAACCTCCTAGGAGAGAGATGCCCAGAGTAGTACCTTTCAGTTGCCTGACATTTTAATTTTTTTTTTTTCTGACGATTTCTATAGTTTCTAGGACCCCGGGCTTTTTACAGCACAGGCTTACACAGCTAGTCTTAAATAATTGTCTTAGTCCCGTGTTTCTCAAACTTCAAGTATTTGCGACCCAAGTTTTCATAACAGTTTTAATCGTGCCTCCCTAGCGTTTTTTTGAAACCCTAATAAAATGTATTCCTATATTTTTTGCTGTCGATATACCACTACAAGTTTTATTATACCTACTTAACTTTTATCGACATTTATCTAACTCTATATTTATTTTTCTAGTATCAGAATGTAGTTTAAGTTAATTTGTTTTGGTTTCAATAGATGTATTTTTCATATTTTCGATTCTTCTTTTTTTCACATCTTCGCGCCCCCCGTTTTTGTTACTACAGGTTGAGAACTGCCGTCTTAGTCAAATATATAATAAAAATAATCCAAGGACTCCAGTTACATGTTATCGAGTTGATTGCCCAAGTGTGAACAGATTTGCTTGAGCATGCTTTGGGATATACAATGGTTGCCTGTACAGGCATGAATCTTGCAATCTATCTCTTACTACTGGAACTGGCACCATCCCCTGAGACAATAACTTGAATTATTCTTGTTTAATAATTAATGGATGGGTGGATCAACATTACAGAGCCTACACAGACACATGTTCACATTTAGAGGGACATGAATCACTGCAGTCCATCTATCCATTTTCAGTGTCCATATTTAATATTAATTGATTGTGACAATCTGGAGCACAAGTCAGAACAATGGGCAAGCTTGCAGGCCATCACAGTGCAAATTCCAGTTTAAAGCCACAAATTAATTTGTCCTGTACATCTATAAGACATGGGAGGTGTGGAATTAACGGGAACCGTACCGCTCCCCGAACCCAGCCACAGACAGGCACACCACACAAGTGCAAAAGAGCACACTTTTATTCCTTTTCTTTGCCTTTTTCACTGCTCAGTACTGCTCAGTCCCTTCTCACCCTTTTTCTTTCTTCTCTTCTCTACTCTGCCACCACCACTCCTCTTCCAGCAAGGATTGTCCTCCATCTCCCAATTCTGGCTCCCAAAACGGAGTGAGGCGTTCTCTTTTATAGTGCACCTGGAGGTGCTCCAGGTGCTCTCTGATCCTCATCCGGCAGCACTTCCGGGTGTGGCAGAAGTGCTGTATGGACAACAGGAAGTACTCCAGGTTCACCCAGATCCTCCTCTGACAGCACTCCCGAGTGTGGTGGAAGTGCTACAATCCAGAGCTCCGGAACTGTCCAGGTGCTCCCTGGCGGTTCCCATGGGCCCTAGCAGGTTTGAGCTTCAAAGCTCCAAGCCAGTGGCCACAGTCCAACGCACAGGGGTTGCCCTGTCACGTTCCGAGGAGGTATTGCTGTGGATATGTCCATTCCCTTGGTCCTTCCATCAGAAGGCCTTCCCGACCGGGCAAGGCTCCCAGCCGTCTGTCACAGAGGAATACAAAACATAATTTAAAAAGTCAGTTCAAAAGCAATGAAAATTGCTTTTGATTCATTAATTCATTTTTTTTTTTTACTTTTTTTTCCTATTACAGGGTTTTTTTATGGAGCTACACCATGTGCAAGGTAGGAGCAAGCACACTTAAAAAACATGCCCCTCATAAACATCCTTAAGATACACTATATGGCAAAAAAATTGTGGACACCTCACCAACATGCTTATTGTATATCAGCTTGACCATGGATAATAATATGGAACTGCATCCAATCCCTGAAACCCCTACCTCCACTCTTTAGGAAGGTTTTCCACAAGGGTTTGGAATTTGCCTGTGGGAATGTGAGCCCATTCAGGCAAAAGATCATCTGTGAGGCCAAGTACTGATGTTGGATAAGAAGACCTGGCTTGCAACTGACATTCCCGTTTAGCACAAAGGTGTTCAGTATATCTGAGGTCAGAGCTCTATGTTGGCCATTAGAGTTTATCCATGTTTTTATGGACTGGCCTTTGTCCACTGGAGTATATTCAAGTTTCAAAAGAAAAGTGCCTTTCCCAAACTATTGCCACAAAGTTTGAAGCACACTATCATCTAAAATGTCCTTGTATATTGTAACATTAACAGTAACCTACACTGGAACCAAGAGGCCTAGTCCAAACCCTGAAAAACATTCCCAGATTATTAATCTTCCTCCACCAAAATTTACAAAAGGCACTAAAGACTTGGTGCGACTCAAAACACTTACACCTAAACACCAGCAAATCCAAGGAGCTGGTGGTGGATTTTAGGAGGCCCTAGGCCCCTCATGAACCCCGTGATCATCAGAGGTGACTGTGTGCAGAGGGTGCAGACCTATAAATACCTGGGAGTGCAGCTGGATGATAAATTGGACTGGACTGCCAATACTGATGCTCTGTGCGAGAAAGGACAGAGCCGACTATACTTCCATAGTAGACTGGCATCCTTCAACATCTGCAATAAGATACTGCAGATGTTCTATCAGACGGTTGTGGCAAGTGCCCTCTTCTACGTGGTGGCATAAAGAAAAGGGACGCCTCACGTCTGGACAAACTGGTGAGGAAGGCAGGCTCTATTGTAGGCATGGAGCTGGACAGTTTGACATCCGTGGCAGAGCGACGGGTGCTGAGCAGGCTCCTGTCAATCATGGAGAATCCACTGCATCCACTGAACAGGATCATCTCCAGACAGAGGAGCAGCTTCATCACAGACTGCTGTCACCATCCTGCTCCACTGACAGACTGAGGAGACCCCACACTATGCAACTCTTCAATTTCACCCGGGGGTGGGGGCGGGGGTAAATGTTAACATTATACAAAGTTATTGTCTGTTATACCTGTATTTTTATCACTCTTTAATGTAATATTGTTTTTTATCAGTTTGCAGCTGCTGGAGTACGTATGTGAATTTCCCCTTGGGATTAATAAAGTATCTATCTATCTATCTATCTATCTATCTATCTATCTATCTATCTATCTAGTCCAGGAGGCAGCATTCTCCTGTCACCTGCCAAACCTAGATTTGTCTGTCAGACTGACAGATAGTGACATGTCATTGATGACTCCAGAGAACACGTTTCCACTGCTCCAGTAGCGACATGCTTTACATCACTCCAGCCAACACTTGGCATTGTGCATACTGATGTTAGGCTTTGGCTCATGAAAACCCATTCCATGAAGCTCCTGATGCACATTTCTTGTAGTGATATTGTTTCCAGGGGCAACTTGGAACACTGTTGTGAGTGATGCCACAGAGGCGAGGCGAGTTTCATTTGCCTTAAGCATATGGGGGCTTCATTCTCATCACAATAATAGCACTAACAGTTGACTTGAGCAGATACTGACATGTGGCAAACATGGCATCCTATGACTGTGCCACATTTAAAGTCACTAAGCTGTTCATTATGATCCACTGTACTGCCAATGTCTATCAATAGAGACAGCACAGCTATGCACTTGATTGTATACACCTGTTAACAATGAAACCCCTGAACTCCATTGTATGGTGTGGGATCCATATACGTTTCACCTTTAGTGTATTAGAAGAAAAGTGGAGTAGTAAAAGAAATGGAAATAACTTTAAACTAACAATTAATAATGCCTGCGTCTTTTTTTTTTCATTGAAAACTCCCTTTTTTTGCAACTTTACCCAAGGCAACATGCAACAATTGAGATAAAATTGGTAACATTTCTTTTTCCAACTGGAGCACAGGCAGGTAAAGTAACTTGTTCATATTCATACAGTGAGAGTAAGATTTGAAGTAAGATTTGAACCCACAACCTCATGGTTTGAAGTTAAAATTAGCCTTAATCACTACATTATACTGTTAATTAGAAGAGCCTTTGGGACATGAGGACTGAATGGAACCTGTCCAAAAACAGAACTGGTAAAACAACTACAAGATATCATGTCTGTATGGGAAGCAACTCTTAACTGTCCATCCATCCATCCAACCCACTAGATCCTAACTATCCATCCATCCATTATCCAACCCGCTATATCCCAACCATAGGGTCATGGGGGGTCTGCTGGAGCCAATCCCAGCTAACATAGGGCACAAGGCAGGAAACAAACCCCAGGCGGGGTGCTAGCCCACCACAGGGCGCACACACACACACACACACACACACACACTAGGGACAATTTAGGATCGCCAATGCACCTAACCTGCATGTCTTTGGACTGTGGGAAGAAACCGGAGCATCCGGAGGAAACCCACGCAGACACCGGGAGAACATGCAATCTCCACACAGGGTGGACACAGGAAGCAAACCCAGGTCTCCTTACTGCGAGGCAGCAGCGCTACCCACTGCGCCACCGTGCTGCCCCTTATATCCTAACTACAATAATAATAATAATAATAATACATTTTATTTATATAGCACCTTTCCCATGCTCAAGGCACTTACAGAATATAAGAAGGAATGGCTGGGTATGCAGTATATAGCATTGTACAAACCAAATAAATAAATAAAGAAGATTAAAACAGTACAGGGTCACGGGAGCCAACCCAAGCCAACAAAGGGCACAAGGCAGGAAACAAACCCTGGGCAGGGCACCAGCCCACATCAGGGCATGCACACACACACCAAGCACACACTAGAGACAATTAAGAAACGCCAATGCACCTAACCTGCATGTCTTTGGACTGTGGGAAGAAACCCACACAGACACGGGGAGAACATGCAAACTCCACGCAGGGAGGAAACCAAGAAGTGAACCCAGGTCTCCTAACTGCGAGGCAGCAGCACTACTACTCTGCCACTGTACCAACTCTTAACTGTGGAAGAAAAAATAGACTTAAGGTTCACATACTCATAGTCATGCCATTAAGTGCAGCACTCTTCCAGCTTTCTGTTCAGACCCCAGCAAGTTAGACAGACAGTTTGGGGCAGGAAGTGAAGATTAAGGTGTTAAAACTGATGTTTGTGCAGCTAGGTTTGGCAATGGCAGGGCTTGGTCTTTCCTGTCTCCATTATAAATACTAAAGGTGTTAGAGGGCCTCATTGATGTAGGAAATTCATTAAAGCCATTATTTGTTTTAACTTCTTCAATATTACCATATTGTTTCTAGCATTTTTGGCAAAATTACAGTGATGTCACTGCAGCACCATTGTCTATGTTGGCTTAGCAGAAAGTGCAGCCATTATGTGCATTTAGTAATTGTAAGAACATCCAAACTTTGTGAAAGCTTAGAGAAGACTTGTGAGAAACTAAGACTATATCCACACTGCTATATGTTCATTTAAAAATTACATTTTTGAATGAAAATGATCTTTGCCCACACTAACGTTTTCACATCATCTATGAAAGTATCTCTGTTCACACTAAAATGACTGAAAACACATATGAAGTAGATGATCAACTACACTGAGCATGCATATATCGCCGTAAAAGTCTTTGAAGGGATGGTAATGTCTTCCAAAATGCCAAACCATTGTGATTTATCATAAAACTGTAGAAACCAGTAAATTGTTTGCCTTTTGTGCATGTATGCAGCATTCAAACTGTACAAAACGCAATTTAAATGCATACAGGTAAACAACACAAGTGTTATAGAAAGCAACTCTTCTATTTCCGTTATAATCGAAAAAGTTTTTCTTTCATTTACAAAAGCATCTCTCTCTGTCCATACTAAAATGAATGAAAATGCATATGGCATAAACATTTGCCATCGGTGGAAAAATCCTTAAATGGACAGTAATACTGCCAACCATGGGATTTTTCACAAAACTGTATTAACTGGTCAATTATTTGCCTTTTGTTCATGAATGCAGCATTCAAATTGTACAAAACACAATATAAATGTGTACAGGTAAGCAACACAACAAGCACCAAGTAAATGAATCCCTGCATGTTACCTCCATAACATATCCCGTGTTTGCTCCTTCCTCTCCTTTTCTAATGCTGAGTAACTTGTTCATGCTTTTATCAAATCCCGCATCGATTATTGTAATTCCCTACTGGCAGGTGCGCCTTCTAATTTTATATCACAGCTCCAGCTTATTCAAAACTCGGCTGCAAGAGTCCTTACTCGAACCAGCAGCAGCGAGCACATCACACCCATCCTGCTCTGTCTTCACTGGCTCCCTGTGTCTTACAGAATCGAATATAAAATCCTACTAATAACCTACAAAGCCTTAAATAACCTTGCGCCAAACTACATCAGTGACCTTCTCCATCACTATGTGCCTGCCCGCCCACTAAGGTCCTCTGATTCTGGCAATCTTGTTGTGCCCCACACTAATCTACACTCCATGGGTGACAGCAGGGCCTTCAGCTGTATAGCGCCCAGACTCTGGAATGACCTACCGAAATTAATCAGATCAGCTGACTCCATGAATTCTTTTAAAAAACAACTCAAAACTCATCTGTTCAGGAAGGCTTTTAGCTCTACTTGACTTTATTACCCTTCTCTTAGTTTACCTCTCTGTCAAGATGCTCATGTAACCTGTATGTGTGTGCTGGACCATCTATTATGTTGTCTGCTAGGCTTGTTCTCTGAATTTACTATCTTCCATCCATCCATTATCCAACCCGCTATATCCTAACTACAAGGTCACGGGGGTCTGCTGGAACCAATCCCAGCCAACGCAGGGCGCAAGGTAGGAAACAAACCCTGGGCAGGGCACCCACACACCAAGCACACACTAGGGACAATTCAGGATCGCCAATGCACCTAACCTGCATGTCTTTGGACTGTGGGAGGAAACCCACACAGACACGGGGAGAACATGCAAATCCCACGCAGGGAGGACCTGGGAAGCGAACCCGGGTCTTCTAACTGCGAGGCAGCAGTGCTATGCACTGCGCCACAGTGCCACCCAATTTACTGCCTTACTCTTCTTTATTTATTTATCTGGTTTAGTACAATGCTATGTACTGTATACCCTGCTGTTCTTTCTTAAACTCTGTTAAGTGCCTTGAGCATGGGAAAGGCACTATATAAATAAAATTTATTATTATTATTATTATTATTATGTTTGCTTTGTTGGGATATGGTTTTCTTACATGAAGGCTGACCAATCAGGAAATGAGTCATTGTAACAAGGAGGAACCAATCAGGGAAGTTCTACAAAATAAGCTGTTGTTGCAAAAAA
>JANRMT010062796.1:89982220-90060128 GCA_026402145.1 Polypterus bichir lapradei | reverse complement strand
TGTCAATATGGGGTGCTGTGTGTACATTAATGAGGGAAAAAATTAATGTAAATGATTTTAGCAAATGGCTGCAATATAACAAAGAGTGAAAAATTGAAGGGGGTCTGAATACTTTCCGTACCCACTGTAAGACTAGGGGGCTTCGCCCCTTGCTCACTTCACTCGCCAACCCCCCGGCCTGTGCTACGCGCCAGCCACTTCACGTCTCCACTGCTCGCGTATGTGGATTTCACTTTCACCAAACAACAAATCTTTTAATTCTCGCGGATACGCCTAGTCATTGGGAAGAAACACTATTTTTCCCTGGTTGCAAAATGAATTAGACGATCTACAAGTCTCAGACTTAAAGTTTAAATCCAAAAAATATATTCAGTCTCTTTTCACTGTTCCGTTATTTCACCAAGTAATAATTTCCATTTGTTTGCGCTAAGGGTGGCACTGTGGCGCAGTGGTAGCACTGCTGCCTTGCAGTTAGGAGACCCGCATTCGCTCCCTAGGTCCTCCCTGCATGGAGTTTGCATGTTGTCTGTGTGGGTTTCTTCTGGGTGTTTTCTCCCACAGTCCAAAGACATGCAGGTTAGTTGCATTGGCGATTCTAAATTGTCCCTAGTGTGTGTCTGTGTGTGTGCCCTGCAGTGGGCTGGCGCCCTGTCTGGGGTTTGTTTCCTGTGTTGGCTGGGTCTGGCTGAAGCAGACCCCCATGACCCTGTAGTTAGGATATAGCGGGTTGGGTGATGAATAGTTGGATGTTTGCGTTAATGTGATCTTTACTATCATTTTTTTGAGACTTTTGAATTTTAGTACTTTCATTATCTCTAACCTGCTCTGCATGTGTATTGCGCCAACGTTTTGGAACCTCTTTGCAATGTTCTACTTTGTCATCTACTCTTTGTCTTTTATTTCCGGCCCCGGGCATGGTTAAATCTCTTGGCACAAATTCTCATCTTGTGGGACTTGAAAGTATCCCTCTGAAAAAGTCATCTCTCGTCCCAGCTTTAAAAGTCTCATCTTGTCCCAGGCAGCTGAAGGACTCAAAAGAAGGTCATTCCTGGTCAGACTAGGGGGTGGCAGAGTGCTCTAATTCTTTCTCTTATCTCCCCACAGACCAAATGCGTGACTCCCATGACGTTACATCCGGTTCTGCCCCAAAAGATGTCACTTCCAGACCAGCAGAAGATCCCACCTCCTAATGACGTCATTTCCACATCCCAAGATGTTGCAGCCTGATGACCTCATTTTCAGTTCCAGTCCCAAGATCCCTCCTCTTCCTGTTTTTCAACTATATATCTGCCATGTTTCCTAATCTAACCTAGGCAACCTAACTTGTGGCAGGAATGTTTTACTGATTGGTAATCGTATGTAGTATATTCAAGAGGAAGGAGCTCCAGTCAACTAATAATATTAACCCCTGGTACAATAAATAAATAAATGAATATTGTATACAGAAAAGTACTCAGTTACTTACATAGTACTTCTGACACATCCAATTGACCCTCAACACTATAATCAAGGCCTATTATTTTAGGAATAGTTTAAATAAATGACGGATTGTTGAATGTTTATTCCTGCCTTGTACAGAATGCTGCCAGTACAGGCACTGACCTTTATAATATCATACTGGAATAAATTGGTTTGGGAAAGTAATTAATAAAAATATTACATTGTTAGGTTTCTCCAGGCTGCAGTCTGAAATGGCCAGCATGCACAAAGAAATAAAAGCACAGAAGACATGACATCACCCTTTTGCTACAGTAAAAGCATGAAATAAATATCTGTTAGCAAAACTAATTATATGAGAACAGTATGGTAGATTTTCATGCCCTTAAGACTTTTAATACTTGATTGGCACTGAAGTAAAAACAATGTGCAAGCTGCATGCTAACAGTCAGCACCTGGATTTGAACCCAGTTTGTAGTAGTGCCAACCACAATGCCAAAGTCAAACAACAACTAGATCTAAACAGAAGGCATGGAATGGTGTTATTTAGTCCAAATATTTTAGTGTAGCGTAACCTCGAAGAGGGCAGTTTTAGGCATTAGATGAAGAAGTATATGAAGAGCAGTCTAATAACAACAAATAAGAAAATCTGCCCATGGTGTAACATTCTGGTACATTTACAGAGCATTTTAAATATTTCTACTTACTCCATCAAATAGTTAGTTATCACAATTGTGTTTTGATTTTTAAATATTTTTGTAACACTGAGTCATATCCAAAAATAGCAGTAGTAATGGAATGGAATTACATGTACTAGTAGAGTACATGCATATATATATATTGTTTTTAATACTAATGGACTACCTACAGCAACAGTGACATATCATTTCTAAAGTCTAAACAGCTGAAAATTTAAATAAAATGTCTTACACATTCACACTGCAAATAACACATTAGCAAATTTCTCCCCATCTTGGAGTGAAAATGTGTTTTTTTATGAGGAAGCAACAATCTGATTATAATTTAAAAGTATAAAATTTAAAAGTTCAAAATTATACTTAAGTTTAAAGTTGCATTTAACTACTGTGGCCTGCGGCTGGGGGTGAAGCCCAGCCGGGACGCCGAGGAGGACCGGAGGAGGGCTTGTGCCTCCTCCAGACCACGAGGGGGCGACCGCCCTGGTTGTGTTGGGGGCCATGGGTAGAGGGCATGGAAGCCCAACCCTGTAGGGGCCTGTGGGCACCGCCAGGCGGCGCCCCAGTGCCTGAAGAACCCTGGACCTCAGCACTTCCGCCACACCAGGAAGTGCTGGGGGGAAGAAGACTGGGGACACCCGGAGGGCTTCCGGGTGCGCAGCCGGCACTTCCGCCACACGGGGGTGTGTCTGTGGGGGATTGCAGGGAACCAGCTGAAGCCCATCCGGGTTGGGATAAAAGGGGCCGCATCCCTCCGTTCATTAGCAAGAGTCGGGTGGAAGAGGACGGAGCTCGAGAGAGAGGAGTGGAGGCGGCCAGAAGGAAAGGCATTTAGTGACTGTGAGGCCTGGACTTTGGGGGATCAGTGCTGGAGGCACTGGGTTGTGCACTAACTTGTAAATATAATTGTAAATAATAAATGGGTGTGTTGGGTGATAAACCGTTGTCCACCTGTCTGTATCCGGGTCCAGTTCCACACTACTTATAATACAACACCATAAATGCATATCTTAAATTTCAGCATACAGTACATGATATGTAAATGAATGCTTGAAACCCTTAATGCGCTGTAAGAATTTTGATGTAAGGCAGAAGCGCTACCTAATCATGACACCGTGGAGTGTGCAATGTGTTGCATGTTGATTAGCACGTGCAAGTAAGAATTTCACAGCACTGTACATCTGACAGTATTGACCCTCTGAAAGTGCAAAAATATTTGTTTCTACAGAAGATGGTGTTCTTTTTATTTTAAAACATGACTGGGAAATTCAGCAGAAGTAACTAATAAAGTAAAGCTAACGAGTGCATCCAGACTTTTTTTTAATGATGAAAGAAAGTCTATCATTAGAATTATTGTTTTACAACTTAAATGTCAAATTGGCAAAGCAAATGTACACACAATCTATATAGAAACCATATGCAAATCTTTCTATCAGTTATATGCCACCTTATTTCATGTGACTTTATGTAAAACCCAGCAGATTACAGCACCAGTTTTGATTGTTTTGTTTCTGCCTGCTTTCATTTGTTGCACTGTTAATAACATTTCTTAATAAATTGTACTGGGACTGCTGGGGGGACTCTTGACCAAAACCAAAGTCTCTGGAGATGATTTCCATCCCCAACATGCACCTTTATTAACTTGGACTGGTGTTGATAGTGTAATGGTGAAGGGAATGTTTCATTTGCACGTATTATGCATTTCCATCAATGATAGTTTTGGAATGAAAATTCTTTTAGGTCTACACAGACCTGAGAAAGGCATCCTGGGAATCTATGCTCAGGAGGGTGTGTGCATGGTTAGTTGCGACCTGAGAACATGGCTGCCTGCAAGTCCTTGGAGAGATATTGACTTAGATCAGTACATTGAATTTGGGAAAGTGGGTACAGATGCTCTAGTATGTTACCTCAAGTTAGTGGTGTGAGGTGGAAGCCAGTGTCATAGATGTGCAGTAATTGAATTGCAGCAGAGAAAAAGTTCATTGGAATTGCATGGAAGAAGCCATGGTAAATTGGACCAGTGGCAGTGGCATGGGGCACTACAAAAGGAAACATCCATCCATCCATCCATTATCCAACCCGCTACATCCTAACTAGTAAACCTCATGTGATGGAGCAAAGAAAACAGCACAACTGATAACAAAATGTAAGAAATGAAAAAAATCAGAAAAAATGAAGATCTATCAACATATTATTTTTTCATACAGTATAAACACCAAATAACGGTATTAAAAGATATCTCAACATCAACATCAAATACTCAACACCTAAGGCAGAAATGCAAATGAATATGCATAAATTTCCAATTTATGTTCAGTGGGCAAAGTGCTAAAACATATTGTAAATATTTAATGAATGTGATTCGTAATAATGATGATGAGTGCTCCAAAACTGCAAGATGTGCAGACATCCTATGAATTGCATCACAAAAATCAATCAATGGGTTGCTATGATCAGAGGGCTGCGGCAAAGCGAGATTTTAATAAATAATTGCAGGTCCCAGAGTGTGCAGGCTCTGAGCAGGAGCAGGTGCATGTGTGAGCATGCACACACCACTCCGAGGTTGATTGGGCTGCTTGGCTGATCACATATTCATGTTCAATTGCGAGCGGGTCAGTGAAGTGCTTTATTCACATCTCAGAGCAGATGGAGGACAGTGCTTGCACCCAGTAGTTTCTATAAAGGGAGCCTGCACAGCATACAGTATTTGAGAGATGAAAGGAGAATCAAGAGAAGAAAAAACAAAGGTTAATGCAGCGTTTCTCAACCTTTACGTATTTGCGAGCCGAGTTTTCATAACAGTTTTAATTGCGCCCCCCTAACGTTTTTTTGAAAGGAGCCCACTAAAACCAATTTGTTCTTTTTTAATTAATGATGTATCATAGATGCATATTTTATTATACCTACTTAACTTTTATCGACATTTATCTAACTCTATATTTATTTTTCTAGTATCAGAATGTAGTTTAAGTTCATTTGTTTTGGTTTCAATAGATGTATTTTTCATATTTTCGATTCTTGTTTTCTTTTTTTCACATCTTCGCGCCCCCCTTTTTGTTACTTCGCACTCCCCTAGGGGGGCCCACCCCACAGTTTGAGAACCACTGGATTAATGAAAGAGAGATAAGCAGGATTGAGGAAATGCCCATGCGAGTGGAATGGAAGGTTGGAAGATGGCCCAGATAGTAACGCAAGAGACGCTTCTGCTGAGCGATTTGGGGAGAAGAAGCGATCGACCACTCCAGCAAGGCTCCTGTGTTAGGCCAAGGAGTGGCTGCAGGAATTGGAGCAGTAAGGCTCGGCATGGCGCCCCACTGATTGCAGAGGGACTGGCAATGGGGATCCAAGCTGTGTTAGGTTGGACTGCGCCTGTTGATGGTGATCTCCACTGGCTGCAGAGATCCCATCTGGAGTAAGCACAGGAGACGTCAGTTTTTAGAAAGGAGGCACTGTGGCTCGGGATTGGTTTTTAAAGGACAGATTCTGTCTAGGATTTTAACCTCATTTTTATGGGATTTATTTATTGGGCATTTTTAACCTCCACGATCATATGATTTTTTGGATTATGTATGTGAAGATCTTTTGCACTGCACATTTGGACACTATGATTTTTAAATAAAAGCACTTCAGCACTTTGTATCAGGCCCTTGCTGGCTGTGTGCCCAGTGCATCCTCTGGTATGTTATTGAAAGGTCCAGGTTCAAGAGGCTCCTGGGAGCAACAAGTTATCGTGAAGCCGACTAGACCATCACAGTTCCTGAAAAGAACTCTTGCCTTTAAGCCCAAAGGTGGAAAAGAAATGTTCACTGTGGACATATACACACATGAGCAAGGGTTGAAAGGTCTACCCCATTAACCCAGAAACTAGACTAGACTAGCAGCTCCAGGCAGTGAGAAAATTTTACATACTCCAAAAAAGCAATGTTTTTCTAGATGACAAATTGCATTAAACATATAGAAGAAAACTGGAGAATGTTGATGGTGACAAGGAAGAAGAGTTTATAAATATTTTAACAATTTATTAAATTACTGAGATCACTTTTTAAATATGCACAGCAGTGCCTTCTGTTATGGAATGGTGTGGAACGAGCCCTGGACACAGACAGGTGGACAACGTTTTGTCACCCAACACACACATCTTTATTTACACTATTTACAGTTTTACTTTACTGCACAACCCAGTGCCTCTGCACCAAACCCCAAAGTCCAGGCCTCTCCTTCCAGTGCCTGCCTTCTTCGGGCCGCCTCCACTCTTCTCCAGCAAGGCTTCGTCCACTCCTCGTCCGACTCCAGTCCTCGAATGAAGGGAGGCGGCCCCTTTTATACAAGCCCGGATGGGCTCCAGGTGCTTCCCGACACTCCGCCACGGACACTCCCCTGTGTGGCAGAAGTGCCGGCCGCACACCCGGAAGCCCTCCGGGTGTCCCCAGTCTTCTTCCCCCCAGCACTTCCTGGTGTGGCGGAAGTGCTGAGGTCCAGGGCTTTCCAGGCACCGGGGCGCCCCCTGGCGGTGACCATGGGCCCCCGCAGGGTTGAGCTTCCAAGCTCTGCACCCGTGGTTCCCAGTGTAACCAGGGCAGTCACCCCCTCGTGGTCTGGAGGAGGCGCAAGCCCTCCTCCGGTCCTCCTGGGCGTCCCGGCTGTGTACCACCCCCAGCCGTCTGCCACAATGGAATACCATAAAAATGATATTTTTTATAGTTTACTTATCTTGTGTAGTTTGTAACAATAGCCAAGTCAAGTCAAGTCAAGTTGGGGAGCATGCACAGGTACAGTGCGTTGCCGCACCCACTACACGACGATACAACTCGGGATCCCATTTGGAAACCCCCAGGCAGAAACGCGGTCCAGTCACACCATCCAGAAATGACCCTCTGCCGCAGCCAGGTGTTAAGTGGGTGACCCCTTGGCCTGGTCCAGCCACTTGGGTCCCCAACAATTAGGATTTCATGAGCCGGATCACCCTTTGGGAAACGCGCCACATGGCTGTAGTGCCGTAACTGACGCTCCCTCACAATGCAGGTAATGTGCCTCATTCGGGACTCCATGAGCAACCGCTCATTCGCCACAAAGTCAAACCAACGGTACCCAAGGATTTTCTGAAGAGACACAGTACCAATGGAGTCCAGTCTTCGTCTCAGGTCACTGGATAGCGTCCACGTCTCGCAACCATATAGCAAGACAGGAAGCAACAGGACTCTAAAGACTTGGACTTTCATCCTTTTGCATAGATATCGGGAGCGCCACACACCCCTTTCCAGCAACTTCATGACCCCCCATGCTCTCCCAGTCCGTCTACTGAGTTCATAGGAAGAGTCACCAGAGACATGAATGTCACCACTAAGGTAAGTAAACCTCTCAACTATGTCGACATTCTCAACACAAACAGACACACTGCTGATGGCCGTGCCCAAGAGGTCATTAAAGGCCTGGATCTTGGTTTTTATCAGGACACTCGCAAGCCCAGACACTCAGACTCCTCGCCGAGTCTCTCGAGCGCCCAGATCAGAGCCTCCATTGACTCCCCGAAGATCACAGCATTGTCAGCAAACTCAAGATCCGTGAATCTTTCTTCACCAACAGATGCCTCACAGCCGCTGGACCCTACAACCTTGCCCAACACCCAGTCCATACAAGCATTGAACAGAGTAGGAGCAAGAACACACCCCTGACGAACCCCAGAATCAACTGGAGAAAACATAGAAGTCCTGCCTCCACTCTGCACAGCACTCATAGTACCAGTGTACAGGCCGGCCATGATATCCAGCAACCTCGAGGGGATCCCGTGAACCCTCAGGATGTCCCACAGGACAGCTTGATCATCTGAGTCAAACGCTCTGCGAAAATCGACACAGGCTGTAAAGAAGAAAAAAAAATGGCCAAGAAAAATTTGAGTCTCATGTTTTTAAGGAGAACGGAGATAACAATGTTACTGATAGAATGGGAACCTATGGGGAGCAAAGCTGGAACATCCATGAAAAACTTTTATGTTACTCAAGCCGCGTAATCAACATGTCAAGTGATCTAGTCCCATGCTCACCATGTGCAAAACATATGTGTTTTGTTGCTAGAATATTGTTAAATAAATACGTCTGTAAAATTAAAATAGCCCATTAACAGGAAGGCCATTCACAAGGGGTCATGCTTTTGAATTTAAGGCAGGATTCTTGACCAATGAACAAGGAGTAGAAGCAGGTTTTCACTACAGACCACATGAGGTAATTAACAAATAAAACATTTTGTTGATTGAAGTATTCCTTTAATATACAGATGGCACTGATATTGATGCTAAAGGAGTAGCCTTTAAATGCCACAGCATATCTAAGCATTGTTGTTCACCAAGTGCATCCCTTGTATACTGACTTGCAACCAACAGTAATAGGAATAATATGATCAGGAAATACACTTAGATACAGAGAGAGGTCAGAATCGGGAGTCAAAAAAATCTTTCTTCAAAGCCAAATTGTAGACAAACATCAAAGGGTGAAAAGAGGAACAAGGATTCGAAAACCAGAAGATCAAATGAGAAGTCTTTTAGAAGCTCCTAAATAAGTGATTTTTTTAAACAAACTCAGATACCCCCAGAAGTGCTCAAGTTGACTTAATTACTGCCCCTCTGATGATGTCAGAGATGTCAAGCTCTCTTCATTCTTCTAGGAATGTTCCAATTCAGATTACAGATGCGAAAAGATTGAACATAGCAGCACCAAAATAAAAAACAAATTGGTGCCACAGTAAAATGGAAATAAAAATCATAATCCTCAGAAGAACCAAAAAATTTGGCCTCAAATTAAAAATCTCTGAGAAACGACATATACAATGTCATATTTCATGCAAGATATCAAATAAGAGAATTTATGAAAATCACTAATCGTAACACCTTTATGGCCATGGTCTACCCTTTAATCAAATGGATCCTTGCTGCAGAATAATGTGATGTGTAATAAACAGAAGGACGACTGGAGACACCAAAGAAAGGTTGAAGTGCCACTCCGTTTAAAGTAATTGTCCAAGAAACTGAATACAAATAAGTGGTTGGTGGCATAACAGAAACCAGGCTTTGAAAGTGCCATCTTAGCTAACTATGCTCTAACAAAAGTGGCTTGTCTGAGCAGATCAGACACAGATTCTCTGAAGTGAGATGCCCTCCTACGTTTAGGTTTTGTGGCATCCCAGTCCACGTGGATGGGGCCTCCAGGACATTGGGGGAGGAGTTCAGTCGTTCTTAAGGGGTCAGCTTCTTGGTGCTGCAGAGACAAAAAGATGATGCGATTAGTGACCGTGCCACCACTTGTTTTGGGGTGGTATTACACACCTTAACAGAATCTAGATGGTGATCCTGAGACACCCATGATTGGCATATATCACAAAACATACATCATCTCTAGTTAGTCAGAAGAAATAACAGTTATTTCAGGTACTCCCCTGTCTTGCACAATCCCCAGATTTCAATGCAACAGATTCACTTTTGGCATAGGATGGAACAGGGCTATTGCATCATGAACGTGCAGCTGAAGAATCTGTGCGGCGCTATGGAGAGAAAAACATACCAAAATCTCTAAGAAATGTTTCCAGTACCTTGTTGAATCATTGCTTTCCAACAAATTCAGGATGTTCTGGAGTCAAAAGGACATTCTACCTATTACTAGTTAGGTGGATCTAATAATAATGTGGCCACTGAATGTGTATATTGTAAGCAGTACATATTTACTTCTTAATAACCTGAGTCTCCATGCCTATTTGTTGCACATACTACAGTATAAGCGGAAGTACTACAGACACCTAAAGAATAAATGTTCCCTCTGTGAGCACCTGTGGTGGAAAGAGTTCTAGCATATAGAGTGACAAATATTTTTTAAGTCTTCATGTGTAAACTGGATAAAGCAAATGTAATATTACATAATGTTTCTGGAGGCATGTTTTCCCTGATTGATGGAAGCCTATAAGCCATCCATTACGGCAGGGGTGCCCACACTTTTTTGGCTTTTAAAATGACCAGGTCGAAATGATCTACCTACATTAAAAATGCTATACATATATATATATATATATATATATACGGTATATATATATTGTGATGGATGTCCAGCAAGAGATGCCGGCCCTCACCCCCAGGCCGCCAGGAGGAGCTCTCCCGACAGCATGGACGTGCCCCGAGTTCCAGCAGGGCCTCATGGACTTTGTAGTTTTTATACACAGCCCTGCTGGATACCTTGGGGACCACAAGGAGTCGCTGTAGCGAGGCTCGTAGACTCATATGTGCCCTATAACCTGGAAGTGCGTCCTGGTCACGTGAACGGGAGGAATGACGTACTTCCAGGTTGAAGAAAAAGAGAAGTTTTACCTGACCCGGAAGTGATAGAAAGTCACATGGACTGAGGGACAAACACTTCCGGGTCAAGGACTATACAGGACTGTGGGAAATCCCAGACGGACGAGCTGAGTTGGGAGGCAGGGTGGTTAAGCGTCTGGGAGATTGGAGGATTGGATTATTGTTTTGTTTATTGAGTATTTGGGAGTGGAAGGTGCTTTGTGCACTTATTATTATAATAAATCAATTATTTAGACTTTTATCTGGTGTCTGACGTGTGGTCTGAGGGTACAAGGGTGCGAGAAAACCCTAATCTGTCATAGCTGTATACATCCTGAATATACTTTATACATAAAATATATGTTGTCATACCTTGCATAACTGAATAACCCTTATGGCACAATAACAATTCAATACATTTATGGTCACTACAGTATTTGGATGTAATAATCTTCATGTGGGAAAAGGCTGACTCGCATAAATAAGTAGAGCCAAATAATGCAGTCAAGAAGGTAGCTCTTGGAAGGACTTCTTATGCTTAATGATCGAGTGACTCACCCAGAACGATGCTTTGGTGTGTCTGCCTTTGCTTTTGAATTCAGTCGAGTGAAAAATGACGACTGTCCGATTAACTGCGATTTTAATTTCCTCTCTTTTCTCCTTCTCAGGTCGCTTTTTTTGGAAGGAAGTCAGTTTTGTAGTTTTTATGAACAGATCGAAAGCGCCTTTCCACATTTTCCTTCTTTGGAATAGCAATGATAGATTGACAGATCAGACAAACGTACTTCCAAAGTGACATTGTGAGAAAAAAAATCCTCTTCCAATTCCACATCCAGCCCATACCGTCCCCAAACAATTTTTTTTTTTAAATCCCTTCTTTAGTCAATATAAATTAAAAGGCTAACTAGATCACAGCCAGAGTTTTGCAGTAGCTCGCTCGTTTGATCGTAAGTGCGGGATGACCAGTGTGTTAGAAGAAAAGAGATCTCAGACTGGCCGCCCTGTATGTCAATCAAGTGGCAAATGCCATAGGGAGGATATACGTATGATAGATTAATGTTTAAAAAATTTTTTTTTGAATGCAACACAATCTACCTACACTACCTTTGCGATCTACCGGTTGATTGTGATCGACGTCTTGGGCACCCCTGCATTACGGGAAGGCCATAAACTGACTAAACAAAGCAGGAAGAGGATGAGTTGTACCTGTGTGCTTTCACTGGTAACTGAACAGAAAGGGACTGGAGAATTAATTCTATTGGTCTAAAGTATGGCTGCTTATGATTGGTTTTGAATTGTAGGCCATTCTGTAGTATGATGCCCCATTGGTTTGTGTTTTGAGTAAGACTGGTATAAAGTTGGTGTCCTTGCCTTCACCTCTGTCTCTCTAACCATATGGCAATGAAGAGAAGACCATGATGAAGACAACTCTGTCTCGACAGCCATATTAAGACAGGCACGTGAGCTGTTTCAGTACCCCATTCAATAGCCATGTCATAGCAAAGCAAGCTGGACTGACGATAAGCTAAGAGCCGCCTATGGACACAAGATGCACTGCTACTTAGGCTGTAAGGGTATGGTTTGCCAATATTCACATATTATTCTGCTTCCTTAATATTTAATCAATAAAACATAATTAAATGTGCAACTTAACTCTTGCCTATTCACTCTGTCTAATTGCTTGAGGTAAAAGATGTAGAAGGTAAGTATATGGTATTTATGGGATTTCACACATTATATTAAGATCTACTGTACACAATTAAGAGCATGAAGAGGAAAATAGAGTCACCAAGGGACCTTACACCATAAAACTGCACCTTATTATTACTGGCACCAGGGTCTGCTCATTGTTAAATAAAACAATTGCAAAGTATACACTGATGAATTAAGAAAAATTAAAATTAAGAAAATAAAAATATTTAAAATCAGCAGATCCTGCCTACTCAAAAGCAGCATATATAGCATTTAGCTAAATGTATTAAAAAGGTAAATCACACACAGCAGTCCATTTATCTATTAAGTCTGAAGAAATCTGTTTAGACAGTTATTCAGTTCATGGAAGGAATTGGGCATTGGTTAAGGAGATATCCAAAATTAAAATCAGGTCACAGATATAATTTTGCCCTTGGAACAACTTTGTTAAATCACTGTCTAGCAGAAGGGTGTAAAAGATCATCTCCTGGAAGAATGCTGTTGTTGCTGTCCTCTTTTAGTGTTTTTCAGTTTTTTAAAAGGTCTTTTAATGAGATTTTATTTCTGCCATCTAATTGAATTCCTTTCCTAATTCTGCTTCTTGTTTCTCTATTTAAGATCTCAATTGGTGGGTTAAAAATAGCCTATAAAATGTCTTTACAAGCTTCATTTTAGCAGGCAGGTTTACATTTGGTCTCTTTGGGACTTTACCGCAGTGGCTGTTCCATTATTTCTGTTTAATTGCTTCCCCTCTCTACATTTTAGCCACATTTAAATTTATAGTCATTGGTGTGCAGCCACAACATCCTTGTAATATTTGTCAGTTGCCAGTATAACCTTGACTTATTCATCTGCTTCTGTACTTGATAAAGTGACTGACCTTCTACAAATATTTTAGCCTTCTAAAGAAATATGGAGCTCCATGTGGAACAGTTCATCATATCTGGTCATGCTTTGATGAAATCAAACAGAAGAAAAAGTGGAAATATGAAAATGATAGGCCTGATTAATGTCAATGTCAATGTCAATTTATTTATATAGCACATTTAAAACAACATAGGAAGCTGTGGCCAAAGTGCTTTACAATAATCGAATAAAAGAAAACAAACAACATTAATAACATAAATAGAAATAAAATATAAGAACATAAATAAAGTACATAATAAATAGAAGTAATCTATACTAATAAAAGGCAAAGCCCTCACTCACTCACTCACTGACTGACTCATCACTAATTCTCCAACTTCCCATCTCGGTAGAAGGCTGAAATTTGGCAGGCTCATTCCTTACAGCTTACTTGATAAAGTTAGGTAGGTTTCATTTCGAAATTCTACGCGTAACAGTCATAACTGGAACCTACTTACGTACATATATACGGCCATAGCCTGCAGCTCAGTCGCCGTGTGAGGCGGAGTTACATCCCTCATCGTAATTGAGTGCCTGCCCATATAAGGCCGTCCGTCAGCAGCAATCCAATAGACACGCTGCCGCTAAATATTTGCGGGTGAAGGACTGTGCTTATGCAAACGAAGATAAGATGGTCAGGGATAGACTAGTGTTTGGCACAAACTCAGCGAAAGTGCAAGAGAAACTTTTAAGTGCCAGATCATAGCTAACATTAAATAAACCCGTGGACATGGCAAGATCGCACGAGATAGCACAAGAACAGCTGAGAACCTTCGATGCATGTACTCCGAGCGGCTCACGTGAGCTGACTTTGCAGGACTGGGAAAGGTAAACCCATTCATGCAGTGTGTGATGTCTCAGATAAAGAGGAAGACAAGCTGTTTATTGATGCAGTAGGAAAGGAACAACCCTCTGAATCTGAACAAGCCTTTGTAGACATATCAATAGGAAAGCAAGGTGTAAAGCTTAAGTTTAAATTATGTTCATAGACAAACTGCCGCTAAATATTCGCAGGCAAATCCACAACTTAATACCGGGAATGCCTGTTAAACATCTTAGATTCACGAGTACCGATTTGGGTAGTGAACACTTCGATGAATGAAACCTGTTATCTTTACAACGGTTGACAACGAAGATGAGATGGTCAGGGATAGACTAGACAAACACGGAATGTAACTTGAACACAACACATCCTCCAAATACGAACCTGATTGAAAGAAATAATGATAATCAAATACTTGATGACAGCAACACTCATAACAGTCACAAAACAATTACATTGACAATCATGTTACGTTATTTTTAAAATGTTTCCTTTTCTTTTTCATAACTTCTTTAACACACTACTCCTCCACTGCAAAGTGCGGGTATTTTGCTAGTGTTATATAATCACAATGAGGAAATCATCAGTATTACTGAAGGTCACAGAAAGCAAGTGAATAGAAATGAGTCTTTAATCTCGTTTTGAACAGTTCAATTTTAGACGATTCCTTTATGTGAGGAGGTAAAGAGTTCCACAGGTGAGGGGCAGCAGCTGTAAAAGCCCTGTCTGTCCCCCTTAGTTTTACACTTGGTATGAAGGACAACAAGAGACAACTGACCAGAAGATCTAAGCACACTAGATGGCTGGTGTAAAACAGGCAATTCAGATAAATAGGCAGGAGCAAGCTCATGTAAAGATTTAAAAACTAACAAGATTTTAAAATCAATTCGAAAACTGACAGGCAGCCAGTGTAAAGAAGCTAAAATAGGAGAAACAGAATCAGACTTTCTTTCCCCAACCAGAAAGCGAGCGGCAGCATTCTGGACAAACTGTAACCTTTGTATCAGGGATTTGTTAATCCCAGAATACAGTGAGTTGCAGTAATCGAGGCGAGAAAAAATAAAAGCATGAGTAGCTTTCTCAAGATCCCTAGAAGATAAAAAAAAAGGCTTGATCTTACCTAATAGACAAAGCTGGAAAAAGCAACTCTTGACTACAGAATTTACTTGTTTCTCAAAAGACAGGTTACTGTCAAAGATAACACCTAGATTGCAGACTTGAGGTTTGCAAAAGACAGAGAACGAGCCGAGAAGTCCAAGACCAATTTGGGCTTTAGCTGATAGATCCACTATAAGCACCTCTGTTTTATTTTGATTCAGAAATTAAGAAAACAGATTAAGAAAACCATTCATTGAGAAGTATGAAACGTAATCTTTGTAGCCTCCTTAGAGTTATGTTTAACCTCAGAAAAACAAGTTTAAAAGATTTTTTTCAACAGTAATTATAATTGTAATTACATGTAACAGAAACAAGTATATACCAAATTGTCAACATAAATAGAGTAGGAATGGTATGTCTAGTGTCCACTGTTGTACTGATACAAATTTAGTACACTGTTTTGCCTGTAGACTGGAAGTGGACGGGAGATGAAACACTCAAAACCAGAAACAAGCTGAAACCCAGAAGACGTAACCTTTTGCATCAAAGCCTAATTGCTAATCAGAATTAAAAGTCAGAGAGAAAACGAGATTTCAAGATGGGTCCAGCTGCAGACCTCTGCAGCTCCACGATTCAGTAGCTCCACTGGACTGCCAATGGGATTGCAGTTTTTTGTCACTTGATTTACTTGACTTGAGTCAGATAACCTTTACCCTTTTTTAATCTTAACCATAGTATAACCAGGTGTTATTACTGATGCATAATATAAAGCAACAACCTCGTCAATGGAGTGGAGCTCTGGAGGTCCACAGCTAGAGTCTGTTGGAAATTTCAGAAACCAGGAATTCAAGAAATAATACATTTTATTTATATAGCACCTTTCCCATGCTCAAGGCACTTACAGAATATAAGAAAGAACGGCAGGGTATACAGTATATAGCATTGTACAAACCAAATAAATAAATAAAGAAGACTGCGACAGTGAATTCAGAGAAAAAAAGCCTAACAGACAACATAATTGATGGTCTAGCCCACACTTATACAGGTTACATGAGTGTCAGAGGGGGACTTTTTTTTTTCACTGGGTGGTTCCATTAGGCACCCATTATTGGGACTGGGGGTGAGAAGTTAAAAGGCTGTCTGCAGGAAGTAGGTATTTGCTGTATTGCAAAGGAGTCACCACTTTGAAGTTTTTGGTTGGTTGAGATTACAAACAATACCAAGTTGTGATAACAGAACTGCTCCTTCCTTGGAGGATGTCTGTGTTTACCTGACTTGGAAATTAACATGTTTGACAATATTGGCTTCTAAACAGCAGATCTGTACTCATTAATGGGTGGTAACAATACATTTTGTTAACTTGTGTTTTCATTATTTGTTAAACCCAGGAATTTTAGATGTGCCATTGTTTAATCCGATTGTCCAGAACTGATAATTGCAGGAACTGAAGGAGATTTAAGCTTCTGGGCAGCAGAAGGCAAGGAGAGGGATGGTCCACTGAGAACGCTGCCAAGACACTCAGACAGAGCACAGAGGCTCGTAGGCAGACGAGGGTACCTGGCTGGCACGACGTTAGGCACAAGGACGGCAACACTTACTTCCAGGGAGTAAGAGACAGCTCCACAAGGAGACGCCGGTTGTGAGTCCAGCGAGAGAGGGAAGCCGCATGAAAGGACCAAGCAAAGCTGGCAGACGAGAAATGAGGTGTGCCTAGGTCACAGCAACATAAGGAACCCAGAGTGGAAAAAAAAAAGGAACGACAAAGAGACGCTGACAGGGATTCAACAATTTGACACAACTTCCGTTGGGAAATGAGTGTCCGGTAAACAGAGTGCATCGGTGGACAGTCAAACGATTAAGTGTTGGGGTAACACAGTGCACAAACTGGAGTCTGCACCACTAAAGGTTCTATCCTCCAATTCTGTTTTTGATGGACTTTTAGAGTGTGGACTGTGTGTTTTCCTTTTTTAAAAAGGAAATTCGTTCTTGATATTGTTAGATTTTGTTTATGTTCATTTATCTTTCTTTTTAATGTACTTAGGATTGTCTGGTGTAATAGAAGTTACTGTTGCTTCTCCTGAAATTACTGCTGTGTGTGTGTTTACTCTCTGCCCAATTTAAAGAAACCTGTGTGCTATTATTGGTATATTTCAGGAGTTCCCAGTCTCTTAATAAAACTGGGTGGCGTAGTCGGATATTTACGTAAATGGTGTCTAAGTTAGATTACCTGTAAGTGTGACCAGACACCTGTCACATGAGCATCTTGACAGAGAGGTAAACTGAAAGAAGGGTAATAAAGTCAAATAGAGCTGAAAGCCTTCCTGAACAGATGAGTTTTGACTTGTTTTTTAAAAAAATTCATGGAGTCAGCTGATCTCATTAATTTCGGTAGGTCATTCCAGAGTCTGGGCGCTATACAGCTGAAGGCCCTGCTGTCACCCATGGAGTCTAGATTAGTGTGGCGCACAACAAGATTGCCAGAATCAGAGGACCTTAGTGGGCAGACAGGCACTTAGTGATGGAGAAGGTCACTGATGTAGTTTGGTGCGAGGTTATTTAAGGTTTTGTAGGTTATCAGTAGAATTTTATATTCGATTCTGTAAGACACAGGGAGCCAGTGAAGACAGAGCAGGATGGGTGTGATGTGCTCGCTGCTGCTGGTTCGAGTAAGGACTCTTGCAGCCGAGTTTTGAATAAGTTGGAGCTGTGAACTCGTATAAGATTAGAAGGGGCACCTGCCAGCAGCGAGTTACAATAATCGATGCGGGATGTGATAAAAGAATGAACAAGTTACTCAGCATTAGAAAAGGAGAGGAAGGAGCGGACACGGGATATGTTACGGATGTGAAATTAAGAAAGTTTCTTAATGTGATTTATGTGGGCGGAATAAGAAAGGGAGGAATCAAAAATGACACCGAGTTTCTTTGCAGTAGAGGCAGGTCTGATGAGATCACCGCCAAGATGGACTGGGAAGGAGCTCATTTTATTAAGCTGCACTTTAGTCCCAATTTGCAGGAGTTCAGTTTTGTTGAAAACTTCACACATCTGGATTTGGGGACTGTCTGCCATTCTTCTCTTCAGATCCTCTCAAACTCTACCATGTTGGATGGAGATGTCAGTGGACAGCTACTGCATTTTCCGATCTCTCCAGAGAGTTCAGGCTCTGACTGGGTCAATCAAATACATTCCCAGAGTTGTCTCTAACCTGTTGTCTTTGCTTTGTCCTTAGGGTCATTGTCCTGCTGGAAGGTGACCCTTGATCCTAATCTGAGGTCCAGAGTGCTTTCAGTCTCTATCCTCCAGAGAGCTCCAGAGATATCCTGATTTCATTAACATTATCTCTCTTTGCTCCATTCTGTTTTCGTTAATGGTGTCTAGTCTCCCAGTCTCAGCCACTGTTGGAATGCTATTGCAGAGGTGAGGAGTGGTGCCTGGTTTTCTCCACACAAGACACTAATCTTGTTTTCATCAGTCTTGAGTTTCCCAACTGTGAAGTCTGAGAGTCCTTCAGGAATCTTTTTGCAAACTCCAAGCAAGCTTCTCTGTGTCTTTTACTGGGAGAGGCTTCTGTGTGGCCACTGTTTTATAATGCCCAGGTAAGTGGAGTGTTGCAGTGATGATTATTCTTCTGGAAGATTCTCCCATCTCCACACAGGTTCTCTGGAGCTCAACCAGAGTGACCATCGGGTTCTTGGTAACTTCTCTTACCATAGTCCTTCTTCCGTAATTGCTCAGTTTGACCAAATGGCCAGGTCTAAAAAGAGTTGCGGTTGTCACAGACTTATTCCATTTAAGAAATATGGAGGCTACTGTGCTCTTAAGAAACTTCAATGCTGCAGGAGTGTTTTTGTAGCTTTTCACAGAACTGTGCTTTAACACTATCCTGTCTGTAGGCTCTACAAGAGATTGGTTGGCTTGGTTTTTACTCTGAAACACATTGTCAGCTATGGGACCTTTTATAAACAGATGTTTTCCATTCCTATTCATATTCAGTCAATTGAATTGACCAAAGGTGGACTCCATGCAAGTTGCAGAAATATCTCATTCGTGACCAATAGAACATGATACACCTGTGCCACATTTTAATTATCATAGCAAAGGGTCTGACTACTTGTGTCAATGTGAGATTTCAAGTTTTTATGCTTAATACATTTGCAAAAGCTTCTAAAATCCTGTTTTCACTTTGTAGTTCTAGGGTATTGAGTGTTTAAGTGTGAAAAAATAAATTTAAATGACTTTAGCATAAGGCTGCAGCATGACAAAATTTGTAAAAAGTGAAGGGGTCTGAATACTGTAACTTGTGTGTTGATGTATATGTATAAAACTAGAGGGGTTCGCCCCCTGCTCACTTCACAAACCCCCTGGCCTGCGCTATGCGCCAGCCACTTCACGTCTCTGCCGCTCACATATTTCACCAAATAACACATCTTTTAATTCTTGCAGATACGCCTTTTCATGGGGAAGAAACACTACTTTTCCCTGATGGCAACATGAATTAGACGATCTACAAATCTCTGACTTAAAGTTTAAATCTGAACAATATATTCGATCTCTTTTCGCTGTTCCGTTTTTTCACCGAGTAATAATTTCCATTTGTTTGCACTAATGCAATCTTTAACTATCATTTTTAGAGACTTTCGAATTTTAGTACTTTCATTATCTCTAACCTGTTCTGCATGTGTATCGCGCCAACATTTTTGAATTCTTTACGATGTTCTACTTTATCTTCTACTCTTTGTCTTTTATTACCGGCCCCGGACGTAGTTAAATATCTTGGCACAAAGCCTTGTCTCACGGGACATGAAAGTGTCTCTCTTCAAAAGATCACATCTCATCCCAGGCTAAAAAGTCTCATCTCGTCCCAGGATTTTTTTATTATAATAGAGAGATGATATAGTGTTTAGTAAATTGTTCTTATTGTATTATAGATGTATGTTTAAATATCCTGTGTCTGCACTCTGTAAAGTGAGCTTCACAAGAAAAAACTGAACCAAATTGGTTTAAAATATAAATTTATAATTAGATTAGAATAAATTAGCTTTCATGTTGTTCTCTGATTCTGATTCTGATTCTGACAATACATCTATTCTGATCTAACAAAAAATCAATTGTGTCTCTGCAGGCCACCTTGTTAGTTGTGCATGTGTCTGGTCATTATTTATAGGATTTTATAGGTCCAGCAGGTGGTCAGAGCCCTGGAAAATAATAAAATTACATAAAGGCAAGATCTTATTGAATAAATGTACATATTACAAGCTAAGAAAAAACATTCTAGTAAAAACTGTCTTCTGTAGCATATTCCTTATTTTATTAACTGAGCATGGAAACAAAGCATTAAATTAAAGATTGAGTTTAATCTGATTCTCAGATTACTGTATATTACATATTATATATATAACATAGTTACAATAAAAAATCCACCAAAAAAACAACAGTAGTCAAAGCAACCACATGCAAAATGTACATACACATATATAATACATAGATCTTTTAAACTATAAGTCATATTCTTAAAGTATGTAAATAAATGGTGAAGAACTAAAAGTAATTAGTTCTTGTGTTTACTGCACTGTACATATGGCATACACCCAGAAATGGTGGGAATTTCATAAAACACCACTGCAAAGCAAACAGTAATAATATGTCATAGTGCATTAAAAGTGTGACACTGAGTCTGTCACTGAAGATCAAACATTCATTGAAAGCTCCCTTTGGACAACAGATTAATTTTTGAAAATGGCATTTAAACCATGTGCCACTACAAAAAGAGGAAGAAATGAGAATAGCAAAGATTTATAACATTTAATCAAAACGATTGGCCTAATTCTTACAAAGTAATATGAACAGATCTAGTCATTATTCTAAATAGTGTATGATTGGGAACATTATAACTTCTCAAATTTTGGTAGGTGGGACTTTGTAGAATTTGGGAATTCTAATGTTAAATGTTGTGCCTCCTTTGGAAGATTAAATTATTTTTGAAAATTTTATTTAGAGCAGGCTTGCATCTATCTTGGGATCACACAGCACGCCCTAGACTACATGCATTAGCAAGTGCTACAGGATAAGCAGGAGCCAAGTCATTGACAACATTATATGATAAAGGGATAATTTAAAATTAGTTTTAAACTTAACTGGAAATGAATATAATGATTTAGGAACTCAAGTTACCTTCTAGCCCTGGCTATGATTTTCTCTGCCAAGTTTTACATTTGCTGCAGAGTAGCTAGCAGAAAATATGATACTATACTGTCAGTTTATGGTCAAAATATACTGTAGTGTTGTTTATTTATAATTACTTAACAAATTCAAATAGATTTATATTTTACCATAACTTGTATTAACACAGTAGCTTCTTTGCTATTTTTCTTAATTTTCTTCTTTTTAATCGACTTTGTGTGCAGAATGCTCTTTCTTTATATATACATGGATTCATTTATACACATGCAATAAGCAATCAAGTAATGTGATAGACAGTAGGACTTCAGGGACTTTCAAAACTTGAATTGATGTTATTTTAGAAGAATTAAGAGGATAGGACTCGCGATCTTTGTTGGGCTGAATGGCTCGCACTCTCCTGGATTGTTCTAATGTTCTAAAACCTAAAGAGCAGCAGGTACTTAAAATTAATTGCAAACTCAGTGTCATTTGCTTTTCTGTACTGTACTCACAATAAGCAACCAATTTAATAACAGGATGCTTGTAGTAGTCTTTATCACAGCTACTGAGACTTGTGTTTCATTCTTAGGCAGGTCATTTTGTGGAATATGCGTGTTGCACAACACTTATAAGGGGACTATAATTTCCAGTTAATACAAGTTTTCATATAAACAGTCCTGGTAAAATTAAGTGAGAATGTTTGTTAATGTACTCTCTGATGGGTTCTGTCCAGGATTATTTAATACCTTGCATCCAAAGCTACTAGAAGAGGCCACAGCTCACTTGGGGTAAGGTGATTTGGAAAAAAAAATGGATTTCTGTTTTAATAATACAACTATCTAACTTCAAAATTATTTCAAATAAATAATATGGCAAAATCTTAATAATTATTATCCAGACAACTATTTAATCCCATAAAAGTTAAATCCATCTGAATTGATCATTATATTAAAGACATAAACTGGGGAATAAAATGATGTTTAATCAAATCTGATTAACAGAAGAAAATTACTTCTGCCCATAGAATTGATTAGAATACATAATTGAATACACAGGGTGGCTTGGGAACCACTATTGTACATACTTTACCAGGTTCTTAATACTCATTTCCAGGTAGGAAGAAGGACAAGGTAGTTTGGAATAAAGCATAGAATCACAAGGCTTGGAGATTTACAGTTCAAGTACATGTATATCATTCCTAGGATCATTTAACCAGTGATCCTAGTAAATATACAAATCCTCACAGAGAGTGAGTGAGTGGCCTTGTCACCATGTCGGCAGGGGTTCCTTTGTGGAGTATGGAGTTGCATGCTGCTCCATGTTCATGTGGATTTCACCAAAGATTCTTTGGTCTGTCACAAACTCGACAAAGAGCCATAGCAAGGTTTACGGCAGCCACCCATATATTATTTCCTGACTGAAAAATTGAATAAAGTGATAGCACTGAAGTGCACAAATCAGAGTTCAAAACAGAGCTTAGGGGACAGGGGAAAGGTGGCGGCTTTTAAAAGCCAGTATAGGAAGTGACTTCAAAGGAGCCAGAACCGGAAGGGTCTTCATCCATAGGCTCGGGCAAAGAAATGACATCAGAGGGGCCAGAACTGGAAGGGTCTTCATCCTTAGGCTCGGACCTGGAAGTGATGTCAAAGGGGTGGGAACCCAAATTGATGTCATCAGGGCCAGGCGGAATTTCCCGTGAACGGTCTGCAGAAAAGCAAGAAAAGTGCACTCTGCCACATCCCAGTCTGACTCAAAATTAGCCTCATTCAAGCCCTTTAACTGCTCCCATCTGCACGCGTGTGACAGCTCCTATAGTCCTAAAATACAGTACCTACAAAAATTATTCACCACTTGAAAAATTTCACATTTTATTGTTATGTAATATTTGGCTTCCTTTACATTAATCAACAGAAAAACTGTTTAATGAACAAAGATTTATCTCTTCAAAATGGTCTAAATTAATTACAAATATAAACACTAAATAATTAAATGCATAAGTATTTACACTCATCGAGTCAGTATTGGAATAGATGCAGCTTTGGCAGTATTCTAAGCCTTGAGTCTGCGTACACAGGTCTCAATCAACTTAATATATCCAGACACTGCAAAATGCTTCTTTGTGAAACTGCTCAAGCTCTGTCAGGTGGCATGAGGCAGCCTTTTCAGATTCAGCCACTAATTTTCAATTGGACTGAATCTGCGTTCTGACTCAGCCAATTCAGAGCATTTACATTGCTGTTTTGAAGCCACTCCTGCATAGCTTTGGCTTTCTGCTTGGGGTCGTTGTCTTGCTAACAAAAATAAAAATCTTCTTCCAAGGCATAGGTTTCTTGCAGATTGCATCAGACTTTCCTCCAGGATTTCCCCACAGTTTTCTCTATTCATTTTAACCTCACTGGCCTTCCAGTGCCTGCTGCACAGATGTATCTGCACAGCATGATGCTGCCACCACCATGCTTCACAGTGGGTATGGTGTATTTTTCTACATTAATATGTCAAACATAGAGTTTAATCTGATGGCCATGAAGCTCAAATATGGTCTCATTAGACCTTAGGACCTTATGTCAGATGACTTCAGAGTTGCCCATGTGTCTTCTGGCAGACTCTGTGCATGTATTCAACAGTGGCTTTCTTTTTCCCACTAACTCATGAGGGTCATTCCATGTCATATAAACCAATGGCCCACAAACTTTGGACACACAAAAATTCTGGAAAAATAACCAGTGTACCCATGTTAGTCAGGAGTCACACTGTAAATAATTTTTGATGTAAAACCAATACTCTCCGAGATGCAGACAGTTTAACAAGGGGAAGGGGGCGTTGATTTTATCCAACCTCATTTTTTCATCAAATTTCACAAGTCTATAACTCAAGAACTAAACCCCAAAACAGGCACAGACTTTGCATACTGGTACATTAATTGGTATTGTATCTGACAAAATTAAAACATTTGGTCCAGGTGACCCTGCATGGTCAAAGCAACCTTTTGTAAGTGAACAAAATTTAATTTGAGTTTTTGGCTTAGCTATATTTAGGCCTCAGAAACACATATTTGTAACCAACACAAAACTTTTGATTTTTTTCCTTATTCAGATAAATATATAGGCTTTCTGAAAAAGCAATAAAAAGAAAATTAACTGTATCAGGGTTTGAAAAGCAGATCTCTTAAATTCAAAAAATCATTTTGGGTTTCATTTTCAGAGCACCCTAACGGCATGTGGGTGTGTGCAGATAATTTTTAAAATATTTTTCATTTATTCTACGTTGCCCCTTCTTTTTCAAGACACCATGTGTCATTAATGGTAATCACTGAGTTTTCAATCAGTAAGTTATCAAAAATGTCAAACTTTTTTGCATATCAAATAATGATGTCCTATATCGCATATTGCGGAACAGAGAATGTGATTCTCTCAAAAGAGTACCTGGTACTTAAGAATACCACTGTTACATCCATACAGAAGATGGCAAACTCAAAGTCAGCCAGGTGTCTGGTGAAGACAGTCAATTAACAGTCCGAATATCACCACTGAAGAAGTAGCTGAGATCCTGCCCTCTCACAATCACACTCCTGATGGATCAGATGCATCCCTCACATTAGACCAGTGTCCTATTAGAAGCTATGTTGGGTGCATGTATGATGAAAAAATGTTGGATTGGTGTGATTCATGACAAGACTGAAGCAGATTCACACATCCTGATATGTTACATATATTCAAACTATCCTGCACAGTCTTTCCATTGGCCACCTAGAGACGATATTTGCTGGTTACCATTACAGTGTGTCATTACACTGCTTGGTGCACCTACAACAGTCAGTGGGAGGCAGTACCATCTTCATCTCAAAGACAAAGATGTCCTACACTTTAAACTTCAATTGAAACAGAAATGAAATGGGTCACATTCCTGCTTGGGCGGCACGGTGGCGCAGCTGCCTCGCAGTAGAGAGACCTGGGTTCGCTTCCCAGGTCCTCCCTGCGTGGAGTTTGCATGTTCTCCCCGTGTCTGCGTGGGTTTCCACCGAGTGCTCCGGTTTCCTCCCACAGTCCAAAGAAATGTAGGTTAGGTGCATTGGCGATCCAAAATTGTCCCTAGTGTGTGCTTGGTGTGTTTGTGTGTGTGCCCTGCGGTGGGCTGGTGCCCTGCCCGGGGTTCGTTCTTGACTTGAGCCTTGTTCTAGCTGGGATTGGCTCCAGCAGACCTCCGGGACCCTGTGTTAGGATATGGTGGGCTGGATAATGACCGACTCACTGACTGACATTCCTGCTTCTGCAAAACCAAGATATTAACATTTTATTATATCTAGTGCTGTATTTAATGATAAATCAAGCAGCTGCTGTTCATGTGTTGTACTTAATGTGCCTTTAGTGATTTATTTTTTTCCATTAATCCTATACCCAAATTGGTGATGAAGAACGTGATGATTACTGACAAAATGGTGAATTTAACCCATGGTTAGAATAGAAAATAAAAATGAAAGATTTACATAAGAAAAGTAAGACTTGTTTTTTGAGAAAGAAGGGACCACGTAGGATACAGGAAAATAATTTAAAAAATGTCTGTGCATTCCCACAGTGCATTAACTCTTTGAGGGCTGAATATTTTTTCCAAAAAAAAACATAGTTTCCGAAAAGCAATGGTTTCACAAAGAAATCAACATAAAATGTCTATTGTTGCATGCTGTGGCTGCCTGTTTGCCAAGAATGAGTGGCAGGCTTGCTGCCAGGCTGTCTTTGCATGGCTGAGACACGATCACAGTGCATTACAATCTGGTTTCTTCCTCTTATCATTGTTAAGTGGCAGTCCACCCTGGCGAACATTGTCAGTATCACAACTAGCTGGGGACCAGTCAGCTGAAGCTGGAACCTCACATTCGTTTTCAATCACTTGTATCAAAATCTGAGTCAGTCAAGTTATAGTCCAGTTCAGAGATAATAGACAAGACGTCGTCCACCGAGTATTTTGCTTTACGCATTCGCTTTATTCTCTCGACAGATGTCAGTGCCATTTCTGCTGTTGTTTGTGCCTTGCTACTCACATGAGCGCAGGGAATCTCGGTCAAAACCAATGAATCTAACTTTCCTTCTAGCAACGAGAGTCCAACTAAAACATAACAGTTGGTTTTGTGACATTTTACAGTCGATTACCATCGTCAACTCCTCCTTTTGACAAAAGTCGACATCAGCCCTGAAAGAGTTAAGCTAGTCTGAAAATTAAATCCAAAATGATTTTTTCACATTTGAGAGGTCTACTGCTCAAACCCTGGTGTGTTTTTTAGTTTGTTTATAACCTTTTGAATCCTAAGTAGGTATCTAAAAATGGCTAAACATGTCTAAACATGACATAGCCAAAGACGTAAAATATTTTTTTTTCCAGTTTTGAAGGGCTCCTCATACCAAGTGGTGTCATCAGTACCAAACATTTTGATTTCGTTGAATACTTTACCTATAAAGGTACCAGTCTGCAAATTGTGAGCCTTCTAGCTGGTTTAGTTCTTGAGAAATGTTCTTATGAAATTGATGAAAAAATAGAGCCATGTCAAATTTGGCAACCCTCTTCCCTCACAAAATTGGCTGCATCTTGGAAAGTATTGATCTTAAATCAAAATAATTTTACAGGGTTTCTCCTGAACAACATGGGTAAAACCTGGTATTTTAATTAGAATTTTTTGAGACAAAGTGGCTCATAAAGCTGTGACTGGTGAAGCACCCATTCAAGTCATTGTATGCAGCGTTTCCAAACTCAGTTAGTGCAGCTTTTAAATCCTTCAGAGTTATCCTCTGTCTTTTGGTGGCCTCCCTCAAGTGTTCTTCTTCCACTTCATGAACAGCTTGCTCCAGACAGATTACCAGCTATGTCATATTATTTCCATTTCTTAATGATTGATTTACTGAACTTCAAGGGATATTTAGTGACTTGGAAATTGTCTTGTCTCAATTCATTGATATGTGCTTTGCAGTCACCTTTTCACAGAGTTGCTGGAGTGTTCTTTTCTTTTCATTGTTAGTTAGACCACCATGCTGATTCAACACAAGATGGCCCTTCCACATTTAGGTGAATTTAGACAATAATCAAATGAAATCCCAGACAGATTAGATTAGATAAACTTTATTAATCCCATGGGGAGATTCAGATACAAACAGCAGCAGACACATAAACAACAAGGATACAGACTCACAGGACAAATAATACAGCCAATCAATCAATCAATCAATCAATCAATCAATCAATGCATATTGTGCAGCTATTTTAAAATTAATTAAATGAGTACAATGAAAGGAAACATTGATTGCCTGATAGTAGTGAGCAGAAAAGACCCCCAGAGGCACTTTTTAGCACACTGTGGAGGAATCAGCCTGCAGTTAAAAGTGCTCCAAAATAGTGTCTCCTGGAGGGGGCAGAAAGGATTTTGCATGATGTCACCCAATTTCGCCACCATCCTGTTTTCCATAACCACTTCCAGTGTGTACAGAGTTCAACCTGTGATGGAGCAGGCTTTCCTGAGATATTGCTTCAGGCATTGTGCTTCTTTTAAGCTCAAGTTGCTTCCCCAGGAGACTGGAGCATAGAAAAACACGCTGGCTACTATGGATTGATGGAACATTTCCAGCAGCTTGCTACACATATCAAAAGAGATAACCACCATTGAACTAATTCTGTGACTTCAAAACCAATTGGCTGTGCCAGTGATGATTTAGGTGTGCCTTATTAAAGGGTATAAGAAATTATGTTGGGATTTATATTTGTAATTAATATAGGTTACTTTGTACAGATCTGTTTCACTTTAGTTTTTTTGTTGAGCAGTGTCAAAAAGCCAAATTAAATCCACTGCAATTCACTGTTGGATAACACTTTAGGTATTGCAAAAATGCATCTATTACTCATTTACTCTTATGTAACAAGACCTTAACAAAGGCGTTATTTGGTGTTCAAAACACAAAGGATCAATAAAAGTGGTTACTCATCTGTGCAACCTGGCCTACTGAAATAACTTCACTTTGGAACAGTCAGATGGCTTAAGTGAAATATATGCCTCTTGATATGGTATACTTCAATATAAGACTTCAAATTCATAACCAATTTTAACAGGATATCAACTGCCACACTGCACAGAGACGAACAGTCACTTCAACAATGCTTTGTTAAGTGTCATTAACACCAAAAGAACCCTTTGTTAATGCTGTGTTACATAAGTTAATGTGTAATAATAGATGGATCATTACAGTATCTAAAGTGTTATCCAATGTTGTATAACAAAACATGTGGAAACTTCCAAGGGTGTAAATACTTTTTACGAACACTGTATGCTGTCTGGTTGACTAGTTCAGTGTGAATGTGTAGATGTGTGTCAGAACGTGCTCTGGTACGCCTAATGCCCTTCTTGCACTTATTGTTATTGTGATTGGTACTTCAAAACAGTTTAGTTGGGCCAAACGTCTATAATACTGCTGGGTTGTGTTTTTCTCGCCATCAAAGCTGAGATATAGATATTAAATATACATCCAAATAATTAAAATTAGGCACCTTTCAGAATCAAGGTTTAACTTCACTTCAAATAATATTTTCACAGCCTAGGGCGTTATTCCAAACTAAGAAATTATTTAACTTTCTTAAATAATAAAACCATCAGCGAGAAACATTATCTCAGATTCTAGGTTATGAAATACATTTTTACAGTCGACAGTAGTTAAGTGATAAATCCGTTCATAAAAGCCTCGTTTTAATCTAATAATTAGCTTGGATATTTATTTAAGTGTATGTTTACAAGACACAGACCTTTGCAAAGCAGACGCCTAAATGACACTTGCAGTATGGCGAACGACCCAACTCCTCCCCTGAGTCCACACGTCACGTTACAAGCGTCCCCACTGCTTTGCCTCAGCCATCTCACGTGTATCTTCCAAACAAATTCCGCCCAAACACATGTAGACGCACGAGACTGGCCACGGCACCCTTGACGTCACCGCCCCTTTTGAGTCATAGAAACAAGGATTGGTGGAGATCTCTAAGGGGGTTGGTCCGGGCAGGAGGCAGCTTTGAGCTGGCGTGGATCACAACGGGCGACTTGCCAGCTTTTACTGTGGCTGAATGTCGCCGTATTTTTTTTTTTTAAAGTGGGAGGTTATGATGTCGCCTAAGGGCCCGCAGTGCCCTTTCGTTGAAGTTATCGTTGCGTTCTTGGTTTCCTTTTGTAAAACGATGAGTTTTGTTCATCCTATATGCTGAAAGCTGGCTGTCTACACTTTGTAATCCTGACGAACTGACAAGACTCTAGAACGCGGCGATACTGTACTTACTACAGGTAAGGGGACGCCACGACGGCTTGTGTAAAGTGGCATTGCCCACGGAAAGAGGGTGAGGTTATGAATTAGACATCTACGTTCTGCTGTCCATTGAATTAAATCAGGAAAAAACTGAGTGGTGCACTCTAATAGTTTTATGAGAAAAGGTAGCTGGGCATGCATCGGTAACTCCTTCGGAGGGGGCATTTTGGGCACCTGTCACCCTTGGGGAGCAGGCGAGGCAAGCGCTAGTCTGCTGGATTTAGTCAGTCAGGGAATGGTTTACTGGGAGATCCTAAATACTTTCTTTTTTGACTTGCCTGGTCGAGCCATTTTACTTGGTGGAGAGAAGTTCAAGACTGTCTGAAAATCTGCCTTTCCCAATTTTCGTTTTAACATTTGTGATTTTTGATCAGTTTATTATTTTTTGACTGCTGCCTCAAAGTAGATAGGCAAGTGTCTTACAATGCCCTCAGGTATTTTTTAAATTATTATTTATGTCGGTTTTTTTGTACTTTAGACAAAATCCTCCATTCTTTAACCGAACAATGTTCTGGCATCTGCATACTTTTAATACGAAATAGAAATATTTAATAGTCGATCTTTATTCAAAAGATAAACATTGATTACTGTATTGTTTGTTTTAGTTTGATCAATAGAAAAATGCATAGAACCAAAGTCAAAATAAAATTCTACAGATCCTTCTAAAGTTAGAAATAATAACAGTAAACCATAATAATAATTATTCATCTTCATTCATCATCTATTAAACCTTTGGAAGAAAGATACAAGATCCTCTTTTTTTTTGTTTAAAAGAGATATCCACATTAATCAACTCCTATAATATTTTCTTAATTCTTATTTTTTTAGCATGAGTTTTGACAATGCCATTCTACTGCATTCAGTTTTTAACTCATTCTATACTGGCTTTGCCTGTGTGATTTACTTAATCATCTTTCAAGTAAGTGGGTGGTGCAGTGGTGAAGTAATAGTGCTCCTGCCTTGCAACAAGGAGACCAGGATTCCTTGTGTCCATGTGAGTTTCTTCTGGGTATTCCGGTTTCTTCTTACTGTGTACAAACATCCAGGTGGATTGGCAATGCTGAATTGGCCCTAGTGTGCGTATGTTTGTGTAATGGACTGATTCCCAATGCAGGGACTGTTCCTACCTTGCACCCTGTGCATCCCCCACTGCAGTCTTACTCAGGATATAGTGGGTTCAGCAGAATAGATAAATGGATAGCGCTTTTAAGAGAGCTGAATCTTCTCCCAAGTCCTAGGTCTCTTGCAGGAAGCAACTGTTTTTCCTGAAAGATTTCTCAATACTTTGGAATTCCCAAATTTTATAGAACATATGACTGCCACAACTGTGCTTCCTGGTAGAGGTGATGTTCTCAGGATGATGTGTACTTCTGTCAAAGATAGCACTTAGTATTATGACCAAAGTGGTCTATTTTGGTCTTACCACAACACAGAATCTTCTTTATCATGCCTTTTGACAAACTGCTTTAAAGTTTTAACACTATTATTTTTAACAGTTGCTCTGATACTCTTTACTGAACCATAGATTAGTTAACTTGAGGAACTGTGGTACGTAGTTTTTCCCATTGCTACCTTCAGACACTAAGTGCTTTGAAGATAGTCTAGACTTTTGTCAGTGTCCTTGACTTGTGTCCTTCTTGCACATATGATCTGTTTTGGAGAAAACTATGTTCTGGACAGATTTACTGTATATTTGTGCCATATTTGAAAGTTTATTTTTATAACCAACTCTATGCTACTTTGGGGAATATTCACTGCTTTTGTCTTGTTGTTTCTGTCACTCCTATTAATTGTTGCCTTTCAGTAACCTATAGTAGATGTGCTTGTCTCTGGAGCTTAATCAAATAGTGTTACTAATGATTGTTTTAGGTAACTTGGAGACTTTTATCATAAACCTAAATTTATATGAAGCACCAAGGGTATCCAATTCAAATAATATGCAATATCTAATGGCAAGCACCTACTTAGGTGTGTTGTTTTGTGTTATTATTTATGAAATTAATTGCTTTTAAATGATTTTTGATAGAGATCTATAGAAGTTTGTTTTTAGTTTTTCTTTATTGAAATTCTGCCTGGATCAGTTGCCAGAGATGATTAAAAATAGTTAAAACAAAAAATAATGAAAATACTCCTGTTATTTGAATGTGTTATATACCCGCTGTAAATATATTCTCATAATACACAAACACATTCAGCAATAATATTATTGACATGATGGTAAATTTTGTATTTCCAAAACATTTACAGTGCAATAATATAATAATCTGTTTATTAATAAATATAAACAAAAGGAGTAGTATTCCTCTAAGTGAAAATGTGTTAATCCTGAGGGTTGGAGGATATTTTCATTCTATGGATTATGGAACAGCTATCTACTTTGTCTCAGTCTGTGGCAGGCATATATGCATGCCTGAGTACTTATTCAGTCAGTCAGTCAGCCAGTCATTTTCCAACCCCTTAGTCCTGAACAGGGTCGCAGGGATCGCCTAGTAATATATTGTTTTAGTTGTATCTGTTGTTATTTAATAAAATGGTTGTTATTCTTGAAATTAATTTGTAAATGTCTGGAGGCCACTTTCCTGATGTTTTTGCAGTCGCAATAGGACAGAAGGAAGGCTTAATGTATTAGATGTATAGTTTTTATATTGCAGTAAGTGTAATTGAAATTCTATCTATCTATCTATCTATCTAATTTTGAGTTAACATTTTATCTATTTGTTTTTTGGCTTAATATAGTAGCACTGTCATGTCAGTGTTTGATTCTTCAACCATATTTTTGAATGGGTTTATTCTATTGGTTTTTGTTTTCACATCTTATACAGTGGCATGGTGTTAGGTTCTCTGTTGCACCCATGAATGCCCATTTGCATGGAGCTGAATCCTATTCAAGAGGGGTGCTGTTCATGGACCATTCTTGCTGGTACAGGCTTTAGTCATTTCCCAGAATATTAAGAAATCAATTCATACAATTGGTAGATTTTTTTGTTTAAGGGTTAAGGCCAGTTTTGCCAGACAAAGCCATTTTTTATCATTGCTTCAGTACAAAAAATGACAGCCTATTTCCACACCCTACTTGGAGAGATTTACATCAGTTTTCAGAAAAAATGTGTGAGTGTGTATCAAGCAACACTTCTTTTAATGAATAATAAACCCCTCATCAGTCTGCCTAGTTCTGTGGAATGTGTTAGAGACTTTGCGAGTAGAAGATAGTTAACTCAAGCATCCTTAGTGCTGCAGCTTTCAGGTTTTTGTGCAAGTGTTTAAAAGAGCAAGTTGGCCATTGATAAAGCTGGAAATCCTAATGAAGGGCCAATAATACAAGTGTTTACAACAATGTGTTTAAAACAGGGTAGCACTCTGAATATCATATATGTATAATAATAGACTTCAGAATCCTAAGAATTTATTTTTTAATTTAGGTAGTTATCAAATTAGCTTTGATCAGAGTGATAAACAAGCACTGCTTTGTACATAGACAAAAGAATCCACAGAGAAGATGCTGTTATAACTGAATCTATTGTTATGCAATACACTAGCTTTCATAGTAGGCACAAATCAACTATAAGAGTACATAAGTAATGTGAAGAAAATAGAAAAGATATGCTCACAATGAAACCAGAACACATTTCATTAAGATCACAGCTGTAGCTTTGCATTGTAAAGTGGATGGGATTTCTTACATTACAAAATAAGCATTTTCTTAGAGGGCATTGGCTACAGGTCTTTCTTTAAGAAAATTTGCCAGTCATAAGATAAGTTATGGCTGTAAATGAGCTCCTTGTGTATGAGGACTCCCATTTTAATGTCAAGGTATTATTTTAATCTTCTATTGCATATAGTATTCACATGGATCCAAATATTTATTTCCTTTTAAAGTAAAAGCAGATGAATAGGTTAACTAAAAGTAGAGGACTCTCAAAAAATATAAACAGATTTACTGCATAAACAAGATAAAAAAATCCCATATCATTATAGAAAGTCAGTGGTATAAGAATTAGAACAATATGTACATTTTCATTTTAGTTTTCATTGTGGTTACAAGTAGAACACCTAAAGATGAGTAATTGTTCCTGGAAAATTGTGCAGTACATTATTTCCCCAGAACAACTGAACAGCAGCCCTTCGCTTCAGTTAGGTAGAGAACCATGGTGGCTGCAGTTTTTTTTCTAGCCAATTACTGAATTTGAAGCCAACCTTTGCTGTTAATGGAAGAAGTGTTTTAATGAGGTGACCTGTTGCTATTCTGTTTCTGTTGTAAATTTGTACCAGTTTATATTTAACTTTTCCTGAAAAAGTTTTGTGAATGCAAGTAGATTATTATCATTAGTCCTTCAAATCTCTTTCTTCCCTTATTGTTTCTTTAAGTATTTTTTAAAACACACAGTTTATGATGGGTATGAAGAGGTGTTAGAAAAGCAGGTTACCAATCACTGTTTCAAAATGTATTTGCATTTCAGTGTTAATTGGTGTTGAATAAGTAAAAAAAATAACAAACTCTGAATAATGACAGATTAAGTGACATAATGTGAACCAAATGCAATTAGCTTTTTAAAACAATTCTTAATGATGTGGATACTATTATATTGGTGATATCCAAAGATGTAAAAAGAGAGAGGCTTAACCACCTAATTGAAATGGGAAGTTTGATTATTAATAGCAACTAATTTGTAGAATCAGCCAAACGTCACTGCACTGCAAAGTATCCTAGGAGCAAAGTCACTGTAAAATTCCTGGGACTAGTTTTCAGCTGTGTAATAATATGATTTATTATCAGCTTTAAAATATTTTTTTTCCAACAATGTGATCAACATTAAATTGTTACATTGTCTTTTTTTAAAAAAAAAAGAAAAATCACTGTAAAGTCCATTTAATATCAAAGGAACTCAATCCAGTTCAGGGTCATGGAGGTGTAGCCTAACCAGACAGCCTAAGGTGAAAGACAAGAACCACCCTTAATTGGGTGCCCCTCTTTCATAAGGCATTCTCTCTTACCAGTGTGGGAAATCATTTTTAAGGGGCAATTTTATTCCTCTCCGTGTGAAATACAGGAGAATTTTATAAGCAATTAGGGAGAGTAAAATTATTTATAATATATAATATATGCATTTTATCTTATCAAAATAATAAATAAAGATTTATGCAATGTATTGTTTTAATTTCCATTCAAATGGAAAAAAATGTGAAGGAATAAGTAATATATTGCTCCAATTGAAATAACTCATACTTCATATAAGTGTGAACGGTCCAGATTTCAATATAGAAGTGTTTTTCTGTACAAGATACAAGGAACATGTTAAAGAGAGAATTTCTTTTTACATCAGCAGTATAATGGTTTTTTTAATGACACTCTTTAATGATATGTTTAATATCATCATCGTGTTCATCATTGCCAGCCATGTTTACATAATGGCTTACTGTAGCTAACAGCAGCCAGCCTGTTACCTAGCTAAATTAACTCATTCATAACCCATTATCAATGTATTTAACCATGACTACGTGTAAGCAGACATGTGATTCTTTGTCAGCAGCACTTTTTTAAGTGATTGCCCTTCACAAATTTAGCAGCAGCTCTAGTACTTGAAACTCTTGGTCTGAAGCTACAGTAAGGGAAAACTTGACACGCTCTACAATACATTCAACGTATTAGAACAATTTTATTGAGAACAAGACATTCAGCCTGAGTGCTTATTACCTAATTCCAAAATAAGTTTTGATTTAAGAAATTTACATCTGTGTCCATGTGTTCTTGTTGTAGAATTTATTTAAAAAATAATACCTAGGATTAACTGTGTTAATACCCCTTAAGTACTACAGTCATGTCACCTCTTAATCTGTTTACTTAAACTAAAAAGGTTCAACTCCTTCAATCTCTCCTTATTTCTTGTACCCCTCAGTCTTATAATTAGTCTAGATGCTCTTCACTGGACCTTTTATAGTGCTTCTATGTCTTTTTTTGTGAAATGGAGACCAAAACTGTACATAGTACACAGGATAAGGACTCAGTAGTTGGTGCATTACATAACTTAAATATAACATCCCTTGACTCGTGCTCAGCGCATTAGGCTATACAGTAATCCCTCGCTATATCGCGCTTCGACTTTCGCGGCTTCACTCTATCGCGGATTTTATATGAAAGCATAACTAAATATATAACGCGGATTTTTCGCTGCTTCGCGGGTTCTGCGGACAATGTGTCTTTTTACTTCCTGTATATGCTTCCTCAGTTGGTTTGCCCAGTTGATTTCATACAAGGGACGCTATTGGCGGATGGCTGAGAAGCTAACCAATCAGAGCACGCAGTTAAGTTCTCCTGACTGAGAAGCTAACCAATCAGAGCACGCAGGAGCTATGCAGTGTTAACCAGGAAGTCTCATCTCGCTCATTCAGCATCAACGTGCTTCGCTGTGTAAAGAGTTGTGCTCTTTAGTGTTTATCTTTGTGCATAGTCAAGCCCTTCATTATGGCTCCAAAACAATCTGCTACTGCTTCAGGTGCCGTGCCCAAGCGCAAGAAGAAGATGTTAACGATTGCCGAAAAGGTAAACGTTTTGGATTTGTTGAAGGCTACGATTCTTTTTATTTAAAAAGTAGGAAAGGAATATAAGATCTACGGCTGCAGCGTCCTTTTAACCAGGGTGCAAAACGAGTTGTAAGTGGATGTAATAAGGCAGTAGTCTGGATGGAATCTGCTTTAGGGATTTGGATTGAAGACTGCCAGAAGAAGAACAACGGCAGTGCTACACAATCGCCTGAAGTGGCTCCTTTACAAGGGCTGTAACGCTCTCCTTTGTTGTGCATTAAAATTAAACTCATTGTTATCGGACAAGTCATCGTGTCATTGTTGGTGAGTAACCATAAATAATTAATACATTTACTGTATACTATTTTTCTTGCAATGTACGTATTTATTGCTGGTGACCTGTCTATCGTAATGGCTGTAACATATGTGATATCGGAGACACTCAATATCTTTAAAATAATATTTAGGTTTTACTGTATATAAACAGTGTGTTTATATACATAATTTCAATGAATCTTACCTAATATCTAAGAGAATACAAAGGGATTATGCTGTATAACGCTGCGGGGAATATTTATAAACAGTGCGGGAGAGTTTATAAGGGCTTAAAATATATAAAAATAACCATACAAACATATGGTTTCTACTTCGTGGATTTTCACCTTTCGCGGGGGGGTCTGGAACGCAACCCCCGCGATGGAGGAGGGATTACTGTATAACCTTCTGTAACATACTGTTAGCCTTCTTAATTAATGTCTGGATATACTGTAGATAATAATTTCTCTACAACTTCCAGGTCCTTCTCATATGGTGTACTTTTAAAGTTTCAAACTTCCCATTGTGTTGTTCAAATGAAACAATTTAATGTCCTATACTGTATATGATATTTTATATATTTACTTTAAATGTCATCTGCCACAGACCTTTCCAAGCCTGTATTCTTTCCTAGTTCATCTGTAAAGATTCAGCTGATTTTATACTTTCTGCCATTCCACTCATTTTGGTATCATCTACAGACTTAACCAGCTTGTCATTTTTGTGTCATCAGAAAGAATTGAGACCTCTTCAACTTTTACACATTTTATGTTGCAGTCTTATGCCAAAATTATTTAAAATCATGTTTCCCCTCATCAACCAACACTCAACACCCCAAAATTACAAAATGAAAAGTGGATTTTAGAATTTTTGCAAATTTCTTTAAAAAAAAGAAATAAAAAACTGAAATATTCCATTGATACAAGTATTCAGAGCCTTTACTCAGTACTTTGTTGAAGCCCCTTGGGCACCAATTACAGCCTGCAATCTTCTTAGGTTTGATATGACAAGCAGTTCCCAAAGTTGATCCTAAGCCACTCCTCTGTTGTTTTTGCTTTGTGTCCTGTTCAAAACTAGAATTACCAGAGCCTATGAAAAATCTCATAGATCCGGCCCACCATAAATCCCATCGCACCTCTCCGTCAGCGTCTTTTGTCCTGTAAATGTGCCGATAAAGACAAGCAGCAAGCAGCATTCTATTCCATCCCCCCACTGCCGCAGAACGTGCACAAAGTTCTCCCAGCTCATGCCTTGATTATCTGGGAGTGAAGTGCTGGAGTTTTAGAGTGGAAATAATAGATCGGTATTTGGAACACATGCATTTCATGTGTGTTCCATTTCTACAATAATCTGTGTAAACACATTGTTAAAACAGAAACTTTTTTCATATTTTAGTAGTAAATGACAAAATGTTGGCATAAACTATATAATGTGTGAAGTCTGAAGTCCAAAGATCAAATAAACACTTTTACAAAAGGTTCAAGGACAATACAACAGCTTCCATGGCATAGCGGTAAGATTTGCTGATTTGTAATCAAGAGTTTCTGGTTCGATCCCGACTGTCTCCTATATTTGCCGTTTTCAGTAGTGAGCTGCTCTTATTGTTAATATTATACAGTACACACATACATTTGGTTTGCGTCTGTAACAGACGGTGTACATTTATAGTACTTGTAAAAGTACTAGTAATTCTAATGTTAAAGGCAACCTGCTTTACAGATCTCTAGACATCAGAGTGGGCTGAAGGTTTTTCTTTAAGGATATTGTGGCCTGCAGAGGGCGCTTTTGCCGCCCAAACCCAACACAGATACATGCAGGACACAAGTTCAGCACACATTTTTTATTTTTTTCTTCTTCTTTTTCTTTGTGGGAAACACATTTGCGTTGTCTTAAGGCAGTGAAATTGAAATGGTCAGTTAAACTGAAGTGACTCTTGGAATCCTAAAGTGACACTCATGTCACTCGCACATGTGCAGTGTGCTCTTCATATTCATAATAATAATAATATTATTATTATACTTTCTACACATCTGAATTTGTAATTTCAGTGTTTTGCACATTTACGGTAGAAAGATGAGATTTAATAAAAATGTCATTGTTTAAATCAAAAAATGCAATGCTTTTTATGTTGTGTTTTTTTTTTTTTTTTTTTTTTTTTTGAGAAAAAAATGTCACATTAAGGAGGTTAATGGCATGGCTCTTTTTGCACTGATGCACATTGGCAACTGTGGTACCTTTTATAGACATTTGTGTGCCTTTCCTAATTATGTCCAGTAAATGTAACTGACCACATGTGCTAGGGTCTGAATACTTGTATCAATTTGAGTCTTCTGTTTTTTTATTTTTAAAAACCTTATCAGTTTCATCTTCAGAATTTGGTTCTTTATAGTGTCATACATCTCTAGTTGATCATAGTGATCTATGTATACATTGTAATAAAGACTAGGACAGTCAGAAAGGTTTGGGGTTGTTTAGGCCCCGTATACTGTAAATAATATCTCTGTTCTTCCAAAATCTCAAAACCAAAAAAACAGAGAACTTGCATTAGACAATACAGGAGGGTTGTACAGACATATAAAGGAGCTGGACCGGAAACTAGGTTCGTGGAATACTAGGAAGTCATCGACAGGGGACCAGAGGGAAGAAAGGAACCCGGAAGTGATGGCGTCTTGTTTCTGTGGGAGGAATTATGGCGGCAATGTTTCATTCTTTCTATGAAAAGAGACAGAGCGAGGTTAGTATCCCGCCTTTGTCCTCTGGCACAGCTTGTCCCGATGCGCGTCGGGTCCTTCAGCTGCTCCCCATGCGCTCGTGCGTGACATGACCCCCCCTTCAGCCCAGACCTGTCGGGTTGGGCAGCCCGAACCGAGAGGTCGTGTGCCCGGGAGAGGGCATCAGCATTGGCCTGGAGGCCACCCCGGCGATAAGTGACAGTAAATTTGTAAGGCTGCAAGTCTAAAAACCACCTGGTGACTCGAGGATTAAACTCCCTTTGCAGATCCATCCACTGGAGGGCGGCATGGTCCGTCACGAGTGTGAACTCCCGACCCAACAGGTAGTACCACAGATATGTTACTGCCCACTTGATGGCCAGGGCTTCTCGTTCCACCGCAGCATACCGTGTCTCCCGGTCCAACAGTTTCCGGCTGAGGTACAACACGGGGTGTTCGACACCGTCGATGCTCTGGCTCAGCACGGCACTGAGACCTGTGTCCGAAGCATTGGTCTGGAGGAGAAAAGGGAGATTAAAATCCGGGGTTCTCAAAACAGGTGCCGTTGTCAGGGCCAACTTTAGGTCACTGAATGCCTGTTCCGTCGCGCTATTCCACACCACATTAAAAGGGGCCCGCTTCTTTGTCAGGTCGGTCAAGGGTGCGGCCCTCTCGGAGAAGCGGGGAACAAACCGGTGATAGTAACTCGCTAGACCCAAGAAAGCTTGCGCATGCTTCTTGAGTATTGGAAGGGGCCATTCAAGGATGTCTTTGATTTTCGAGCACTGTGGCTTCACCAGCCCTCCTCCCACTAGGTAGCCCAAATATTTGGCTTTGTTCAGTCCAAAATAACATTTCCGGGGATTGATATGGAGCCCGACTCTTGCTAGCGTCAGGAGGACGGCGTACACCTGCAGTACATGTTCCTCCCAGGTGCTGGAGAAGATGACAATGTCATCCAGGTGCGCAGCACAGTAGGACTGGTGGGGCCATAGCACTCTATCTACCAGACACTGGGAGTACCTTGTACAGTAGTCTCTCGCTTAAGTACGCAACTTGAACCTGCGAAGTTTGTGCGTACTTAGCCGGTAGGTGCGTACTTTTGGTTGGCCACTCCCAAACGCAACTTGAACCTGTGAAGTTTGCGCGTACTTAGCTGCCACTCCCAAATAGCTTGCATTTCGCTAAGATGTCAAGGAAACCAAACGGCAAGCGTCTCAATGAGTCTCAACGCTGTGAAATCATCTCGAAGCTAAGCAAAACGTCTGCTCCCAGTAAGAGGGCCATAGTGCAGGAGTACAAGGTTAGTGAAGGCGTTATCCGAAAGATTTGGGAGAATCGTGAAGCGATCCAAAAACGATCTGCCCTGTTGACTGAAGAGGCTAAGGAGAAGACTTTTCAAGCTTCAGTTGGACGATTTACAGAGCTTGAAGACATACTTTATGTCTGGATTGACAGCATGCATCGTGCCAGCCTTCCTGTATCGCCATCCCTCGCCATTGCCAAAGCGAAAAGCATTACTTCCAGCCTGTCAATTCCGGAATCAGATTTTAAGGCATCTTGGCAATGGTTAAGTTGATTCAGAGTTCGGCGTGGATTGCAGAAGATGCTCCTTCACGGAGAGGGAGCAGAAGTCAACAAGAACGATCCGGAATTGCTAGCTGCTTTAGAAAACCTTTAAGCGATTATCACGCAATATGACCCTGAAAATGTCTACAACATGGACGAGACTGGCTTGTTTTTTCGATTGCTTCCGAGATACAGTCTTCTTATGCCAGACGAGGATATCTCAACCACCAGAGGCAAAAAGAAAGCGAAAGATTGAGTTTCTCTGATCGTTTGTGCCAACGCAACTGGAACTCACAAAATTCCTTGTGCTTTGATCGGAAAACCCAAAGAACCAGCTTGTATTAAGGAACTGGCCAATGTCGGTCCTTATTTCAATCAAGCGAAAGCTTGGATGGATGTAGAAACCTGTTGGAAGTGGTTCAATGAGGTGTTTTTTCCAGAAGTGAAAAAGTGAACAGGACATTGCGTTCAATTGCTGGTGGACAATGCTCTGGGACATTTTGAAGCCTTCGAACGCGACAATATTCGGATAGTTTTCTTTCCCCCGAATTGTACAAGCTGGAAACAGCCTTGTGACATGGGAATAATCGCAGCTCTGAAAAAGCGATACAAATATTTTGTATCTCAAGGATGTTCTTGAGTTTTACGAACTAGACGAGGAGGCGAAAAGTCGAAAGAAAGATCAGGGATGAAGATTGCGACGAGGTGCTGCAGGGGTCTTTTACGGGAACCCAGCGCACCTGCTCGATGCTGCAAGTTATGTGAAAGAAGCCTGGGATTCTGTTTTGCCAAGCTCAGTCAAGAATGCTTTTGTCAAGGCCGAACTAATGACTTTAGAACCAGAACTGGAGGCTGATAGCAATGTTGAAGATGTGGGCACCAAAGTTGCGAAGGCACTGGAAACATTGAATTTATTTATCGCTCCATCAGAACTGGAGGACTTCGTTCACTTTGATGACGAGAACAACGAAGAATATGCTGCTGCGGTATTGGAAGATGTTGAAGAGCTTTTGGAGTCGATGAAAATTGTTGAAACGGTGATGGATGATGATGATGACGATGTTGATCCTCAAGACCTGAATGCCGGTTTAGAAAGTGGAGTTGTATTTCAGGGGTTCAAATCCCTTTACAAGCAGGTTCTCGACATCGAGGATCAGCTGCTCTGCTCTGAAGTTCAAATTGAAGCTGATGATACATTTGATGATCTTAAGAAATCGTTTGAATCATTTCAGAGCAAGATCTGGGCTGTCTCCCTCAAAGCCAAATGCAAGAAACTTCAAAACCTTCGCCAAATGACGATTAATGACATGTTTAACTAATAAATCTTGAACCCAGAATTTTAGGGAAAAATATGCGTACTTAACCGGGATGCGTACTTAAACGGGTGCGTACTTAAGTGGGAGGCTACTGTACTGCCAGTGCCCACTAGGGGTGCTGAAAGCAGTTTTCTCTTTTGCGGATGCCGTTAAGGGAATTTGCCAGTATCCCTTTGTCATGTTAAGGGTAGTCAAATACCTGGCCATTCCTAGTCTCTCGAGGAGTTCATCCACGCGAGGCATGGGATAGGTGTCAAACTTGGAGACCTGATTGAGACGTCGGAAGTCGTTACAGAATCTCCAGGAGCCGTCCGGCTTGGACACGAGGACGATAGGACTAGACCAGGGGCTATGGCTTTCCTCAATGATGTCCATGTCCAACATACTGTATGTTGTACCTCTAGCTCCACCTAGTGCGTTTTGCCTCCGGGAGGCGATAGGGGCGCTCCCTGACTGCCACCCCCGGGTCTGTTATAATGTCGTGCTGAATCGGCGCAGTCCGGCCTAGGGCTTTGCTGACCACTTCCCATACTGACCAGATGGCTCCTTCGAGCTCCCGTCTCTGGTGTGGGTTCAAATTGGGACCGAGGTTAAGGGTGACTTTTTCAGAGAAAAGGGAGAGGGAGGGACTGGAGGAATCAGGGTCCACTCTGTCTCTCCAGGTTTGAGGAGATTCACATGGTAGACCCTCTCACTCGGTCGACGATTTGGCTGGATAACCAAATAGTCGACAAGCCCCTTCCTCTCTTTAACCTCGTAGGGACCCTGCCAATGGGCCAACAGTTTTGAGTGGGAAGTGGGCACGAGCACCATTACTCAATCCCCCGGTTGGAACTCGCTTAAGGAGGAATTCCTATTGTAAATCCGGGCTTGCGCTGCTTGAGCCCTGGACATATGCTCTTTTAAGAGGGGCCGCATTTTCTCCAATTTATCGCGTAACTGCGTGATATGTTCCAGGATGTTGGTGGAGGGAAGCGCCTCCCCTTCCCAAGCTTCTTTTAAACATCTAATGTGCCCCGGGGTTGGCGTCCATACAGGAGTTCAAAGGGGGAGAACCCTGTAGAGGCTTGTGGCACCTCCCAGTATACGAAAAGCACCAGTGGTAAAAGTTGGTCCCAGTTTCTACCATCCGCGCTGACTGCCTTGCGGAGCATCTGTTTCAGGGTCTGATTGAAACGTTCCACCAAGCCATCTGTCTGGGGGTGGTATACAGACGTCCTGAGATGCTTAATGCGGAGTAACTTGGCCACTTCCCTGAACGTATTCGATGTGAAGGGAGTACCTTGGTCCGTGAGGACTTCTTTAGGTATACCCACTGTAGAGAAAAGACCTACCAGTTCCCGTGCGATATTTTTAGAATTGGCAGCTCGCAGGGGAACCGCTTCAGGATACCGAGTTGCGTAATCGACCATTACTAAAATATACTTATGGCCTTGCGTTGAAGGTTCCAGGGGCCCAACGAGATTGACACCGATCTGCTCAAAGGGTACATCAATAAGGGGAATCGGGACGAGAGGAGTGCAGTCCCTTGTGGGTATCTGACACAGCTCACAGACCGGGCAGGACTGACAGAAACATCGGACCTCCTCATTAAAGCTCCGGTTTTACTGGCCCAGGATTAATCTTTCCAGTGTCTTTTCGGCCTCGAGATGGGCGCCTAAGAGGTGGGCATGAGCCAGTTCGCACACTTGCCGCCGGTAGGTCCATGGGATTAGCAACAACTTCTGTACCTCACCTTCGTCTTCGCAACTCGATATAACAAGTCGTTGTTTAGTACAAAGTGGGGTCCCGGTGGTGTGGAATCAGCTAACGATGTGTCGTTCGTGGACACTATAGCATTCCGGGCAAATTTCAGGGAATCATCATTCCACTGTTCTCCCTTAAATGACGCCGGCGTGGATCGAAACTGATATTCCACGCTGGCGAGAGGGTCGGGGCTAGCTTCGTCGTGGTCCGGAGGCTCTCCCGGTGGTACTTCCGGGTTGTGGTCCGGGCCTGAAAACGGCTCCCCCAACTCACTTGCGTTATCATTAGTCGCCGTGGCGCACAGCGTGGGAGCCTCTGGGAGGGTCCTAGCCCGTCCATCACCAGACCCCGCTCGGGTTTCGGAGTGGCAACAGTTTTACCGCAATTGCTTTTCGAGCAATCTTGTCCTAATATAACTGGGTAGAGAGGTTCGGGTAATACCGCAACAAACATTTCTGTAATATCCCCTTCCCAGGTTATAAAGTACTTTGCGGACTTGTACGTCTTGGTCACCCCACGTACACACGTAATCTCAAAGATTACGTGTGTACATGGGGTGACCAAGACGTACATTGGGAGCTTGCCATTGTCGCGGCAAAACATAACGGTGAGCAACAATGGTAATTTTACTCCCGGAGTAGAAGAGAGCCACCACTGAGTGCCCATTCACCAATACCACTCCCGTATTGCGGACTGCCAGAGGATTAGACAGGGCACAGTACCTCTCACCCTTGATCCAGCTGCAGTCCATCGGCTCTGAGTTGAGGAGGCAGGCGTTGACGATGTGCCCCACCTCTCCACACTTGAAACAGCGCGGCGGGGTGGGCAGCCGATCCCTCGGTCTGGCTGCAGCCTCGGTGGTGCAACGGGTGGATTCCGGGGTGGCCACACGTCCCTGTCGGGCCCCGCGAGCCGGTTTCTCAGCCTCCCCGATTTGGTTCACCGCCAGCTGTCTCTCCAGTACCTCCAACAGGCCATTCATGTCCTTAAACGGATGCCTCCGGACCTGCTGGGCGAGATAGTCAGGCATGGCGTATATAAATGCCTCACATCCGACCTGCTCCACCTGCTCGACCTACCGAGCCTGGTTGACATTTGGCTGTAGCCAGCGTCCGATTTTGCCCCAGAACTCGAAGGCCTGGGCTCTCGGAGGGCCACTAGGGTCAAACCTCCAGTGCCACCATTCCCTCGCCTGCTGGCTAGAGGTTACGCCGTAGCGTTTGAATATTTTGGCCTTAACTCTTTTAGGGCGGGTGTCGACTTTTGTCGACAGGAGGGGCTGAGGGCGGATGTCGACAAATGTCGACATCCAGGGATAGAGGGCGACAATCATCTGTTAATGGCGGCAAAACTCATTGTCACGTCACAGGCATTCCCTCTCTGCTTGGAGGAATGTTAATCTCGTTGGCTCAGCAACTAATCCTTGCGTGTGCGTGAGTTGCGATATGTAAACAAATAGAAACAAAGGCAAGATGGCATCAACATCTCATGCAGGAGCGAAGCGAGTTCAAAAAAGAAAATACTCGGCCGAAGAAACTTTGCGCATTATCGCGGAGTCGGACTCTGATTTGTCAGATTCCGATTTCTTTGATAGTGATCAGGAGATCGAGGAAGAAATTGAGGAGCAGGCATCAGCCGATCGGAGACCTGCCGATGCCACCGCAGCTGCTCGGCTGGCAGCTGAGCGCATTCGCGCTGTCGGTGCACCTACGGCAAAGTTCGCTTGGGAGGAATACCCAGAAATTGATCCTTGGGAGCCGAACTGGCTACCGGACTTTACAAAAAGGCACGGCTTGCTGCTGGACACAACCGATTACACGCCGCTGGACTATTTCAGGCTGTTTTTTCCTGAGGCAGTTTTTCAACTGATAGCTGATGAGACGAACAGGTACGCAGAACAATTTTTTGAATCGCGGGACGCGCTTGCTCCGCATTCTCGTTTTTCGAAGTGGAAACCCACAACCAAAGATGAGATCAAGGGCTTTGTGGCATTGCAGATAGAGATGGGACTGGACTGGCGATATAATTTCAGGGAGCACTGGTCCCAACGTACTTTGTCACCTGGTGGCTTTGGACAGGTAATGCCGCGTGATAGGTACGTGCTGCTGCAAAGCTTCATTCACTTTTGCGATAATGAGAAGCAAATCCCAAGGGGTGAGCCAGGCTATAACCCATTGTATAAAGTTCAGCCCCTGCTTGACATAGTGGAGCCAACCTATAAACAATTTTATCAGCCTGGCCGTGATTTATCTGTGGATGAGTCCATGATAAAATATAAGGGACGGCTTTTTTTCCGCCAATATATGCCAGATAAGCCCACCAAGTATGGCATCAAGGATTTTGTTTTAGCTGAAGCAAACACTGGTTTCTGCCTAAAAGTAATTACTTACACTGGTAAGCATTCTTTTCAGAGAGAGAACTGTCCTTTGACAACTCAGGTTGTGCTGGAGCTGCTTGAGGGCTATGAACATTTGGGACATGTGGTGTACATGGACAATTTTTATAGTTCACCAGAATTGTTCATAGAGCTACAGAACAGGGAAATTGGAGCTTGTGGCACAGTAAGGGTGAGCAGGAGACACATGCCTTTACAATTGAAGCCAGAGAGGCTGAAAATGAAAAAAGGTGACAATCCTGTTTTCATGCGGGCGGATAACTTGGTGGCATTGACATGGCATGATGTCAAACGGGTGACTTGTATTACTACAGTTCACACCAACAATTTATGTGAGAAGGTAATTCGTTCTAAGGGAAACCCAGAAGGAAGGAAGCTGGACAAGCCTGTTGCACTTGAAGAGTACAACTGTAAAATGGCTGGAGTTGATCGACTGGATCAGATGCTGGGGTCATATGCTTACGGCCATAAGTCCAGCAAGTGGTACCACACTGTGTACCATCGCATCCGTGAGATTGCACTCACAAATGGATATATATTATTCAAGCAGGCAAACAGTGACAGCACTATGACTGCGGCAGATTTCCGCAAGAAGGTGGTGGACAACTTGCTGTCAGAATATGTTGGAGTGCCTTTGGCAAAACGAGGAAGGCCATTACAAAGAGCAGTGCCAGACAGGCTGACTGAGCGCCACTTTCCTGCAACTTATGAGGATAAAAAGTACAAACCTGACTGTGTTGTGTGCAGCAACAGACTATTGAAAAAGAGGCACCAGTGCAACACATATTGTAAACAGTGCAACGTGGCAATGCACGCAATTGGATGCTTTGAGCGTTACCACACTTTGCAGGACTTTGCTTTGTGAAATTTACAGTATGTGAAATAATAATATGTTACATTATATAGTATGCAGGCTCATACAAAATGCAAAACAGTTATGTTGTTCAAAAATAAATATTTTTTGTTGCTTTGATAAGTTAAACAATTGTTTTGTGTTCTTTTTGTAAAAAAAAAGGTTTTTAGAAAAATATTCAGCCCTGGGAGAAAAGAAAAAAAAAAAAAATTAGCCCTAAAAGAGTTAAGGAGGTCATATTGGACGGCTTCCTCCTCAGGGAGATCATGATAGGCCCGCTGCACCGGACCCTTCAGGTACGGAGCCAGAATGGAAGCCCACTCTGTCCGTGGCCACTGGTTACGGTTGGCAGTCCTCTCAAATATAGAGAGGTAAGATTCGATGTTTTCCGCTTCTGAGAGGGGAACGATAGGAGGAGGCGGGGGCCGCATAGGCTTCGGTCTCGGCACCTCCGTGGCTGCCAGCCATCTTTGTGCGTCCGCGATCTCCGCTTTCGTAGTTGCTTGCTCCAATTCCAGCATTAGGAGTCGTGTAGACATGGTGTTGAGGACCATATTAAAGTCCTGCCCTTCAGACATTTTTTTCAGGCTGTTATCCTGCCGACTACGCCAGTGTAATAAAGACTAGGACAGTCAGAAAGGTTTGGGGTAGTTTAGGCCCCGTATACTGTAAATAATATCTCCAGTCTTCCAAAATCTCAAAACCAAAAAACAGAGAGATTGCATTAGGCAATACAGAGAGGGTTGCACGGACATATAAAGGAGCTGGACCGGAAACTAGGTTTGTGGAATGCTGAAAAGGCGTGGTGGTGGATGGGATGATGACGTCATCGACAGGGGACCAAAGGGAAGAAAGGAACCCGGAAGTGATGGCATCTTGTTTCTGTGGGAGGAATTATGGCGGCGATGTTTCGTTCTTTCTATGAAAAGAGAGAGAGGTTAGTACCCTGCCTTTGTCCTCTGGCACAGCTTGTCGCGATGCGCGTCGGGTCCTTCAGCTGCTCCTCATGCGCTCGTGTTTGACAACATTTATATTAAAATTCATCATTCATGGACCATTCAGTGGTTCCTCATTTTAGTATAGATGAGGGTTTAATCTGAAAAAGCACATTCACATTCTGCAGTTTTTGGGCTAATAGTAAGGAGCATTTTCTTAACCTGCAGTACTGTATACCTGTTTGGAGCCCAGAGTACATACTGGTTAATGGTGAGCATCTTATTTTTTTATGAGATTCCTGTCTTGCTTTTTCTGTGACTGTAAAAGACAAGATCTGTTTGTAATTGACTATAGCTGTCTGATTTTGAAAGGTTATTGTCCATTTCCTAAGGCTGAACCCTTGAAATATATGACAGGAGCATTATTAGAACATTCAAGCCATCGCATATGATCAGCGAACTGTTTAATATTTTAATTTCTCAGTGGTACCAAACTTTACCAGTTAAAAAGAACATCAACAAGTGTGATGATTTGACATAGAATTACCCAGAAAAAAATTACCTGAGTAAATGTTTAAGAGAAAGTCACTACGTATGGCATGGAAGTGGATTAGTACATTGATTTTAATGATATGTCTTTTAAATGACTTTGTTCAGAGTTCTTGGGTGTCAACTATTATTAAGTACAATTATTATTATTTTACTAAATATTTTGAAAAAAAATTAAATAAAAAAATTAACAGGAGGATCAATGCGGCATCCGCAGTGATGCGGGCTCTGCATCGGTCTGTCGTGGTGAAAAAGGAGCTGAGCCATAAGGCAAAGCTCTCAATTTACCAGCCAATCTACGTTCCTACCCTCACCTATGGTCATGAGCTATGGGTAGTGACCGAAAGAACGAGATCACGAATACAAGCGGCTGAAATGAGATTCCTCCGCAGGGTGTCTGGGCTTTCCCTTAAAGATAGGGTGAGAAGCTCAGTCATCTGGGAGGGGCTCAGAGTAGAGCCGCTGCTCCCCCGCATCGAGAGGAGTCAGATGAGGTGGCTTGGGCATCTGATCAGGATGCCTCCTGGACGCCTCCCTGGCAAGGTATTCCGGGCATGTCCAACCGGGAGGAGGCCCCAGGGAAAGACCCAGGACACGCTGGAGGGACTATGTCTCCCGGCTGGCCTGGGAACGCCTTGGGATTCCCCCGGAAAAGAGCTAGAAGAAGTGGCCGGGGAGAGGGAAGTCTGGGCATCTCTGCTCAAGCTGCTGCCTCCGCGACCCGACCTCGGATGAAGCGGAAGAGGATGGATGGATAAATATTATGATCCATGTTTCTTTGTTGATAAGCTCCCATTGAAGAATTTATTAGTAACAAAATGTATAGTCTTCATACCAAAATGACTAATAATTAACAAAATGGCATTTATCGATGCCATTTTAACAAAGTTTACTGTCCACCATCAATCACAGAGCACCCGGTAAAACGACGATAACATGTAATACACCTGCGACCTTAAAACACAAACCTCATTGCTTTGCGTGAGGAAACAGGGCAGGTGGCTGTGTGTACGTGTTTTACTGATGGATAAGCTGGTATTTGCATGGAGCATGCATAGGCCTGGGTAAAAATATTGCTTTTCTGATTATTTGATATTTTTCATTTGAATTGATTTAATATTGATTCTTAAAATCTCAAGATCGATCTCGATAATCTCTATCCTGCTCAGTTTCTATATGCATATTTTTGCTTATCTTCGTTTTTGGAGTCCAGGTCAGTAGATGGTTCTAATGCGCCAGTTGAGACTTTCTACAGAAAAAGCACTCTGTTGTTTCCAAAACCATTCTAACATTTCCAATGTGCGATTCCATTACATGATGGCAATAATCATAAGTTTGTGTGTTTGCAAGTCCAATAAACGTTGCTTCTCTTTAAGCATATGGCTAGCTGTACGGCTACTATGGAAAAAATTTGCAGCGCGCCTCTGTCAAAGCAAGCGGGCAATTGTTGGAATTTTTGGAGCAGCATGAGATACAAAATTTAGTGTGTGTATAAAGTAGCTGACTTGAAGTACCTCCATAATAGCAGAGTTACCAGTCATGATGGCTGGTTCTTTTTCTTGAATGTTCCATTCTTTCAGTGCTGCTGTCAACAAGTATCAGCTCCAGATCCTTGTTTTAAAATGTTTGCTTTTTGTCTGAGGATTGTGAGGACACATTTTTGAGACTTATTAATGTGACTGCTACAAGTGAGCAACTAAAGAATTATACAAAGACACAGTATGTATCCTTAATTTCGACTAAATCAAGATTACCTTAAATGTCTAACAGGTGAATAAATTTGGCTAACAGTTTAGTTGAAGGGTGTCAATATGGAGATTCATAACACATGAACAAGTTATTGAATAACATTTATTTATTATTAAGCAATATTTGATTATTTTATAATAATATTATTCGCAAGATGATACATGTGTTTTATAAAGTAGATGCCATTGCATTGTATTAAAATAAGGAGCTGCTTTAATATGTGTGAACTCATACATACAGTATGTTAGTTAAGTTATGGTGAATTTTGAGTGCAGTGCTTTTTTTTTAAATAGCAGTGATATTTTTTTCCAAATCTTCCAAGCACTGATGTTTAACTGTTCATTACTAATCAAGTATTTCTTCTTAAATGTCATTCACCTTATGCATACAGTGGGGAAGATACTGTAAGTATCGAACGCGTCACCATTTTTCTTAGTAAATATATTTCTAATAGGGGTATTGACATGAAATTTTCACCAGATGTACCCACGTAATCCACACATACTGTATAGAGAAATCAAAAAATAAGCCCATAAAGTAAGCTTTGTGTAATCAAGTGGAATAACACAGGGAAAAAGGATTGAACACATGAAGAAAAGGAGGTGCAAAAAGGCATGGAAAGCCAAGAAACCAGCTCAAATCTGTCAGTATTTAAAAAGCAATCCTGCCACCTATCAGTCAGATTAATATCAGCTGGTTTAGTCCCAATTCTTGGCGTATATAAAGGTTTCTCATTACCAAGGCGTCACACAAGAAGCATCTCATGATGGGTTAAAGGGAAAGAGCTCTCTCAAGACCTTTGTTGGCATTGGTTACAGATGTATTACTAAACTTCTGAATGTTCCAGTGAGCACTGTTGGAGCCATAGTCTAGAATTGGAAAGAAAATTATTTCACCATAAACCGGCCATGGCCAGGTGCTCCTCAAAAGATTTCTGACAGAGGAGTCAAAAGGATAATCAGAAGAGTTTTCCAAGAGCCAAGGACCACTCGTGGAGAACTTCAGAAAGATCTAGAATTAGCAGGTACAGCTGTTACAAAGAAAATAATAAGTAATGCACTCGACTGCCATGGCCTCTGTGCACGCTCACTGCACAAGACTCCACTGCTGAAGAACAAGCATGTTGAAGCATGGAGGAGAAGTGGCACTGCACATCAACCCAAAAACACCATACCAAAAGTGAAGTTTGGAGGTTGGAACATAATGGTGTGGGGCTGTTTTTCAGCATATGGTTCGGTTTTATTTTTTTTCAATACTGTGTAATGTACCTGGGTACTGTGTAATCGTGTGATGACATGTTGACTTTATTCTCTCCATTTATGTCGAGATTAAAGTCGACATGTTGACTTTATTCTCGTAATTTGTCATTAAAGTAGATAATCATAAAGTAAACTTCATAGTAAAATTAATATTTAATTTACTATATTTTCTCAAACCCCATCATAAGTTATGTAGCACAAATAAATGCTTTGTGTTAATGTTCCCCGAGCCATGTTAAATCGGTACGTGCTTCTTAAACTGACTTCCTCTTGTACTGAGGAGGTGCCGGCGGTGATCACCACACAGAATACATTCACTTCATGATATTCCTGCTCACTGAACATTTAGAATGCTAAGATAAATACTTGATATAATTTTCATGATGAAATGCATTAAAGTATGTATTAATCATGTGGGGGCACGGTGGTGTGGAAGTTGCACTCGGGTCTCGGGTGTAGCCTGCCTTGAATTTGCATGTTTTTCTGGTGGGTATACTCGGCATTCTTCAGTTTCCTTTCAAAGTCATGTACGATGTGGGGTTTTGTTATGCTATATTAACCCTGCTAGTGTATGTTTTGCTTGTATTCACCCTGCGATGTGCTGGCGTTCAGGATTTGCTCCTGCACACAATACTTGCTTGGATGGGCGCAAAGTCTGAATGGATGGCATAATTAAACAGCTATAACAAATTTTTTTAAAGTTCTGAACACTCTGTGGTCTAAGTTTATAACTAGTTTTAATTTCACAAAGACGTTGATCGTGTGGTGATTGGTTAGGTGGAGAAAGAAAAAGGAAGGATAGGAGCTGAGGGTTTGGTACGTCAGAAAGAGACAGCACATTTACATAATATTTAAGTTAAATCTGTGCGATACCCAGTCATACATCCAGTTTTTTGGAGCCTCGTCACACTTGCCATAAAGTTCTCTACAGTGAACGTACACCTGGGGACCCCTTACTGCGAGGGATCAGCACTACCACCACACTACCATGCATGTTTAATACCTGCTTTAATGCATTTCATCCTGAAATCAATTTTACTAAGGAAATCAGTTTAAGAAGCACGTAGCGACTAACAACTGGGTCAGGGAACACAACACAAAGCATTTAATGTGCTACATTAACTTATGATGGGGTTTGAGGAAATCTGGTAAATTAAACATTGATTTTAGGATGAAGTTTAGTTTAAGACATTCTACTTTAATTATAAAATAAACTATGAGAATAAAGTGGAAATGTTGACTTCAATCTCGACATATGCGTCAAGATTAAAGTGGAAATGTCGAGAATAAAGTCAACATGTTGACTTTATTCTCGACATAGTTTTTTTTTTTCTTCCCTGTGTCCATATTTTTTATTTTTTTTAACCGTGGCCCTAATACGATTCCATAGGACTATACCACAAATAGCATTATAAGTGCAAGTTGCAGTTTTATTATTTATGTATATAGCTTAGCTTGAAGCAAGGTCCATATTAATGCAATTTGCCTAAATGATGGTTCAGTTGGTAAAGATGTCATCACCAAGTTGCGCTTTTTATTTTATTTTTATTTGGTGAATACTGTATAATGCACCTGGGCTTGAAGTCTTGAAGTAATAGTATTACTGGAAGTTGCCCTATTATTTATTTTATTGTTATTATTTATTTAGTTTAAATATTATGCAGTTTAATGATGGTAAAGTTGTTTAAAAAGTCACTTTAATATGTCAGTGGACAGAGATTGTTAACATTATATTATTATATAATATATATTATTATATTATAACATTATTATTATTATTTTTTTTATCAGTATGCTGCTGCTGGAGTATGTGAATTTCCCCTTGGGATTAATAGATAGATAGATAGATACTTTATCTATCTATTATTAACAGAAAGTGTAGTTGGTTTACAAAAAATATTTACTATTTATTCCGTTCCTAAGACATGTTCAGTCTTTGTTCACTTTTGACAAGCGCCTCTGGATATTTTACTAAGTCTAAATGCCTCTTTGGATGGTTGAAAATATGTTGTCAGAATTTTAGTTTAAGTTGTTTCTAAATTTGTTCAATAAAAAGGTTCTATAATTTGACTGCATCTGTCATGCAATGTGATTCCTTCTCTTCATTAGTGCCACCCCCTTGAAAACTATCACTTTATGGGGCCATGCAAACCTGTATTAATACTTGTGTGCACATTAAAATGTTTTTTTGTACAATGTACAGTTCTCATGACAGTGAAATAGGTTATTCTTAGCCAGTCTACTGCAGTAATTGCAGTGGAAAATGTGGTTAACATCCACTTGTGCATGGGAAAAAATACCGTTGAATACCGTGAAACCGGTATAATTTTGAAAAATACTGTGATGTAGAATTTTGGTCATACTGCTCAGCACTATTGTTGCATAACATTCAGCCCTTTGTTCATTATTCTGACAGAAGTGTAACCAGCCTTTCCTTGAAATTCACCATTTGGAATACAAGGCTACCATGTCAGCCCACGCCATGGAGAGGCACACGCGAAAATATTTCTAACTACAAGTCTGATGTCATTCGCCTCTGTCAAACTAAATAGAAATGATAATTGCCAAAGCCTGTTTTTGGTTGCATTTGCATCCATTTTAGTCGCATTCTGGAGCCCTGCATGTGTAGTGTTCATAATGATTGTCCTGTTTTACTAGAATGTCAGAATGAATAAAGGTGTTTTGTACATAAACCATCAGGCAATGAATTTGTGCTTTTAGTTGCTCCATTTGTGCATCATAAAAAACAAACAGATCCAAGAAGATTGGCATTATTTTACAGAAGGAAGTGTAGCTGGAGACTAGTAAAAGAAACTGAGTGTTGTGTGCAGTGTTGTTGAGTTTGGCAAACAAAGGCTTTGGCATTCACTTTCACTCTAATTCTTTGAAAAGTACAAATGATGTTGCAGAAGACACCCATGTAACAAACAGGTGTAACTCTCCCCATGTGCTTAACAGTGTGGTTTTGTTTTGCTCTTTATTGGTTAATATATAATGAGAAAACTAAAGCTGCCAGAAAAAAAAATCAACAGGGTGTCAATTTATACATATAGAGAGAGTCTCTGTGTGAAGTTTAAATTGTCTATGACAGTATATAAATAAAAAACATAAATTGGTAAGAAAATATTTTTTGATAATTCTTTATTTATTTATTTCAGAAAAGGGGATGAGGATAAGATAAGTAAAAACAGGTTCATATATAAATTCAAAACCACCCCACCAGCATCCACCCCCAACCTACCCCATGCTGTGCTGGTGCTATATAAAAGAAAACAGTAGAATTTAAATTAATGAAACACACAGATCACTGAAAATGCCCAGGGACCCACACATCTGACTGAGCAAGATAAAACTGAAGTTTACAGTTTAGTATTTCCAGTTGGTAGTGGTTTGAGTTAACACACCCTTGATCCATGCGGCTGACAGTTCTAAGTAGTGGCTTCAGGTTTTTGCTCCACCCCAGCTGCTTAATAAGAAGCAGTTATTGTTGAAGTAACACTTCTTCTGCTTCATTTTAGTTGTCTCACTCGTTAAGATTTTGAACAATTATTGCTTATTTTAGTCTTAAACAGCTGTATTCTTGCTTTTTAATTGCTCCTAATTAGCAGTAACATGCAAATGACAAAGGAGACCAGCATTTCTCCATTTAGCTTGTTTCCTTTTATACCCATGTGTATTTATCACACACTTTTGGGTTTAATTAAATACTTAGAAGGAAAGTGAAGAGAAAAAAGTGAAGGGCTGAGAATTACTCATCCATTTTAGCCTTCAAATCATTTCGATGATATCCTTAGAAAGGGGAAGAAAATCTAGAATATGAGAATTACCTGATATAGAGCACTAACAAGCAATGAAATTAAATTATTGGCAAAAATTGCTTTCCAATTAAGCAGCCGGGTTAGAATAAAAACCTGCACCCACTGTGGCCCTCCAGGACTGTGATTGAGGACCCCTGAACTACAGTAATGGGACATACCAAGAACATGTGGAGAAAAGTGCTCAGTGCATTAAGGGAACACTGGTGACAGAGTGGACCGGGAGCTAAACCCATCAGAAAACATTCTAGGATAATGAAAAACTGCATGAATGATTTTATACTGGATGCGTTGATGATTAGAATTTCTGAAGGAATTTTAATGTTTTTTAAAATTGTGTCCCAATTCAGTGGACTTGAGAGAGATAGTTCAGTGATTCATTTCTGAGTAACTAGGATAGGTGTAATTATGGAATTATGAAGGCATTCATACAAAGATGAAATGTGTGCAGTGTAAAATGGAGACAAGAAACAAATAATGAAGTAATCAGTGGTTGGGAACAGGGGCAGAAAATCTTTATTTCACACTTCCTGAGAACAGATTTAACTTGTAAATAAAAAAAATACTGAAAACAAAGAGTGTATATATTTGCCCTCGAGAATCTAGAAATTGGTAACCCAGGTTCCATCAAATAAATCACAGTGTGTGTGGATACCTTGTGAAGCTCAAGTTGAATAGGAGATGGAGAGCTGTTGTGAAACAGTTGTGTAAGGGAGTGTGAATGCATAATGGTGTGAAGGTGCTTATTCACTCTGTGCCAAACACGTAGAACATAATTTATGAGTACTTCATTCATTTACACCCTTTTTTGTTTTAAGCCTTATAAAACGTAACTGATGCAAAGAGGGTGACAAGTTTTTTTTTTTTTCTCTATACATAGCCAGGATTGAGTGAAGAATTTAACCATAGGCAGAGTGAATGTAGGACACATGTTCAATGGTACAGTTCAAAATCGGGAAGAGAAATGCCTTGGTCCAATTGACTTGAATAAAAACAGAGTACTTGATAGCAGGTCTTTTAGTACTCCATAAAAAAGAACTAACGGATGATCTGACATGATACCACAAGGAAGGATTTGCGGGAAAGGGAAGCATTAAACTAACAAAATCAGGTACAATAAAAATTTTAATGATTGCCAAACAAGATTGAAATTAGGTAGAGAGGTTATTCAAGGATAGCATTGACTGTTTTACCTCATTAAACAATGTGTGAAAATTTGTCAGCACACTATCAGTAATGGAAGGTGAAAAGGTAATCTGTACATATTTTAAAGAGTTAACAACAGAAATAAAGGAAGGAAAAGAGAGAGACTGAGAAGCCCGGTTTATAGGTAGCAGTTCAGATTTGCTTCAATTAATTTTATATCCTGATAAGGACTTAAATGTCTGAAATAATGTTAATATATGACGTATGTCAAAAGAAGTATTTCCTAAAAACAAAAGAATGCTTCAGCATATAAGGATACCTTACAGGCTACATTATGAACTAAAATAGGCATGAATGTATCTAATGCTAGAGGCTTGAGCAAGATGCAGCAGAGATAATGGACATTCTGCCGAGTACCCCTGAGCACATGAAAGGGACATGACAAATCTGAATTTGTTTAAACTGAAGCAGAAGGACAAGCATGCAGTGATTAAGATCATGATATTAGACTAAATGAAAGGTAGCATGTAGATGGGCAAGAGGACCTGTGGAATGTCCTGTTGAATCCAAAAGCTCTCTGGAGCCTATGGAACTGGGCAAAATGATAGAAGGTCTGAGAGAACACCAGTGTAGGATAAAGAAGTGACCTTTCATCTACTGTGGCAAAGCCTGGCACTTGGTAGCAAATTGTTCTGAACTTCAGAGAAACCGTAGCACCCACTCTGTTAGGGTTCACAGGGGAAGTACTTATGAAACTATTTGTAATTTTTTTTATATAATTGTTTTGTTGAATTAGTAACTATATTACAATAACATTATTAGATTCCGGGGCTGTAGAATATTTAATTAGTTTTATTTTATACAAGTCTCTGTAATCGACACAAAGACATAAAATCCAATCTTTTTTTCTTGTTAGAGAAGAAACCGTCATCAATGGGACTAGTAGGTGGAGTGATAAAACCATGTTAAAGATTCTCCAGAATATATGATTCCATTGCCTAACTCTCATGTTTGCATAATATATAAGCCTTTCTTTGGGAAGTGGAGCACTAGGAAGTTAATCTAAAGGGCAGTTGTTCATCATGGTAATGTTGATATTCACTTAGCAGTATTATAAGGTTAAAGCAATGCTGTTGATGGTACGAGCTCCATTGAATTATTTCTTTACTGCTCCAATTAATGATGGGATTATGCTGTTGCAGCCTTGGAAGTGCTAAAGTTATTTGGGGAACAGGTGATTAAATAACACAAAAAAAATTCTTCATGCAAAGCCTCTATCAGTACAGTAATATGTGGCATAACAACTTCCAAAAGCCTTTTCCAATCAGATTGTTGTCAATAAATACGACCCATAGTTTAACTTTTAATGAGATTTGAGATATGTCTAATGTCTACAATAAGACTGTACTAATAAAATGTATCCTGCCATTCCGAGTCAATTTCCACCAACAATTTTTGTTTATTAGTCATTACTGGAACTATTGCTGAGCTTTTAAATTGTGCTCGAAAACTTGATCCCATTTTCCCTATTCCCACTAATTGTATTTTTTGCTTGTTCTTCTGTAGTTATTTAAAAATTTTGAATATAACGGTATAAAAAGTTAAAAACTGATAAATACACATATAACCAGAACCAAAATGTTACTCTTAAATCGTAAACAAAAGGTAGAGCCAGAATTTATTTTTCCAGAAATATTTCAAAGGAACAGAATATTTTTGGCATGAGTAGAATCCAATCAAGGACAGTTAGGAGGTGCACAATGTGACCTTTATATCCTTGAACTGGATATGTTACATGATTCACACTTCCTGTTGATGTTGCCTATTAACAGCATAACAGCCGTAAACAAAGGACAGCTCCCATAAGAAAATCAAAAATGCATCATACGAGAAAGTTACAAATCATAAATAGTGTTAAGAGTATTGGGCACAAAAATAAATATGTCTACAACACTCCTTGACATCTAAAAACCCTTGAGCAAGATCTAAGTAATTTTTGGATGTCATGGAGAATTTGTTAAAATTCTGCAAAATGAAGTCTGATCATGACAGATACCCTTCATGCTCCACAATTGTTGACCCATTTTCACAGTACGTTTCAGTCCAAACCAGAAGGAACCATTATTAAGTGAAGGTTGTGTTAAGATTCTGTTTTGTTAGTATTTCTTATGTTTTTATTTTGACCATTAGGGTTGATCTATCACTTGGTTTCGGATTTTTCTTTTGTCAGAGAATTCATATCTGACATTTGTTTTTTGAGTAATCAACTCCCAGACAAGTTTTTGTACCATTTTTAATCTCAATTTTGGTCAGTTGCTATTTTGTGAATAAAATATTGGAGAATGTAGTATGGGCACAATAAAAGATAAGTGTCAGAAGGTTCCTGGATTCAGGACACAGTGTTTTGAGTACAATAGGTGGTGTTTATCTTCATATATAGCAGTTGTTGAGGTCAGTGAACTCTTGCTCCCTTTCTAATTATAACACTGCTTGCAACTGGGCTGGTTTATTGCCATTCAAGTAGGTTGGTGGTGCGCAGAGCAGTATGTTGAACTTTTTTTCACTCCTTTTAAAATACAATTAAAAGAGCTTTAAAAATGTTGCATATAAAACTGAAGTGTTGGTGTGCTTTCCCTTGGTTTTTGTTTCTGAATGATTTGGGACAAGGTTGCAGTTCTCAAACTGTAAACATCTAGGAGCCTATGTTTTAAGTAATTTTGTTTTATAGAGGCTTCATTCAAAAGTTAAACATTCTACTTACTTAAAAGGGTATTTGTATTGTGTTTTAAGAGAAGCATATTGACCGTTTAAGCAAGTTGTTTTCTTTCTTATTTGTGGCACCAAAACTTTTCTGTAGTTTTTCCCATTTATGAAAATTTGCCTTTTCATTCCCATATTAATGAATTAAATCTCTGGTTTGTGGTCTACACATCCTTTGTCCCTGCATATTAGCTTTGAGGTGATGATAAATACTTATTAAGTGTAGCTCTACCTTATATATGCCACTTAGTTCTAAGTAATTTGCTCTAATAGAATATGAGTTCATGTGTTTAAACTAAAAACTGCTATACTCAATTTTGCATAAATAGTTCTTTTCTAGTTTGATAGAAATAATCTCAAATCACTGTTCAAATTCCTTTTTACTTTATTCTTTTTTAAATAAACAGAAACCAACAGAATCTGCAAGTGGTTTAAAAGCGAGTTACATTTGGCTCCTTTGTGCTTGCTTTGCTGCTGCCTTTGGCATGGATTGAATAAGTGAGCCACTGTGCGAGTGAGAGAGAGGGAGAATGGGAAAAAGAGAATGGCATCCTAATAACAAAAGGAGAATGCATGCTGCACATTTGTAACCCCTACTCTCAACATATAAGCACCAACCAGGTACACAAGCTAAAATATTGAATGAGTAGCTTTCCTGTGCTTAAATTACAATATTCAGAAACACACTGAAAAATAAACATGCAAAACATGTAAACTGACTTTAAATTCAGAATTTTGCATAAACATTTACACATTTCTAATTTGTTAAACTAAACATTTACCTAATTTTTTTAGATTTTTAATATCCCTATTTTAAACCCCTAAAGTCTACTACAGTAGAGATTAAAAGATGTAAAGTGAAAAACCGCCATGTAATGTTTGATATATAATGCAATATGTCTTGTACATGGCACCTGATGAAGTTATAATAAGATGACAATCCCATTTATAGGAAATATCAACATTTTGCATCAGGGATACACATTATTAATGTAAAGCATTATAATGCAGATGTTCAAGTGTTAAATATTACAAGCTTTTTTTTTTTTTTTCTTTGTCGACCTAGATCATGTAATGCACATGTTTAAAGGTGAGTTTCTCAAACTCTTCGACAACAGTGAGCATGCAGACAATGTGCATATTGACTGAATTGAATTGCTTTGTGAATGCACATTATGTTACTAGTATAGTCTGTCAAAATAACACTACTGGAAGTGAGGTGGTTGCTTCTCCTTATGCCCCAAGAAACTTGGAAAAAGTCAGTAGTCAAAAGCAGAAAGAGAAAGGAACAAACGCCTGGAGACCCATATAACAGGAATGCAAAAACTGAGAGCCACCTGAACATCATTAAATGTTAGGTGTGTCAGCCAGTGTTGTCAGTGATAGCTGCTAACCAACCATTTTGTATGGCGTGGTCATTACGCTTATTTCCTTCTGCTTCAGGCATATTAAGAAAGTTGCATCTATAATAATTGAATAAAAAGCCTTCTCCACTGCTTGCTTTGTTACTCTCTCTTGATGCGTCGGGTCTAGAGATTATAATTATGTTAGTGACCAAAAATGTAATATTGTGTACTAAAATACACAAATTGCAAGTTTGTAGCATTTGTTATACATTTCTAGCATTTATCATTTATATTGTATGTTTCTTTTTTTAAAATCAAGTCGACATGAATGCTGTGACATACAAATTCAAATTTATGCATATGAAGAGGAGTATTTAAGAATGACTCCCCAAAGTGTATTTAATGTTTTTAGTGTTAGAAATTCAGTGACAGCACAATACTTTTTTTGCAGTTTTTGGTATCCACATTGGTCGCACACTTATTGGCAATTTAGAGATTGTTTTTCCCAATTGTAAAGATTTGCCTTATTTTTATAGTTGGGGAAAGTAAAAATATTAGAAAGCTTTTGGCATCTTTGACTGAGAGTCATGCTTCAGAACCTCTGATTCATATGCCACATATGAATAAGTTATTAATGTAAACCAGATCTAGAAGTGAGCTGTTACTTTGAGTTCCAACATAAAGTATAACTTTTAATGAATCTTTAGGGGGAATCTGTTCTTCAATCGAGGGTTGACATATCCCGGCACTCAAAGCTTCACAGGGAATACCCCCTAACTCTTTGATTGAATGTCACTGTATCACTATAAAATGAGTACTGCTATTAATGTGGTTCAGCTTCAAGCGCTGATGTAAGTTGAATCTTTATATGTGTAAAATCAATTGATATCATAATAAACACATATAAAGAAATGTTTGGGAGATTTTTTTATTTGTATTTAATAAACTTAAGTTGTATAAACACTTTAATTCTGATAATTGCCAGCACAATATTGAAAACTTAGTTATGTGTTTTCTCCTGTATAAGCCTTCCATAATTTTTTTAATCAATTTAGTCCAGCAAGGGGTCAAAAAGATTCAGACTCCACCATAGTAACATCAGACACAAGGCAGGAATTGGCTCTACTGAAAATATTTGTCCATGGGTCTTCTATATTGTTTTAAATCTAGGTGCAATTCTCATAATGAATGAAAGCATCAATTATTTTATCAGTGGTTGAGAGAATAAACACTGATTTAAGCTTGTGTTCTAGTTAAAAAAAAAATATCCATAGGTTGTCTTGCTTGCACTTCATGTTTTTACATCCATCACCATTTTCAGTAGTATTCAAGTATGGGAAATGTGAAAGCTAATCAAAAATCACAATCTTTCATTTCTTGAAGTAATACATGGTTGATTTCATGGTATGTTTTAGATTATTGTATTGCTGTAATGACCAACTTTATTTCTGTTGGAGATGGATTTCAGGATTTGTTGATGCTTGTACCTGTAGAATCAGTTCTTCAGTTTACAAACATAATATTTCCTGTGATACTAGCTGCCTGGGAACCTCAAAGCGTAATAGATTGGATTTGTGTTCTTCCCTTCAAATATTAATCTTTTTTTTTAAATGTAACTCTGGTGGTTGTAACCATCATATCACAAATGTTGTTTCCAAAACACCTCTGGCATGTAGCTAATTCACATGATTTTTCTGAAGTGGTTGCAGGTAAAGTCTCCTTCCTATGACTGTTCTGTTTGTGCAAGTACTTCACAGTGGACTGGTGTATGATAATTGCTATGCCAGTTGAATATTCCTGTATGTTCTTTACAGTGATATTGGGGTCTATGTGCATTTATATCGGTAGTTATTTTTTGGTCTTCTATATCTTGTCCTTACTTCAACATTTTCCCCAAAGTTCCATTTCTTAATGACATTTTGATTAGTAGAATTTGAAAGCAGAAAGGATGTAGATATCCTTTTACAGCTTACCGTTGTTGTATCAGAATCCGTTATCTTTATTTCCAGATTCTCAGTCAGCTTCTAAGAGGAGCCCATTGCTAGTGAGTGTAAGCATATGTAACACTCTGAGAGGTTTGACGGCTCAGAATTTATTAAGCTTTGCAGTTATATTGACCTGACTTGGAGTAAGGCCTAATGAGTCAATTCTGAGACCTACAATAGCAGAAAAAATAGCACTAGTGGATCATTTGGAAGGTGCCTTAATATTTCTCACATTCTGTGTTTTCTATTTTTCCAGTATGTAAATTTAGAACTTTAAAAGTAATTATACATGAAATGTTTTCAAAATTTGCCATATTTAATTTTGCAAAACAAACTCTTAGTCAAAATGAAAAGGCAAAAATTCAGAATACCAGGCGAACAAGAAACTAAGCAACGTTTTAGTTTTTTAAACAGATGAATCCAATCTCAGATACTGTGACCTGCATTCCAAAGTTACAGGTTCAGTATCCTTAATTAAAATTTCCACAATCCGAAATTTTTGGAGAGGTGACATGACGCCACCTATATGGCCTTCTTTTTTTTCTTTTTTTTAACAGCTGAGCAGCTGTGAACAAAAGTGCGGCGTTCAATCGACTATCGGGGGGGAGGGAATCAGGGAGTAGGGGTTGTACATGAATGCTAGACGTAGGACAGATGTTGTACAAAAGTTTCAACATGCTGTGTGGGAGCCTGTAGGGAGTGGGAAAGAAAAGGATACCAAAAGTCGTCTCTTTTATAAAACTTTGCTTGGACTTGTGTGAAAATATGTGTATGCCAAAAAAAAAAAAAAAAAAGATTTACAAAACCAGGTGTACACACATTTATGCACAATTTACCTTTATAAATTACAATCATCTTGTAAACATGCATATGTGAAAATGCCTCAAAACTTGACATTGTACATGACTTGTGCATTAATGATCTCTGCTTATGGTTAACAAAACCATTGTCATTCTCGCTAGGTGCCCTTGTTGCAATATGAGTAGTAAACGGCCCAGATTACATTGGGAAAACTGAACGAAAGCTGAATGTACAATTTCTGCTTAAGTATTGATAAAGTATATTAACTCAAAAAATGTAATGCCTTATCAATCTTCTAATTGCTTCCAACACAGAGGGGATGTTGGAGTGAAGCTTGGCTGAGATATTTTTAACCTGTCAGCAGAAGTGTACAATTTGTATGGTCTACAGTAATATCTAAATTGTTGTTTTAACAATGTGCAAGCTGAAATTATCAAGTATGTCACTCACTTTGCAAAAAACAATCAAAAGCTCTCTGTGAGAGTCCACGCATTCACTGTCTCATGTAACTTAACAGGATAGACATGTGTGCATGTGTGATGCGAGCACATACGCGTGCGCAGCCAGTGCACCACAAGTGAATCTAGCGTAGCTGCCTAAAAATGAGCAAACATCACTAGGGGATAAAACAGACTCACAATCTATGTCATTTAATTGCAAGATGTGGATGATCATCACTTGCATAAAGGTGATTTGGCATGGACCATCATCACTCACATGAAGGTGGTTTGGCTTTGCAAAGACTGATGTTGCTCAAAAGATGGCAATCTGCAAACTATGTTGGATTTCGGTTGCCTTTAAAGATGGCTTGATAACTAACTTGTTTCACCATCTGCAAACCTATATGAAGAATACAAAAAGCTTCAGGAGTCATCTGTCCATGACAGGTCTAAATCACTCAAGGTACAAGCACAAAAACACACTGAACAAACTTTAGCGGAATCATTCTTCAAAAAACTGCCATATGAAAAGAAAAGCAACAGATGGATTGATATATCAAATGCTGTCCCCAATTACGTTGCAAAAAATATGGTGCCAATTCATGTGGTTGAGAGGGACGGTCTCAAACAACTTTTGAATACTTTAGACTCAAGATACTTACAGGCTGGAAATATTTCAGTCAAATAGCTCTGCCTTCTTATGATTCATATATCTCTCCTTAACAGTGCATTTGACTGATGAAACCTGGCAACTACAAAGCTACTGTTTGCAAACATCCTACTTCCCAGAAGACCTGAGCAAGGTGTGAAAGATGTGCTTGCATCATGGTCGCTCTCAGAAGAACGCATAATTTGCATGACAACAGACAGCGGTGCTAGTGTTGTCAGTGCACTACAGATTAACAACTGGAAGAGGCTTCCTTGTTTTGGACATAGGCTTCATATTGCTATTGGTTCCTCTATAAAATGCAATTTAAGTGAAATTGATCTAGGATGGAGCCCCGTAGGTGTCGGGCAAAAAAAAAAAAAAAAAAATCCGTTTAGACAAATTACGTAATTCATTTGAACCACGTTAAGAAAGGTACTATTCACGAACTGTAATATTTAAGCATAAGCATTGCTGGTTACAAATAACAATATGTTTAAAGCTACAACTATCTGAAAAATATATAATAAATGAATATGAAATAACATTTAGTAAAATTTCTTAAAAATTACAATATACATACTCATACAATACTTTTACATGACATTATTGCCATATTATATGAACATAATACCCACTTCTTACTAAGATTATTGGCTGTGCAGTGAATAGAAACCTGCAGAGGACATTCCAGGTTGAAAATGGGAAATGACAGCAGCTGAATAGTGAATTTTATGTACACTTATTGATCTAGCTTGTTCTTGTTAATTGGATATTAATTTTAGCTTACTAATAAGATTAATGGAAACAACAGTTAAGAAAAACAGGTCTTATTTCCTTAAAAATTAAGTAAAATTTGTAATTTGTAATTCATTTCATATTTTTATTTCCCTAACAAGAATATGCCTTTCAGGCCCGTTTTATTTCACAAGTCATCTTGGTTGGGGGTCCTCGATTCCAAAGCATATTTTTTTCTTCCATTATCTTAAACACTCACACAGATCCCCACCTCCTCGCCCCACTCCATCCTGTCCCTGTTGCTGCAGAAGTTGAAGCAAGTGATGATACAAGGGAAGGACCAGAAAAGAAGAAAAAAGTCTCTTGGCAGTTATTTAAAAAAAAAACAAAAAAAAAAAACGCAAGAATTCAGAGAAGGCAAGTTCCTGCATAATGCCATTAAAAAAAGAGATCAAGAGCTATTTGAAGATACCTGAGGTGGACGGTGATGTAAATCCACCAAAAAAAAGACCTGTTTTTCTTAACTGTTGTTTCCATTAATCTTATTAGTAAGCTAAAATTAATATCCAATTAACAAGAACAAGCTAGATCAATAAGTGTACATAAAATTCACTATTCAGCTGCTGTCATTTCCCATTTTCAACCTGGAATGTCCTCTGCAGGTTTCTATTCACTGCACAGCCAATAATCTTAGTAAGAAGTGGGTATTATGTTCATATAATATGGCAATAATGTCATGTAAAAGTATTGTATGAGTATGTATATTGTAATTTTTAAGAAATTTTACTAAATGTTATTTCATATTCATTTATTATATATTTTTCAGATAGTTGTAGCTTTAAACATATTGTTATTTGTAACCAGCAATGCTTATGCTTAAATATTACAGTTCGTGAATAGTACCTTTCTTAACGTGGTTTAAACTGTGTCAATACTTGTTTAATGACAGTGCCCTGTGCATAACATTTTTAAGTACCAAATAGTATTTTATTCATTATTATCCTTTACAGTATCATAGTGTTCATTGCAGTTTTTCCTATATATTATCATGTTATATTATAATGTTCTGTACATTTTTATCATACAGTATTTAATTATTATTATTTGCATTTATTATAGTAGTTTTAAATGGATATTCCTTTTTTCTCTCTGTTTTGTTAAAGGAAACTACACACACATTCACACATATAAAGTATATCATTTTTATTATCCTCATTTTCTAACTGTGGTGTAAACAACTTCTAGAATATATGAGTGGCATGGATTTGTATTTTAATAAATAATTATTTGGACATCTCCTCTTTCTAACAGTTCTTACCGGACAACCTGTGGCGATTGCACTTGCAATGCAGACCTTCATTTAAACAATCAGTGAGGTCACAGTTTGAGTCTAATTATTCTACACCTCCGTAACAATAAGACTTTCACAAACAAATTTTTAAAGGATGCAAAGTATTGTCTAATTATCATTATCGTCAAAAGTTCAAGAAAATATAGAGATCACAACGCGAGCAGCAGAGACGCCGTAGTATTCTAAAATCCGAGTATCCAAAATCTGAAATACCACTGGTCCCAGGCATTTCAGATTAGGGATACTCAACGTATATTTATAGTGTTGTGCTTATAACGTTAACCGTCATGCAATGCAGGGTCACATTACAAAACCTAATCAGAACAATGCTTGATCAAGGAAAAATGTAATTCCTCACAAACAAAATGAATATTACCCCAAGATAAATGAGAAGTACATTTTAACAAGCAGCACTCAAAAATCAATAAAACTTTTGTATACTACTTTTAAAAGTACCACCTCAGCATTTTAATGTTAAGTGTCATTTAAGAGTAATGGCTACTCGAGGATGAAAAATACAGTAATATATCAGACTTTAAATGGCACCCTAACAGTAGAGCTCAGTCATTTTGAGTCTGTAACAGTTTCTTTGAATACCCTACTCATAAAAATATCATCTAATAATATGGTGTACAAACTATAGCCTGTGGCATACTGTAGTTGCAAGTGGCTGGCGAGCTTCTCGTGGAAACCTATAATATTCCAGCCCTCATCAGGTGTTCTTCAAAAGATGATGCTAAAGTTGGCTGGTGTAAGCATAGTAAATTGCCATGCAGTGTAATTCATAAAATAATTCAATAAACCAAGCTTTAACCATACAAATAGAGACAGTGTGTAGCCTTGACATCTGTATGTTTTAGATACTTGCTTGCCTTTGTCTTGCATGTGTGTTTTTAAAAAATATGATTTTACACATGGCTGATTTTATCAGTGATGAATTTGGTTGACAGTGGCACCCCTGATGGTAGAACCTTGGGTAATGACTCTGGGTCTGTGCACAAATCAGTCTAAAGATTATAATTAAATACATTAGAAGAAGATTGTTTGTTTTTTTTTGTTTTGTGGATTGAATTAAACAGATTATTCCTGAACTACAACACATGTGTGAAACAATAAGTAAATGCATTTACTGACACTGGCATCCCGACTATGTCTTGGAGAAATGTGTGATTTTCAAATGCTTTAAAACCAAATTAATAGAGGAGGGTAGTTATGGCTTTTCTGGTGAGCTCAGTTCAGTTTGTGTGTAGTGTTGCTACTTTATCCTTTTCTCCATTCTTCCAACTTCACAATAATCTCAGTCAACTGCAGAACCTGTTCATTTTCCCAGTGTTCAGACAGAATTGAGGACTGGCAACAGAGTTCAGGTTGACTTCCTTCGTCATGAATTTGAATCTCACATTCAGGAGTTTAGGCACCACAAGACAGATTTTGCAGTCCTCTTGTGCTGTTAAAGTGGGCAATGCTCTTAGCATTTTTGTAGCTAAAAGTAACAGAACTCCAGTGCAATTGTGAACTTAAAAATATTTTTACTAAAGTTTCTGTTCTTGTTTTCAACTAACTGAACATTACTCAGGATTTGTTCACAAGGGGGAGTCAGGCTAAAGTTATAAAATGGGATTTATTAGAAAATGGAACAAATCTTAACAAAACTGATAATGTCATTTATCGATGTAGTGCCCACCCTTCTCAATGCACTTGTGCCACTGTTCCATTTTCTAATAAATCTCATTTTCTAACTTTAGGTTGACTTCCCCTCGCATTAAAGGTTTGCACATAAGTAGTTTCATGTTTATGTCATAGTGAAATAATTTTAATTTAAATTTGCAAATTGCGGTTTTATTGGTGTTTTAAGAATTGTTCTTAATAGCTTTTTACAATAATGTTGTATAATTCAACCATTTCTTGAAGGACATGTTTTTAAAGTTAATGTTTGTCATTAATGAATATATTAGATTACCTGGGCTAAAATCACACTTAGATTTTAATTATAGTTCTCTGTCTCACTACTCTTCAGGGGTTGTTTTGGGGAAGAATAGAATTAAGAGGATGGATGTTATTTACTTCATAGTACATGAAAGATTAAACATTATTTGTAAAGCACAAGAAAATTATCAAATCTGGCCATGTTTCTGGTAAGTTTCATAAAGATTCATATGGGCGAGCAGGGATGTCACGATCCCAGAATTTTTGTATTTGATACCAATACCTTTTGAAATATTATGATACTTGATAGCTTTTAAAACCATGGCAAAACCAGAAACCCCATTTGATGGGATTTTTAATTAAAATTACCTCAATTTTTGAAGTGAACAATAGTGTTTTTTTCTGTAATATATTTTAAATATATACATCGCATCCGGAAAGTATTCACAGCGCATCACTTTTTCCACATTTTATGTTACAACCTTACTCCAAAATGGATTAAATTCATTTTTTTCCTCAGAATGCTACACACAACACCCCATAATGGCAATGTGAAAAAAGTTTACTTGAAATTTTTGCAAATTTATTAAAAAGAAAAAAAAATTGAGAAAGCACATGTACATAAATATTCACAGCCTTTGCCATGAAGCTCAAAATTGAGCTCAGGTTCATCCTGTTTCCCCTGATCATCCTTGAGAAGGTTCTGAAGCTTAATTGGAGTCCACCTGTGGTAAATTCAGTTGACTGGACATGATTTGGAAAGGCACACACCTGTCTATATAAGGTCCCACTGTTGACAGTTCATGTCAGAGCACAAACCAAGCATGAAGTCAAAGGAATTGTCTGTAGACCTCCGAGACAGGATTGTCTCGAGGCACAAATCTGGAGAAGGTTACAGAAAAATTTCTGCTGCTTTGAAGGTCCCAATGAGCACAGTGGCCTCCATCATCTGTAAGTGGAAGAAGTTCAAAACCACCAGGACTCTTCCTAGAGCTGGCCGGCCATCTAAACTGAGCGATCGGGGGAGAAGGGCCTTAGTCAGGGAGGTGACCAAGAACCTGATGGTCACTCCTTAGTAAAAGGCACATGGCAGCCCGCCTGAAGTTTGCCAAAAGGCGCCTGAAGGACTCTCAAACCATGAGAAAGAAAATTCTCTTGTCTGATGAGACAAAGATTGAACTCTTTGGTGTGAATGCCAGGCGTCACATTTGAAGGAAACCAGGCACTGCTCATCACCAGGCCAATACCATCCCTACAGTGAAGCATGGTGGTGGCAACATCATGCTGTAGGGATGTTTTTCAGTGGCAGGAACTGGGAGACCAGTCAGGATAAAGGGAAAGATGACTGCAGCAATGTACAGAGACATCCTGGAAGAAAACCTGCTCCAGAGCGCTCTTGACCTCAGACTGGGGCGACGGTTCATCTTTCAGCAGGACAACGACCCTAAGCACACAGCCAAGATATCAAAGGAGTGGCTTCAGGACAACTCTGTGAATGTCCTTGAGTGGCCCAGCCAGAGCCCAGACTTGAATCCGATTGAACATCTCTGGAGAGATCTTAAAATGGCTGTGCACCGACGCTTCCCATCCAGCCTGATGGAGCTTGAGAGGTGCTGCAAAGAGGAATGGGCGAAACTGGCCAAGGATAGGTGTGCCAAGCTTGTGGCATCATATTCAAAAAGATTTGAGGCTGTAATTGCTGCCAAAGGTGCATCGACAAAGTATTGAGCAAAGGCTATGAATACTTATGTACATGTGATTTCTCAGTTTTTTTATTTTTAATAAATTTGCAAAAATCTCAAGTAAACTTTTTTTCACGTTGTCATTATGGGGTGTTGTGTGTAGAATTCTGAGGAAAAAAATGAATTTAATCCATTTTGGAATAAGGCTGTAATATAACAAAATGTGGAAAAAGTGATGCGCTGTGAATACTTTCCGGATGCACTGTAAATAGTAACATTAACAACAGCTTTAAAATACTGGTGTATATATATCAAGTATTTGCCTAAGTATTGGGATTCATAAATATCAAAATACAATGCAAGGCTACAATGCAAGGCTTGAATTTTAATGTGTGCTAGAGATGGGGATTCCCCCCAGAGTTTCTGAGGAGACTGCACCCCTTTAATGTGGTTAGTGACATAATTTACATGATTTAAATCTCTGTGATAACCAATTAGTGTGCAGGGTCAGTAACATAACTTCAGAAATGGCCCACCAGAGCAACAAGCCAGTTAAGCAGGCAGTATCAGTTACAGGATACACTGTCAACCTATTGGAGGTAATAGTGTAGGAAAGAGCGAAGACAAAACTGATGGCCTTTTAGAACATTGCTGCAAAATCTCTCTGTGACACACTCCTAATTGGATTTTAGCCAAAGAATTATATTCATATTTAGATTCAGTAGAATGTAATTTTCCCCTTGGGACAAAATCTGTCTATCTATGAGACTTAGTAAGTGAATGCCATCAGCTTCTGAAGAAGTAGTACAATGAACAGATTCAAGCTGCACAATAAACACCAGCATTTGTAATACAAGAGTGGCATCAGCTTCTGAACAGGTACAATGAACAGATTCAATCTCCATAATAAACATCAGCATCTGTAATATAATGTACCAAGGATCAGAAAAAAAGATGTTTTCTGAAGGAGCAGAGAATCAAATGCCGTTAAACAATATACATGAATTCCGTCAAATTTAACAACTGTAATCTATAAAATGATAAAAAGACCTTTTTACTCTCTGTTCATCTACACGTTCATCTGCAATCCTCTAAATATTTATCTGTGTCATCTTCTGGGTTTTAGGAGGTAAAGATCATGCTGATGATGCCTGATGAAAAATCCACCTAGAACACTTGTCTTAACTACTGTGTGCAATTTTAGTAACTTAATGTTATGTTAAATTATTATTTACCATGTTAAAGTATTTGGTTATATATTTCTGTGAAGAACACATCATTAAATAGATTGGAGATAAAATAGAACTATTATCTATCATGTAAATAAAATATTCTAACTCATTTTCTTGTCAGTCTAAAATAGAGTCAATTAGTTTTTATTCTGCTCTGCAAGGCATGGAGAGCAAACAGTTTCAGATGCAAACCATAATGTAATGTACATTATCCTTATGTACATAATCTGTATCCTACAACTTTAATAAACTATACTATAGAAATGTAACATAGCTTTAAGTACAGAACATAACTTAAATTTAACATAAAACAGATAGTAGACTCTACCTGATAAAGATGTTTCCATGCATTATTAATTTTTGACATTGTACCACCAAATCAGACTTTTCTCTAATAATGAAATCATTTAATTTAATCATGGCATAAAGCAATGATGATTTTCATTAAATAAATGCATACTGACATTCATATGCCTGTATTGAGCTTTAAGTCTGTCTAATTAAACATTGGAATTCAGCTCTTCTGCTTTGCATCTTACTGTTGCTTGTCGGTTCTAGGTATATTTACTTAGTGTTTGGATGTGAATCAGATGTTTGCATTTTAGAAAAGTACTCTTTACAAAATGATTTGCTTCCATTCTAAACAAGCACAGTGGCTTTACCGTGAAGATGTTGCATATATCAAAATATGTTACAGACAGACTCCCAGGTTTTCTGTTTTAATGTTGTTTATAGCTTGCCTGTAGTTACATATTTGCCTTCAGTAAGCAGAATAAGATTGTGTCTCTCTATGAAACATTACACATCCTTCCCCCCTTATTTATTTGTGTTTGTGTAACAGAGGTTAGATAGTGTAGAAGCAGTAATCAGCCAACAGACAACAATTGATCAATCATGCAAACTTCATTAATTGGGCAAAACAAGGTTTATAATCATTGAAAAGCTAAATCTGGAAATCTGAAATTGTTAAGATTTGATCATGAAATATTTGAGTGAAGATGAGTCTTTCCTGTAATTTTAACAACATGAAAGCATTGATGATGATTAGAACCACAAATAATGATAAACAGGAACATTTTTTTTTATTACAAAGAAACTAAATATGAACCAAAAAATCAGGCTTCTCATAATGATTTTTAACATATGTTGATTCTTTAAAGAGCAAGTGTATTTTAATGTAACTGAACAAAACAAAACAGGTTTGATTTCTATGCCTAGGCCTAGTCCTTTATCTGTATGAAGTTGTTATTTTCTCCCAAAATCTGCATAATAGATTTTAATCCTAGTACTATGTTTTCTTTGATTAAATAGGAGCTATTAAGTGGGTCACTATGAAGTAACATAGCATGTTCTGGTATTCCATGGTTGGTTCCTATATTCTGCATTATGTTGCTGGAATTGGCTCTGGCTTTAGTGACACTGAATTGGACAAAGTTGTTGGATGGATTAGTAAATGTTAAGTGACTTTTACATTTAACAAGAACCAACAAAACTGAATATTTTATGACAAAACCTACTGATGTAAAGGTAAAATTGGCCAGATTTAGGTATGAGCAACATGGATATTAATGTGTTTTTGAAGAAGTCCTTTTAAATGAATTATAGTTAATTTTCATCTAGCAACTTCTGTTTTTTACTCAATAAACGAAGCATCCTAGTTTTAATATGGATGAATATTTGATAACTGTCACTAGCTGTGACGAGAAGTACTGTACACTGGGGACTTTTGTCACCATTTTCAATCATTTTGTGCCTTCAGACACACAGTATTTACAGTAAGCTGAGTCCCATGTAAGTAGCTTGACCAGCAGCTGGCCATTTAGGTGAGAGTAAACACCACTGCTTATAATTTTTACCATTGCAAATATGCATCCTAGCCATTTAGTCTTAGTAAGCATACCTGCTGTGAGGCAGAGATGATATTCAACAATCCTTCAGCAAAGACTGTACGTGTCACCTAATGTAACCTGCTGCACGCAAAGCTATGTAATAAGCTCTGTTACAGACAAGCAGCTTTATAGGCAGTTGTTCATTTAACTGTCTTCACTTAGCCCCTTAAGGTACTACACCTTGAATATATTAGCATTTAGTGAAGACAATTGCAGTTTTCAGTATTGAAGCCCTTTTTTTCAAATGTAAAATAATAAATATTTTTCTTTTATAATGATGCTTGTTCATACCTTGATAAATATAGTTATAGTCAAGAAATATAAAATTTAAAAGGAATACTCCACCTGAAAATATTTCTTATTTATATGTTACTTACCCTGTGTAGTTTGTGGTGATAGCTGAGACAAATGTTTAATCTTATGTTTTCAAGAAGAACAAATATAATAGTGTTTCTGAAAGAATCTGAGTCTATTGTAACCAGTACTGAATTACAGCAAACAATATCAAAAATTTCAATAAAAAATCTCACATTGCATAATACACATGCCAGGTCCTTCACTCATATGCTCACAATATGTAAAACTCATGCATTTTTTTACTAAAATAATGTTCAATCAATATCTCCAGAAAATGTAAGTAATTCACAAACAGGAAGCATGTTCACATGGGTTTGGGCTTCTGAGTTGAAAAGGTTCTAGAGTCATCATGATATTCATGTCTCTGGTGACTCTTGCTATGATATCAGTAGACAGATTGGGAGAGCATGGGGGGGTCATGAGGTCACTGGAAAGGAGTGTGTGGCGCTTCCGATATCATTGCAAAAGGACGAAGGTCCAAGTCTTTAGAGTCCTGGTGCTTCCTGTTTACTATATGGTTGCGAGACATGGATGCTATCCAGTGACCTGAGACGAAGACTGGACTCCTTTGGTACTGTGTACTGGGTGATCCAGCTCATAGTATCCTCATTGTTGGAGACCCGAGTGGCTGGACCAGGCCAAGGAGTCACCCACGTAACACCTGGCTGTGGCAGATAGAGGGTCATTTCTGGAGGGTGTGACTGGAATGCGTGTCTGCTTTGGGGGTTGCCAACCAGAATCCCGAGATGTTTCGTCATGTGGTGGGAGCGGCAACGCACTGTACCAGTGCATGCTCCCCAACTTGACTTGACTTGACTTGACTTGACTTGACTTATCATTAGGCCATTGCTTTTTGACTTTTGATGCGGCCATTATCTTCATAGTCTCTTTAAATTAGTGCTGTTTTGTGCTATTAGAAACAATTTCCATTTATATTATGAAGCAGATTTTCACATATGGACAATGTGTTATATGAGGTATAGATAACAGATTTTCAGATTGGGTCAGTGGTTGAAAAGGAGGTGAAATAATCAGTTTTATTGAAATCTCCCATTCAAAGATATTTTTTCTGTGCTACGAAGAACTTCTGCCACCAGTTGTTATAACTGCTGGAAGCAGGCCTAAAAAGCAATTTGTGGAAATGCATGAAAAGCCTTTATTGAACCCAAAGTGGCAAAATAAATGAATACAGTGCATCTTTGGGATGAAACTAAACATGAAAGTCATCAGCTAAAATGTCTAGAGGGTACATTAAACGCAGCCGTCCAGTTATTCCATGTTTTGCCAGCTTCTGCTGTACAAGAATAGAGTGGTACACAAACACCTTGTGCTGTACCATTAAATAACAGGCAAACACAACAGTCTAGCTAAGTGCTTAGCCACTATACACCTGCTGTAATATCCATAATATTTTATTTACAGATGTACTGAGAAACTGATGTTACGTTGTATTGGACATTTTTTCTCTGTTGGTATCAATTGCATGTTTTTGTTGTAGCCTCATAAATTTTTTGAGCACAAGTGACAGAACAAATACTAGACATTATTAGTAAAGCTGTTATAGTATTACTTTTAACAGTTATATACTGGGGGACTTCAACAATGGAAGTGCCTAGAATGTATATTAACTGTTATCACCTACACTAATTACAAATAGAGCAAAGGCAGAATACCATAAAGAATAATATGCAACAAAAATATATTATTGCAACGTATAGATAAAGTAGTATTAACAGATAGTATTCCTTAGTGTTTTTATATTTTTCTTTTTTGAGTACTAATAAAAATTCAGAAGCCATTGCAGGTTTCTAGTCCTAAATGAGAGTGTCCACGTTCAGCTATGAAATTGGTCCTGGCAGAGACAAACAATAGTGGTTAAATCCGAGTACCATCCCCAATGAAGTAATAAATGAATATTAAGTCAAATATTGAATTTCCTAAAAGTTGTTCTTTACAGTTTTTTTTTTCTTTTTTCAAATTTAGACAACAACAACAACAACAACATGTATTTATATAGCACATTTTCATACAAAAAAGTAGCTCAAAGTGCTTTACATAATGAAGAAAAATAAAAGACAAAATAAGAAATTAAAATAAGACAACATTAGTTAACATAGAAAAAGAGTAAGGTCCGATGGCCAGGGAGGACAGAAAAAACAAAAAAAAACTCCAGACGGCTGGAGAAAAAAATAAAATCTGCAGGTGTTCCAGGCCACGAGACCACTCAGTCCCCTCTGGGCATTCTGCCTAACATAAATGAAATAGTCCTCTTTGTATTTAGGGTTCTCACGGACGGACTTGATGATGATGGTCATGCAGACTTCTGGCTTTTAATCCATCACTGTTGGAACATCACGGTGCTTTGAGTAGATGGTGGGGACACCGGAAAAAGAAAAAGAAGAGAGATTAGAGGTTAGTACAGATTTTAGAGCCACCATGAATAGTTATTATAATGAATTGGATATACAGAGTATCAGGATTAAATTACAGTGAAGTTATGAGAAAGCTATGTTAAAATAATGTGTTTTTCAGCAGTTTTTTGAAGTGCTTCACTGTATTAGCCTGGCGAATTCCTATTGGCAGGCTATTCCAGATTTTAGGTGCATAACAGCAGAAGGCCGCTTCACCACTTCTGTTAAGTTTTGCTTTTGGAATTCTAAGGAGACACTCATTTGAGGATCTGAGGTTACGATTTGGAATATAAAATGGGGCGAGATTATTTAAGGCTTTATAAACCATAAGTAGAATTTTAAAGTCAATCCTGAATGACACAGGTAACCAGTGTAGTGACATCAAAACTGGAGAAATGTGCTCGGATTTTCTTTTCCTGGTTAGGATTCTAGCAGCTGTATTCTGCACTAGTTGCAAAGGATTTATGTCTTTTTTGGGTAGTCCTGAGAGGAGTGCGTTACAGTAATCTAGTCGACTGAAAACAAACGTGTGAACTAATTTCTCAGCATCTTTCAGTGATATAAGAGGTCTAACTTTTGCTATGTTTCTTAAGTGAAAAAATGCTGTCCTAGTGATCTGATTAATATGCGATTTAAAATTCAGATTACAGTCAACAGTTACCCCTAAGCTTTTTACCTCCATCTTGACTTTTAATCCTAATGTATCCAGTTTATTTCTAATAGCCTCATTGTATCCGTTGTTGCCAATCACTAAGATTTCAGTTTTCTCTTTATTTAGCTTGAGAAAGTTACTATTCATCCATTCAGAAATACAAGTAAGACATTGTGTTAGTGAATCAAGAGAATCGGGGTCATCAGGTGCTATTGATAAATACAGCTGTGTGTCATCAGCATAGCTGTGGTAACTCACGTTATGCCCCGAGATAATCTGACCTAACAGAAGCGTGTAGATTGAGAAGAGCAGCAGACCCAGGATAGAGCCTTGTTGAACACCATATCGGATATCATGTGTCTTTGAGTTGTAATTCACACAACTAACAAGAAATTTTCTCCCTGCCAGGTAGGATTCAAACCAATTTAAGACACTGCCAGAGAGGCCCACCCAAGGAAACTGGTCTCCTTAAAGCACATTATGTTTAGGCAGCTGTATTATAATATCTAGTGTCACTAGTGTTGTGGTCATTGCTCTCCTGTATGAATTAAAAGGCATTCCCCTCGCTAAAATGGAACTAAGCACAGTGAACAAAGACTTTCTAGAACATGTTAAAAGGCAGCTGTAATTTTCATGTTTTAGAAGACTTGGGTATTGTGATAGCATTCTGACATTGTTGTTCTGCATAACAAAAAGGCTTTAAAAGCTATTATCACTTAAAATAATAATTTAATATTGTTTTTGGATACTTACATTTATGGTATATTCTAATCTATTAATTGTTTTCCCTTTCGGTCTCCTTTATTTAAATTATATTCTTATAAATGTTTTAAGAAGAGTTAGGAGAGGCTATATTTCTAAGGGTTTATCATGCTTACTTAATTAAACTGCCTTCTCTCCAGGCCCCTAATATACTGACCTGATTAATGCACATCCTAGCAGATAACAGTAGCTTCTTTGCCAAGAACACAGAGTAACAGAAATTTTACTAGGGTGATTAAAGTTTGTACTTTCAGTAGTTACAAAAACCCAGAAGTGAAAGTACAGAGCTTAAAAACTTAACAGTATTCTAGAGTAAATTCAATTTTTATGATAAGTCAGCATAAGACTAGGTTTATGATGATTGTTCATTGAAGATGAGAAGAATTGCAAAATCTACATTTTGCCTCTTTTAATGCAAGAACCTATAGTTTGCAATATGAAACATAGTAGGGTTCTTACTTTCTGGTACCAGTTTATTTTTGTGGTTGGTTGCCAAATGTCATGCCTTATTGCCTTGAATCTGCACCCCTAAATCTCATGAACCATAGTATCTTTGTGAAAAACATACAGTGGGATGCAAAAGTTTGGGCAACCTTGTTAATAGTCATTAT
>JANRMT010062796.1:89872120-89981820 GCA_026402145.1 Polypterus bichir lapradei | reverse complement strand
ATAATGACTATTAACAAGGTTGCCCAAACTTTTGCATCCCACTGTATCTTGGGCAAATGATATTATTGTTAGGCATACACTGATTGGGAGTTTTCTGGCTGATTCTGTTCTTTGTTCCTTTCCTTTTTTAACATCTGAGTTCAATTACTGTTGCCTCATTGGCAAGTGTAACATGAATGATAAGACTTTTGACCTTTTCAGACACATTTGAGACTATACAATGTAATGGGGCAGTTTTCTAGCCACTGTGTAAAGTTTGACAGGAGCAGGCCTTAATCTAGAATAGTTAATCATGTCCTAATAATTGGCTTTCAGAAACTCAACTTAAATGTAGATTAGTTACTTCTTGACTATGAAGTCTTTGACGAAGGTGAAAAAAAATAACCTAAGTTACTACCAGTTAGTGTGGGTGTGGACAACTGCACTGGCCTAATGATACTCATAAAAGCAGGAACAGATCACAAAAAGCCCATTTTTTGGTGGAAGAGGAGGAGTAAAAACTAAAAAAATAATGGATAGAGAAATAACAAATTAAAAACTAAATATCAATACATCCAGTTATAGCAGACTTAAAAAATACATCTGCAATTGAATTAAAGATGAATAAATGTCTGGACATCAATCTGCAATTAATGCATTGCAGCAGAAAATAGTGCCAAAAGGAGTGTAAAACGACTACTGTATAGAGAAGACTCCTTACTGTTCACATTATTTCATTCTTTTATGACAATGCTTGGACTACATCAAATTGATTTCTTCAGACAGATCATGTGAAAAAATATTAAAATAACAAACAAAAAGAACACTGGTCTCGAAATTGGTCACTAAAACCGATTTCATCTTAATTTTTGAGTGAGTTGCTCCGCTCAGTAAATTCCTGTATGACTGGTGGCGCTCATTCTCTCTTATTGTAATAGTCCAAGTAATCCATTTGTCTCCATTGACTGACATTAATCTGAAGTTAAACCTACCTCCTTGAGGTTTAATTTAAAACCTCATTTAGTCCTGGAGTAAAATCAGATCATTTAAATCTAGATTAAGCAAAATCTATGACAAGTTCAACCAACTACCCAGAAAGGATATTTAAATGAATCCAGTTGAAAATGGCATTTTAGTCTATGACTAGGCTTAATCTCTGTCTAGGAAACCATTTCAGTATGTTAAGTGACAATACAGAGGCACATCTGAAAAGAGTATTTCAATTAGCCATTTATGAAGTATAGAATGCTTCATTGTCTGCAACTAAAATTCAGCAGTATTCCAATTGTGGAATTATGTGTTACTAGCCAACCCGCGGCATACCATACGCCGCATAATCAGGCCGTTTTTTTAATGATTTTTAAGCACAGGGAGAAAATTAACATTTGAAAAATCGGTAATGTAATAAATCAGCAAGAAAAGCAACATTGTAATAATGCACGGAATGAACCAACACACAATCGTCCGTGACTGAAACCTGGCGGACCGACATCGCGCCTTGCTGTACACGCAAATCTTGTTGATGTGAGCGAAGGTAATGTAGACGCGCACCTTCTGTTCTGACATATGCGTCGACGATGTATTGCTGGAAGAGTTTGCCACTGGAATGCAAGACACTAAATGAAGATCTCATGGCAAGCCTGAAACCATAAAATTGGAGCTGTGTGACTCGTGTTCTTTTCGCAGTTCGCTTTTCCTCAACATGGGTTAATTGTATGTGCCAGCCTGGATCTCCGTAAGGGAATAGCAGTGGATAAACCATGGGGTCACAGTTCATATTGAGAACAGAGATACTCCCCTTGGATATATGCAAATGTTGCATTGTGCAGGAGGTTCCCTGTCCTCACCTACAAAGATAGCAGCAACATCAGTTTGACAGGATGGGGCGTTATACCTTCTCATATCCAGATCTGGATTTTCCATGAACAGCATTCGTACAGCAGTAACCGGGTTACTGTGAGTGATAATGTCATGCATTTGCATATAAGACTTTGCGAAGGGATTAACCTGTCGTATCATGTTGTCTAGCTGAAGTAACAAAATGTCACTGCAAGCGCTATTACATTCCTTCTGCAAACGTTGACTGGTAGCCTCAGCAGAATCGAAGATATATAGCTGACCGTATTGTGGTGACGTGCCAGGATTGTTATATAAAGGAGAGACCTGGTGATAAATTTGACCGTGGATTCTGAAAGCATACGGTCCTTGTCCAGATGGTTGAGCGATGTATGCAGCCTATTGACGCGAAAGCTAAAGCAGAGTTGTATTCCCTGATATGATCACAGTAATTTCGGGACAGCGGGGTCTTGCCAGTCAAGAGGTCTTCTAATAAAAGAGGGGGTTTGGATAGCGGTGACAAAGACACCTTGCCGGCATGACAACACTTAGTGTAATGTCCAGATTTGTTGATCTCTGCTGGCCAGTGAAGAGCATTGCAAGAAGCACATAGTGCGGTAGGTAGGCCAATGTTATGTTGTTGGACGTGAATGGCGGTATCTTCTTGAAAAGCTGCAGAAAAGTGAATGCAATGTTTGTGCATGAACGATTTAGTGCTGTGTTGACACTGAAGGGAATTGGAATGAGTTGTGTCGCAGCATTGCTGGCAATGTTCACATTGCATAATTCGTTCAGTGGAGTGTGTTTTTAAATGCATGTTGAGAAATCTCTGCACTCAGAACGTTTGGAACAAAAGGTGCATTGAAAGTCCTGTGTGGAATGCGTGTGTTCAGGGGAGTGTTTCTTTAAATGTTTTTCAGGAAGAGGAGAGTGGGCAGGTGACGTCACATTAGTGTGGCGAGCAAGTGGGTGTGCGCCCTGTGTGCACATACCAACAGAGTCAAAAGATGTCGCCAGAAGGTTATCACATGGGTATTTGAGAGGCATGAGAACCTCGTAATGCCCGTGATCCAAAGGACCGCTAAAGAGCAGCGATATGAAGAGACGCTGGGCCGGATTGTAAACTCGAGGATAGGCATGAGGACGTTCTTGGAAGTAAATTCTGATAGTAGCTGGATTTGGGACAGTGCCACAATTTCTGCCTCGCCACCATAGACTCCGGACGTATTCATGTAGTCAGCGTATTGTTGAGCAGACTGTATAACAATGCCTCTGTGACTAACAACAACGGACACCACGTCACCGAAGTTATCCCAATGTTGGCAAACAAAACTAACAGCCATGTTACGAAGTTTGAGAGCAACAGTTTCGTCAATGACATTTTTCCAAAAAAACCCGACTGACAGAAACAAACAGTTACCTGAAGCAGGAATTTCTATAACATTGAAAGAAGTGTTGTTTCCATGAAATACATTTGAAGCGGTAGCCATGGAGGGCAAAAGAATAGTCAACGTGGCTCACAGCTGGATTTGGACCGCAGCACAGACCAAAGTGAGTGAGTATGTGTTTGATGAGCTGTTTGAGTTGGCGGGCAGTGGTCTGAGGTGCGTTCCTGAGCACGTGGGAGGAGGGGTAGAGTTTCTGGGCGGGGCTTCGGTGCTCCTTTTGCATGGTTTTTCATGGTGGACGCGGTCGGGTGTCGAAACCGAAAAGAAAAATGAAAAGTCAACGTGGCTCAGACGTGCATGTGGACTCCTAGCACAGACGAAAGGGACTAACTGGGTGGCCGGTGAGTTTTTGCGTCCGGGCACATGGGCAGGCAGTGTGAATGCCTAGAGAGCGAGGGTAGACGCGGGCCGGTGAAAAAGGAGTGTTGGTGGGCAGGGAAACGTCTTCCGTGTTCCTGCAGGAGCATCTAAGAAGACGAATGTTTGTCGCGGATGCGAATTGCTGAATGTAGTGTGTAAAACAGTTTGCTATGGTGCACGCGGTCGTGCGTCGTAACCGAAAACTCGGTTTTTAAAGACTGCTTACTTCATTGTGTACCTCAGTTGTAAGGGATTGTTTTAAGGATCCCATGGGATACCCCTCGCAAACCATTTTACATGCTGCATATGGTGATTCACCTCCGCGAGAAACATGCTTCTATGAACAGTCAACGTGGCTTGGAGGTGCATGTGGCCTCTACGACAGATGAATATAAATGACGCCGTTTTTTCTGTGTCGTCGTGTCCGAGTTGGTGGCCGTGGCTCTGCGAGTTGTCGTCGTAGCCAATGGTCTTGGAGTTGGTGGGCGTGGCTCCTTCCTGCGTGCGCCATAGGTGTCTTACTTGTCGGCGGCTTAGTGAATCCACACCCCTTCTGGCGTGCTTTCCATGGGTGTCTTGCCTTAGTGATTTATATATATATAGATTGTATGTTTTATATAATGTAAAGTTGGGTTAGATGTTAACAGAAAGGCCTGAAAGGTTTTCATTTTTTGAATTCTTAATAGTTTTGACTTTCTGTCAGTTTGCAAGGTCAGTTTGTGCTCAATTTCCAGACTTGTTTACCAGACAAAACTGTATTTACTTTTATTATATTTGTTTGTATTGAAAGAATCGATTTCTTAACATGCATACAGCCTTTCACTCTTGCCTCAATGTTTTATTAATATTATTGTGAGAACTGCTGTCATCTTATCAGTTTTGCTTTGCCTAATAAACAGTGCATCAATCTCTTCCTAATCCTCTCGTGCTTTATTTCACATTACGTTAGAGACCTATTAATGTGCAGAGTTGTTGTTTAATGGGTAAAATGCCAGACGTAAAGGGAAACACTGTTTATTATGTGCCTTATTTTAAAAACTGCTAACTTAGTAGAGTAACCTCTGATAGTAAGGATGACCTCAATGCAAATTTCTTTTATAAGTCATTGTGTTGTTACTATCCATACATAATCCACATTAATAAAATGATAAACGTGTGCGAGTCCATCTGGTTGCTATGTCCCTGTCATTTCAACAGATGCTGCATCATATTAACACTGCTTTTACGAATCCCATACTAAATGGCAAATAACAGAGCTATATGTATTACATTTTTTATTCTATCAGATGCTGCATCATAAACATTTTTAGTAATGCTTTATATTTTATTGCTTGCATATGTTTTCTTAGCAGTAATAACCCATGTTGTTGAACATAGCTAGAAAGTGCCAATTAAAAAAAATACCACATAGTATTTAGCTTTTTCTGAAAATGCTGTACTGCTTTTTCACCACTTTCATTTTCTGTCTGGTTCATTATGCCAAAATTCCAGAGTGTGAATTAGCTTACCTGCTAATTATGCTATATTCTATAGCACATAGGATTCACTTCCATGTACAACATAACAGCCCTTCACTTGTTTGGCTGCATGTGTGTTAGCACAATGCCAACAGAGGTGGGTAGAGTAGACAAGTAAGAGTAGCCTTACTTCAAAACAATATTACTTAAGGTAGAAGTAAAAAGTAGTCATCCAAAAAATGACTCAAGTAAGAGTATAAAAGTATTTGGTGAAAAGACTACTCAAGTACTGAGTAACTGTTTGATCACAATAAATTATTTATTTTTTAGAAACTAGGGGGCTCTGCCCCCTGCTTGCTTCTCTCACCAACCCCTTTGTTTGGCTAATCAGATATACAAGCTTTTTTTTTCTTCTTTGGAATAGTTGCTGTGGTGCGGGACCACAGATTCTCATAGCGTATGATCCTTTATTGTGTAAATCCATGTTTTGTGCATTGAATGATCCGAAGGTGAAAAGACTTTGTTTTCCACTCTTTGCCTTTTATTTCTGACCTCGATTTGTCCTGCTATTTTTTCAATTACACCTGGTTCTGATGATTAATTTTGACTGACGCAATAAAGTGTCACAAAAGTTCTACTTGAACAATCGCTGACTTCGTAACCCCAAACACAACTTTCTAGCACCCTCTCCAACCCCTCCTCCCACGGGTCTTGCCTCCCCCTTACCGCATCAATCAGTACCCCGCTATCAGTTTTCCGTGCTGTAGTCTGCCCTCCCTCAATCGGACCTAACAGTCACTTAAAACAAAAAAGGCTTCAACTTGGCTGGGACGCTACAATACTTTCGAATTTTACTGCTTTCATATTCTGTACCTTTCTCTGCATGTGTATCGCAGCATCGTTTGTTTGAGCATTTCGAATTCCACTGCTTTCATAATCTCTTTTCTGCCTTTTTTTCTCTCCATCGCTTTTGGGTCTCTTTTTTCCGCGCTGCTCTTTCTTCTTTTCTGAGAGCACAGGATCTGAGTGTGCTATGTGCCTTTACATGATTGAATATTTTGCTGGCTGTCCGTGCTCTTATTTGATAAGAAGGGCGTGTCTTGCAAGAATCTCATGTTCCACATCCCTGCAAGATGGCCCTGGGACAATCTCTTGGCACCAAGTCTCATGTTTATGGTCACTGCGAGACACTCTGCGGCCAGTCTTTTTTGTCTCGCGGGTCTTTTAAATGTCTTCCAAGAACTTTTGAGAAGATCACGTCTCATCGCCCTGCTTTTCCATTCCAGGATTTTTTTTTATAATAGATGTTGTAATAAGACAGGAGCGGCATGGTGGCACAGTGGGTAGCACTGCTGCCTCGCAGTTAGGAGACTGGGTTTGCTTCCCAGGTCCTCCCTATGTGGAGTTTGCATGTTCTCCCTGTGTCTGCTTGGGTTTCCTCCGGGTGCTCCGGTTTCCTCCCACAGTCCAAACACATGCAGGTTAGGTGCTTTGGCGATCAAAAATTGTCCCTAGTGTGTGCTTGGTGTTCGTGTATGTGTGTGTGTGTGTGTGTGTGTGCGCGTCCTGAGGTGGGCTGGCACCCTGTCAGGGGGTTGTTTCCTGTCTTGCACCCTGTGTTGGCTGGGATTGGCTCCAGCAGACCCCCGTGACCCTGTAGTTAGGATATAGCGGGTTGGATAATGGATGGATATAATAAGACAGGCAAAAATATAAAATAATGTACAAATTCTGATATTTCCAAATAATAAAATAAAAAATGACTAAAAATAAATAACATCTTTACAAAATAAAGATGCACAAATAGCACAAAGTTCCAAATCTCAGTTTTTCACAACAAAGCTTTTAAAGCCAATGCCTACAGCAGGTAACATATATGTTTGAACAGTGCAAACTACTTACAGTGACAAAATATACTGTACACTGACAATATAATACTGCATATGCACTTGTCCTTCAAATAGCACAGCTGATAGAAAATAACATTAGAACAAGGCAGCTTGTGCTTGTACAATAAGTCTCACTTTACCTTGACTGTGTCTGCGCATGTTTGGTTAAAACGTGTTTGTTCTTCACTCAGTGCCCCAGTGGTTAAGCTTCATCAGGAGTTGGCTCTCAGTTTTCATGTACAGTGGAACCTTGGATTGTGAGTAACTTGGTTTGTGAGTGTTTCGCAAGACGAACTAAACTGACTTGATAAACAAGTGAAATCTTGCAATACGAGTAGTCCATACACGCTTTGTCTGCTGAGCGTCACGTGATCACAACTAAGCTGATGGTACTTCACTCTCTTTCGCTGCAGGATTGTGGGCAATCATCAGTCCGCTTACCTCACACATATATTCAACATCTGTACGAGCGTATACTGTTTAATACAGCATTGTGACCAAGTTTGTGTGTGTGACGTGTGAGTCTCCGTCTTGCACCCCAAAACACGAAGCTGAGTCTCAATACATTAGCAACACCATCTTTATTCAGCCTGAAACAGGAACAGTGCGGTTATTTATTGTAGCGGGATCTCCCTCTCTCCTATACACGGACACAGCAGTCAGGCAATGTCTATGCCTCCACAGTTTGTGTGTGGTCATGTGACTGCATGGCTACGTCTGATTTGTGAAACGGAGCCATGTGATTATTGTTGCTACATCTGATTGGTGAAACGGAGTCTTGTGATTATTATTGCTACGTGTGATTGTGAAACAGTCATGCAGTAGATGCACTGGCGGCTTCTCTCTGGCAAAAAATATAGTGTAATGTGGAAAAAAGTAACGAGTCGAGTGTTGCCCAATGTAGCGGAGTAAGAGTAGCTTTTTTTCTTCACAAATGTACTCAAGTAAAAGTAAAAAGTATGGTGCAGTAAAACTACTCTTAGAAGTACAATTTTAAAAAAAAAGTTAGTTAAGTAAATGTAATGGAGTAAATGTAACTCGTTACTACACACCTCTGAATGCCGAACATGACTAGAGTTGGTAGGTTGAAAGGAAATGCGAAGCAGGAAATGCAAAGCAAGAAATGCTGAACACATACCTAAAGCAGAAGCTGTTTCCATGTTATATTAATAATGACATGAAGTGTATAATGTGTGAAGACTTTAGTCCAAATATTAAATAAAAACGTGCACTTTTATTCAAGAATATAACCAAAGAAAATAGATCATTCGATTTACAAGTTGCTTTCAATAAGTTAAAAACCCAAGCTCAAATGTCAATTGACAGGAAGGTGATATGTATTCTTGAATGGTGTAAAGGTAAAAACTGCTGCCATATAACCCAAAGGTTCTGGATTCGAGGCCATGTGCTCCGTGTTTTGAGTAGTAAGCTGCTATTATTATTACCATAATATAATGAAAACGTACATTTGATTGGATTCTCTAACACCTGGTGTAAATTTTGGCTACTTGTAAAAGTTAGTGCTTGTTTTTTTATTATTTAGTTTTTTTCATGTTAGTGACATTCACGTGGTACAATGAACTTGCCTCTTCCTCTCTGAGTTGATGACAATTATCTCTATTTTTTTCACTAGAGCAGCGATGACCACAGTTGGTGCTGTGAGTGATGCCTGCTCAGAACTATTTGTTGTTCCAACAATCAAAGATACGATGTCCCATGACTGCTATCAGACTACCATGTGGCATTTGCGATTTGACCAAAAAGACACCCATGCAGAACGTGTGAAAAACGACAGATTTGCTGAGATCACAGACATCTGGCAACATTTTGTTGAGAACTGTGTTTTGAGTTACAACTCGGGGCAAAGAGTCTGTTGTCATAAAGCTTATAGAGCTTTTTCTGGACAAAGGCAGAACCGTAACAACAGACAGCTTCTTCACAGCGATTTTGCTTCCTAATTGACTGCTACACCACAACTCAACTCTGCTTGGCACCATAAGTAAAATGAGACTTCCACCTGCAGTTAAAGTCACTACAGTAGGCGAGCAATTCGCCACGTTAGTATTTAGATCTGGTAGTGCCGTGCTGATGGTGTATGTACCCAAAAAGAAGAAGCTTTTGATTTCAGTCTGTAACAGCTGGTGTAAAGTTTTGCTAACTGTAAAATTATCGCTGAAGGGATAGAAGTAGACACACAAACGCTGGTGAATCATGTCTTCTTGGTATCTTGTTGTCACTTGAATTTTTTTTTGTTCAGTTTTATTCTTGAATAAAAGCACACTTGTTTCATTATACCTTTGCGAAAGTGTTTATTTTATATTCCAGTAACCACTTGAATGTGGTTGAATCTGTCTCTGCCTCTCTCGCGCACGCGCACATGCACTCATACGTGAAAACCTCACTATTTGAAAACGCTATGCCAGTTGTCATTTGAACATGTTTTTTTTTTCTTTTCAATCTTGTCTGTACTGCATTTTAAGTATCATACAACATAAAATGAAGTACAGGGTTGGCAACATTAGAATCCAATATAAATAGGCAAACTGAACAGTATTGTAAAACCAGCTTGGTATTGTACCTGCCAGTTTAAATAGCAAGTACAGTGTTTTGTATATATACAGTATAGTAATATCAATAGTGATAAAATGCAGTTGCAGCAAAGGGGACTATACTGATGAACCACTACTATAGTATAAAATGCAAAATAACAGAACAAGATAAAGTAACAAAATACATCTATTCATCCAATTTGTTTATGGCTTAAAGTTTCTTGTTTTAGATTTTGTGGGTAACGTAGCAGCAAACAGTTTCCATGAATGAACTTACAGATCATCTTATTTTAAAGTAATTATATTGTCACAAAAATGACCATAAGACGTTAAGAAGGTTGGGGGCAGCCACCCGTATAATTGTTCCCGGCAAAAAATTGATTCCAAAGAGTTGTCATGTTTACATAAGAGTCCAAAACAGAACTGCCTCTGTTGGCACATGATGGCAGCTTTAAAGGCCAGTGGAGGAAGTGATGTCATCATTACCGCAACTGGAAGTGACATCATTGGTAGCCCTAGAGCCGGGCGGGATTTCCCTAGAATAGTCTGCAAAAGATTGAGAGGGAAGATTAGTGCACTTCGCCACCCCCTGGTATGGCGTGGAATCACATGTATTCAAGCCCTTTAGTTGTCTCCTAAACACACGTGTGACAATACACACACACACACACACACACAGTGGAACCTTGGTTTGCTAGTATAATTTGTTCCGGAAACGTGCTCACAATCCAAAGCACTCGTATATCAAAGCGAATTTCCCCATAAGAAATAATGGAATCTCACATGATTCGTTCCACAACCCAAAACTGTTCATATAAAAATGGTTAATACAAAATATTAAGTAAAAATAAATAAAACAAATTAACCTGCACTTTACCTTTGAAAAGAATCATGGCTGATGTGAGTGAGTTTCTAAACTCTTTTGGGATTCCACCCAACGAAACGACACACGGAAGAGCCTCCAGAAGCAACCACAGGCTCCCTGCGCTGTAGCAGTTCACCGTAAAAGCGAATCCGAAAAGATTGCGGACATGCTATAAGGGCCTGCCGTTGATGGGTGATACCAGGAACATTATAAATGTGCAGGGCACAGTATTACTTGGCCACTAACTTGGCCATGACCCTGCCTGACTGCTGTGTCTGTGTATAGGAGAGTGGCAGATCCCGCTACAATAAATAACCATGCTGTTCCTGTTTCAAGCTGAATAAAGCTGGTGTCGCTAAAATACTGAGACTCAGCTTGGTGTTTTAAGGTGCAAGACGGAAACTCACACGTTACAACACACACACATTGTCACAATGCTATAGTAAACAGTATACGCTCGTACAGATGCTGACTATATGAGTGAGCCCAAGAATGGGAGACAATTGCCCACAATCCCACAGAGAGATAGACGAACCATCGACTCAGTTGTGATCATGTGACACTTGGCAGACAAAGTGTATACGTACAACTCGTATTGCAAGACCTTGCTCGTTTATCAAGTTAAAATTTATAAAAAATTTGCTGGTCTTGCAAAACACTCGCAAACTGTTCCACTGTATGTATGTGTGTGTGTGTGTGTGTGTGTGTATATATATATATATATATATATATATATTTTAGTCTCACAGGGCCAAATGTGATTCTGTGTGGACAACTCACTTAAAGGTTTGTAGTGAATAGCACAAAATCTGCCACTGAAAAGGCAGTGACCGATGGTGATTCTTCCTAAAAAACATCCACCAGTTCCACCACTTTTAGCAGTTGGGGTTGAAGCGTTCCATTTCTCCTCCTGTATTAGACAAATACATAAAATAACTGTGGAAAGACAGAGGGAGAAAAAAGAAACTGAACTAAAGACTTCACACTTACAGAAAATAGGGAGCAGTTATTAATTCAAGATCTCAGTAACACAAATTAACTGAAACATAATAATTACTATAATTTATATAATATAATGGGCAGTGCAACAGAAGAGACAGATGCACACATACAAAGAGATCATGCAGAATGGGAAAGTTTTAGCTCACACAGGCAGCTGGATGTATTTCTTGTTTAACTTCAGAACAGAGAACAGGCAGATCGATAAAACCATTTCTAACCTATGCAAAATTTAATGCTACTAGGGGCCATGGGAACTGCTACCACAAATAATGCGCACTGGGATAAGTCACATCTCATATCACCTTGTCCTCTCTGCCTTCCCGCTCAGGATGATCACCAGACCATTTTTAAGTTTCACACCTGCCTACTTCTGGTTGCTTTGCAATACCTTTTCCTGGAATGTGAATCATCAGGACTATTTATTCCTGTCTCTCTCACAAGCTCTACTGCATGCAGTGCTTCAGCTACTTCATAGAGGCTGCACCTCTTATCTTCTGCTGCCAGAAACATCAGATCTTTCAACCAGGGCTATGGAGTTGGAGTCAGAGTCAAGGAGTCTGAGTCGGAGTTGGCAAAAATGTACCTACTCTGACTCCTAATAAATTTGAATTGTAATGGAAAAAAAAATACAGCAAGTTCAAATCTTCCATTTCACAAACAATAGTTATAATTAAGTACTTCTCTGATGTAAGAATAAAGCCCAATGCATAGTTGTGTTACTACTGGTGTGAAGTTCAGATGAGTTATTATACAACCTGACATTCACATATTGTAATCTGGATTATAGTACATTACAAGAAGTGTTTTCATTTTATTTCAGATATAATGTGTTTAACAAGTTCATTTGAATGTAAACAAGTGTAATGATGTAGGTGTTAGGTGTGTGCTGTGGCCTGATGTGTGTTCAGGGGTTCTTGTCTTTTGTTTAAACTGGCCAATATGGTAGAGAGTCAACTTCCTACCCAGTAGTTATGTGTTTAAATGAGGGGTATGTTGCCTTCCTTCAATCAACATGGAAAATACATTAGCATATTAAATACAGAGGAATCAGAGTCAGAAGTACCGGAAACTAAGGAGTCAGAGTTGGAGTCGAAGGATTTATCAACCGACTCCACAGTCCTGCTTTCAACCCTGGCAGTGCTCTTCTTTAAATATCCCACCCTGCTGAATTTAAAAGACCCTGGACAAAGCTCCCTAGAAAGTCGAGGAACAGGCAGGTCATGTCATTTCCAAGTGCTGTTTCCTTGCAGTAACACTGTAGGTACTTGGCCTCTCACATTTGAAAGTGCTTTGTTTTTGGAAGTTACAGTATCCTTCTGTTATTTTGACTGCTATATAATTATTTGGAATAACTCAGGCAAGTGGTGTTGAGAGAAGCATTCTGGTCTCATTATCTAATATACTCTGTGTTGAAACACTGGAACTATATTCTGGTATGGCATGCTTGGCATTTACAATTAGACAGTAATGTTAACGTCCTTCAGTTATTCATGCAGTCAGAACTTGGATGCCATCCGGTCTCATCTGCTGTCTGTGGTTCAGATGGTATCAGAGTCATTACGTAGTTTTACTGGTTCATGTTTAGTGGATACTGAAATCTGCATTTCCTGTGGCTTCTTGTTATTAGCTTGTTTAACTAATTTCTTTTCTCCTCCTTTTTACTGGATATGACAGCAGACTAGTTCGAATGTATATGTTACAGTTCATCTTTTTGCAAATGTAGCTGACAGTTCTTTCAGCCTCCATAGAGCTGGCAGCAATGCATTGTTCACTTTTTCTACTAGCACAATGATGCCTTCAAATGCCGAAATATAATCTGGTTTTTCATATTGTTTTTCCCTTGGAATAGGTTGTGTTTATGTCCTCTACACATAGACACACATTAATAAATTTACTTGAGGTCTTTTTAGGGCACTTTTTAGTCGTAGAAGGTTTATCCGTCATAACCACAAGTTTGCTGCTGGTCAAACTACATGACAAGAGCACCATTGTCCTTTGCTGTTTAAATCAATGCCCCTACTTCATGAGGCATTGGATTGGTTTAGAAATGTCACATTCAGTGGGCTTTCTATTTGTTCCCACCAACTTTTAAGCACAATTCACTCATGGTTGTCTCCAGATATAGGTATTTGGCATCTTGAAAGTCAATCTAAAGTATAGTATTTGGCTATTAAGGGTAACATTGAGTATTAAAAATCTTTTCATACTTTCATTAAGATTACAGTTATAATTGTAGAAAAAATCAAATATGATTTGTGTTATATGTGTTACAAATGTGTTATAAATGCTAGATAATATTTTCAACCTGAACCTTTCCCCTTTTAGTTGCATTCACATATAATGTTTGAGGCACCTATTGCAATAACCCATGTCTAACTGTGTTTCTGCATAAAACAACTCGGCCTGCTATGGACCAATATTGTTGAAGTGTGGCACACTTGCTCTTCAAGGAAATTTGTTGAGACAATTTCAGTTTTTATTGACATATCTTGAAAAGATCGCAGTGTACACAGTTTTAAAATTTTAAAACCTCCCATTAAAATAGCATTAGTGAATTTGCAAACTTGTGCAACAAACAAGTTAAAACAGAGAAATATTCCATGCAACTTCAACTACAAAATAGTTTACAGTTTCAATTTTATCTTGACAGTAGTTATACCAACTTGTATAATTTCTTCTATTTCACCTCCTACAGCCTTTACTGATTGCAAACAGGTCCCCAATACAAGTTAATGAAACACCAGGAGACAGTAGCCAAGTTTCCATCCAGTTTTTTGCGACGTTTTGTTATCGACAAGCAGAATATACGTAAAAAAAATGTGCGAAATTTGCTGTCTCCAGCCTGTTTAAATCCAACTGGCTTTTTATCGATAAAATGATGTGCGTGATGACGTCATCCCCTCCAAAACGAACTGTCGCATAAGTTTTGTTGTATCGCGAAAAAAAATCTGCCCTTGAGCTGTTTCCATACATAATTTTGTGTATGTCACAAATTATCTACCTTTTGTTTTCCACGTTACACCCCCTCCACTAAACAAAGAAATGGAGAGATTATTCAGACAGTTTTTTGAAATTTGCCAGCTTACTGTTATTTCAGTTTCACAAATAATTGGAATTGTACATAATATCCGAAGACGACAGCAGAATGAAGCAGTTGCTTGTCTGATAGCCCTAGAGCTCCAAGAAAGTACCCCAGCGCGACGAAACCCACGGGTATGGGAGAGACGACGGAATAAGACCTTCTGGAAGCAGGTGGTGGAGAGACACTTCACAGAAAATCTCTGGTTGCAACATTTTAGAATGACACGGCCGATGTTTGAGATGTTGTGTGGATTCATCAGTCCTGATGTTGCGCCCATCACAGGATGTCACCGACCGCCGGTTCCAACCCCAAAGCGGATTGCCATCGCCCTTTACAAGCTGGCAACCTGCGCCGAGTATAGAGTAGTTGGAGAAACATTCGGGGTTAGTAAAACTACCGTCCATCGATGTGTATATGCTGTGTGCACCGCTATTAAAGAAAAATTAATGCGGCGTTATATCAGACTTCCTACTGTAGCGGAGGCCAGTGAAATTGCATACCGCAATTCCTTGGTGCATCTTGTGCCACAGATTTACGGTGCGCTGGATGGCACGCATGTGCCTATTCTTCCCCCGACGGAAGGCTACCGCGATTACATTAATCGCAAAGGGTGGCCATCTATTGTTCTCCAGGCCCTTGTTGATGACAGGTGCATGAAACGAGACATTTGTGTTGGCACTCCTGGAAGTGCCCATGATGCAGCTGTGTTTGCAGCATCGGATCTGTACAGGTGAGCCTACCTTTCAACATCCCTTCTCAGTGCGATAACAACTGAACTAGTACTGTAACCTGCTTCCCTTAAGGTTTTTAATTAAAACTGAAATTTGAATTAATACAAAATAATGACGTTTAATAAAAAAAAACTAAAGTTAATATTAATGAGAGAATTTCTCATATATGCTAAAACATCTGCCATTTAATAATGAGAAAAAAATGTTTAGATAATGAAACACACGGTTTATTAAATATTTTGACTGGCACAGTAAATTACCTTTGCGGTTTTTGTATTATTTAGACATCCTGAGAGACACCCCCAGGCTACAGTTGATGTGGAGGGAGTTCAGGTACCCCTTTTAGTAGCAGGAGACCCAGCCTATCCGCTACTGCATTGGCTCATCACGAGAAATAACGAGTCTCTTCATCAGACCATGCGAACCGCTCCGCTATTCTCGTTTTGATTGCACGTGATGAAAATGTATCATGTGACACATTTATTTGCGTTAAAGCCCTTGTTTTCCGACAAAAAGTGTTTCCAATGTAGTTTTTGCGACATCTGAAGTATCGATATGGAATTTATGCGCTAAAGTTAAACGGAAAAATATTATGTCGACATGTACAACATTTTATCGATAATTAGCATTTCCATCAGCTAAAACTTGAAGCGCTAAATATTTTTTCGCAAAAACTCCTTGGATGGAAACCTGGTTAGTGTGCGTGGGTAGAAAGTAGCTATCACTAGCTGGCCAATCTTGGACAACCTCCGCAATGCCTGCTCTGACCATCGTGCTTAATTCACAAATGAGGAAGAGCATTGATGACTTTTCTTGATTCATCCAACACTCTTGACAATTACATAGAACCCCTCATTTGACAATTGCACTGGCTTTACTGAGGAGGACCACCTCTCTCCCCCATCTTGGACAATACTGCTAAATTCACAGGCAAACCCATGGTGGATCAAAAACACACTGGCATGTGAATAAATGGGTCATGCCAACACAAAGGTTGGGAAACACCTCACTAGACCAACTTCACAGCTCTATTATCTGTAGTTTATAATGATTTACTATTTCACTGACACTATCATTTGCTAGTGTGACCAGATGTCCCAGTCAAATGACATTTCGATTTTAACCCATGCATCCCAATAAATACTAAGAAAATCAAAATGTCCCAGTTTTAAAGGGCTGCCTATTTACATCTACATTGCTCTGCTGACACAAGCATCCTTGTAAAATATTTAAAACTGTGCATTTGAAACTGCAAGGATCACAAACCCCTATAACCCCCAGCCCACCATTACAATGTAACATAAATAATAACGGGGTCAAAACTCAGATGGGGAAATTAAATTTGAACAGCATCATGAGAGCGACCAAGTAGCAGAGAGAAACAGACAGTACTGCTATTTATTTGTTTATGCTTCAAGCTTTGTGTAGAATCCTATGTGTTAATTTGTGAAAGCATTTTTTTTATTGTGCCCTGATCCCCGTTTGATGACGATAAGGTAAAGCAAGCATTAAACACCTGAGGATGTGCTTTATGCAGGGGCATAGATGCTACACAAGTGTCCCTATTTGGGAATTTGAAAATCTGGTCACCTAATACACCATCAAAGTGCCACATTCACCTGATATCTATTATAGTCACTTGCTTTAATAACGCTGGCATTTCACTTTTGTTATTTCCTAACATTTGTCATAACTGATTAGCTTTGCAGATCCAATTTTATAAAAATTACAACAATCAGACATGTTCAAGCCAAGAAGGAATTAATTACAAAAGGGTTTTTTTTTTTTTTAATGCTAATTGCCAGTTGCAGATTATCACTGTGTGTGAATGCGGGGTGTGTGTTTATGTGTGTGTAGTGGCCCTTGTGATAGATTAGTGCCCTGTCCTATGAATAAATAACTATAATCTTATTTTAATATGTGTTGAATTCATATTCTTATGCATAAAATGTGAAAGTGTGTGTGTGTGTCTATAAAAGAAAAGTGTATATCTCTATACATTCTCTATACCGGGGGTCCTCAGGTTATGTAACCCGAATTTTGGTGTAAGTCGAAACACACTCTAACCTAAGTAACTTTCCTATCTTAACACATTTGCAAAATCATAATCTAGAACACAAAAACACAAAATCTAAGCTTAGAAAAAGGAAAAGGACATAAATATACTGTACTGTACACTGTACTGTAGTAACAGAAAAAATGAGTGTAAAAAAAATCCTTACCTTTATTCCTTCTCATGTCTCAAGTTTTTTAAGTTTTTATGGGAGTGAGTGTTGTAAACTCGAAACGTTGTATGTCGAAACGTTGTAACCCGAGGACCCCCTGTATATATAAAATCCAATGTCTATTCTGTATGTCTGTCTGCTTTTCATGAGAGAACTACGTAACAGATTTAGATTGGGTGTTTTCCTATAATTTTGCTTTAACATTCTGGTTGATTTGGTGACTTCTATCATTGCGCTAAGTATCATAATTCGCTTACAGTACCAATTTATTTGTGTGAATCCAAGAGACACCAAGCGGGCAGAGGTGAGGGGGACGGGGCCCTCCTCATTAATGCGCCAGCATCGGGTTCGTTCCTTACCTCCTCTTAGCTAGCAGACAAGAGAACTACTTAATAGATTTAGATCAGGTTTTTTTCTATAATTTGCTTGAACATTCTGGTTGATTTTGCGATTTCTTTCATTGCACTAAGAATCATAGTTCGCTTGCAGGAGCGATATATTCATGCTAATCCAAGACAGAGGCTGAGGGGAGAGGGCTGTGTGACGTCAGGAGTGGGGAGTCGGGCAGGGCCCTCCTCGCTGTCCTGTTTCACTACTATACAGACGGAGCCGCTGGGGGCAGCTAGTGTGTGTGTGTGTGTGTGTGTGTGTGTATATATATATATATATATATATATATATATATATATATATTGTGACAGATTGGGGGCGCTATCGCTCCCTTGAACCCCTGTCCATGACTCCAGACACCAGGTAAAAGTCCAAATGATGACTTTATTAAATTGCCACAGTGCACAAAGCACCCTCTCCTCCACTATACTCATAAACAATTACAATAATACACAATAATCCAGTCCTCCAACTCCCAGACGCGTTGCCACCCTTCCACCCAGCTCAGCTCCCCGTCTGGGAGCTCCCACAATCCTTTTATATTCCCTGACCCGGAAGTGTTCCCAATCCCCAGTCCATGTGATCTTGTATCACTTCCGGGTCAGGTAAAAAGTCCTTTTCTTCACCCCGGAAGCACGTCATTCCCCTTGTCCATGTGACTTGGACGTACTTCCGGGGTGTAGGGTAAATACCCGTTGTTCCCCCCTGCAGCGTCTCCTAGTGGCCCCCACGGCATCCAGCAGGGCTGTGTATAAAAACTGCAATGTCCATGATGCCCTGCTGGTCTTCGGGGAACCTCCATAATGCAGGGAGAGCTCAACCTGGCGGCTTGGGGGTATTGGCCGGGATAAACGGCTGGCCATACACCACAATATATATATAATCTCTATTATAAAAAGAAATCCTGGAAAGCAAAAGCAAGGCGACGATACGTGATCTTCTCGGAAGTTCTCGAAAGACATTTAAAAGACCAGTGAGACAAATTAGACTTGCCACGGAGTGACTCGCGGGGACCGTAAACATGAGACTTGGTGCCAAGAGACTATCCCAGGGCTGTCTCGCGGGAATGTAGAACATGAGATTCTTGCAAGACATACCCTACTTACAACAGATATCATATAAGAGCACATCCATCAAAAAACAGTCAGTCGTGTAAAAGCACGTAGTGTACACAGATCCTGTTCTCTCAACACATATAAAGCGTATAAGGACAATACAGAGAATAGACACCCAAAGGCGTTGGAGAGAAAAAAAGGCAGATAAGAGATTATGAAACCAGTAAAATTCGAAAGTATTGCAGCATCCCAGCCAGGTTGCGGGATTGAGGGAGGGCAGAGTGCAGCACAGAAGACTGATAGTGGGGTATTGATTGATGTGATAAGGGGGGGCGAGACGCGGGGGATTAGGGATTGGAGAGGGTGCTAGAAAGTTGTGTTTGGGGTTACGAAGTCAGCGATTGTTCAAGTAAAACTTTTGTGACACTTTATCATGTTAGTCAGTACAGTATCAAAGAAAAGATAGAAAAGATTACATTACCGCAAAACAAAAGGTGATTAATCATCAGAACCAGGTCTAATTGAAAAAAGAGCTGGACAAATCGAGGTCAGAAATAAAAGGCAAAGAGTAGACAACAAAGTCTTTTCACATTTGCATCATTCTTATGCACAAAACGTGGATTTACACAATAATAGACCATACGCTATGAGAATCTGTGGTCCCGCAACATTTAAAGCAACGACAAGTTGAATTTTAAAGAATACACATTTCGGTCAGGTGTATATTTATGATCACGGAGAAACGATGCAAATTTTAACAGGCAAAAAGAAAGGTAATGTATATATTCTGCGAATAACATTACACACCAAAGGAGATCGTGATATGCCATTCGTATTAAAATGTGTACAGTTTACTGTGAGAATAGCTTTTGCTATGACAATCAATAAATGACAGGGACAAACATTAGAAAAAGTTGGATTATTTATTAGAGAAACAGAAACAATATTCACTCACGGTGAATACGTTGCGTTGTCACAATGTGTCTCCAAAAAATATTGTTTTTAGTGAAGCTTTAAAGTAAAAGTGCAAATAATGAAATTGAAACAATTCCAAAAATTCCTAGTGTATATAATATATATATATATATATATATATATATATATATATATAATATCTATACTAATAAATGGCAAAGCCCTCACTGACTCACTCATCACTATTTCTGCGACTTCCCGTGAAGGTAGAAGGCTGAAATTTGGCAGGCTCATTCCTTACAGGTTACTTACAAAAGTTAAGCAGGTTTCATTTCGAAATTCTACGTGTAACGGTCATAACTGAATCGTACTTATGTACATATATATGTCCATAGCCTGCAGCTCGGTCGCTGTGTGAGGCGGCATTGTGTCTCCAATCCCCACGCCTCCCACGTAGTTGGCTGCCTGCCTATATTGCGTCCCCAATCCCCATGCCTCCCACGTAATTGGCTGCCTGCCCATATAAGGCCATCCGGGCTCCGATCTCTTCATTCCCTTCCTTGCTTCACCACGGTGTTCATGTCTCCTTGCTGATAACTGCAGCTTTTTTATTTAATCCACGGCTTCTCCGCTGTTTTATTGTGTTGATAACTGCAGCCTTTTTATTTAATCCACGGTTTCTCCGCTGTTTTATTGTTCATTTATTACGCTTATAGTTATTGTGTAGGCATTTTAGACTTACTTTACATTGTTCAGGTACCCATTTCTTCTACCGTTCCAACCGTACCCTCATTAACATGTCTATCGAGGGGATCACCATCGATCAAAGAACTGTCACTTACCGAGTGGTTTCCATGCCCGGAGATGCCACCTGCCTTTTCCATTCTCTGTGCTACATATTGCACGGCCATATCAGGCTCACTCTTGATATCCGGAGGAACATTTTGTCTTATGTATTGAATGACTGGGACAGGTTCAAGGTGTGGACTGATGACGGTCCAGGAGATAATTATACTACACAGGAGCACTATACGAGTGAAATGCTTAAGCCCTTCACCTATGCTTCTGCATGTGAGTTGATGGCAGCCGCTGAATTGTTCGTTTGTCGCTTTCAAGTGTACCGAAATGGCCAAATATTTTACACCTTTGGAGAACCGCCAATGCCTCTTAAACATCTTAGATTTACAAGGTGACGATTTGAGTAGTGGACACTTTGATGTTTACGAATGTTTCAACTCTCAAAAGCTGGATGTGAAGTTATCGATGAAGCCGGTTGTATGCTTACAACGCTTCACAGATGCCGAATGTCACTTCAACACAAGTCCTGCAAATACCAAAGTAATTGAAACAAACCATGAAACTCAAACCGATTTATGACAGCAGCAATCCAAGCTGTGAGAAAACAGTAAAAAGGAGGCGTGTCAGACGTCGTGGTACATTTTCTGATGTAGCTAGACGGAAACAACTTCGTGATGCTGCCACCAAATACTCGCAGAAAAATACACAAGTTAATAGACACGCTGTCGCTAAATACTCGCAGGCAAGTCCACAAGTTCATAGAGACGCTGCCGCTAAATACTCGCAGGCAAATCCACAAGTTCATAGAGATGCTGTCGGTAAATACTCGCAGAAAAATCCACAAGTTAATAGACACGCTGTCGCTAAATACTCGCAGGCAAATCCACAAGTTCATAGAGACGCTGCCGCTAAATACTCGCAGGCAAATCCACAAGTTCATAGAGACGCTGTCGCTAAATAGTCTCAGGCAAATCCACAAGTTAATAGAGATGCTGCCGCTAAATACTCGCAGGCAATTCCACAAGTTCATAGACACGCCGCCGGTAAATATTTGCAGGCAAATCCACAAGTTAATACCGGGAATTCTTGTTAAACGTCTTAGATTCGTGAGTAGCGATTTTGGGTAGTGAACCTGTTATCTTTACAATCTGACAAACACGGAATGTAACTTGAACACAACACATCCTCCAAATAAGAACCTGATTGAAAGAAATAATGATAATCGAATCCTTGATGACGGCAACGCTCATACCAGTGACAAAACAATTACATTGACAATCATGTTATTTTTAAAATGTTTTCTTTTTCATAACTTCTTTAACACACTACTTCTCTGCTGCAAAGCATGGGTATTTTGCTAGTATATAATTATATATATATATGTGTGTGTGTGTGTGTGTGTGTGTGTGTGTGTGTGTTTATATATATATATATATATATATATATATATATATATATATATAATAAACTGCTCAAAAAAATTAAAGGAACACTTTGAAAACACATCAGATGTCAATGGGAAAAAAATCATGCTGGGTATCTATAATGATATGGGCTGGGTAATGTGTCAGGAACGAAAGGATGTCACATCGTTGATGGAATTGAGAATTATCAAACTACAGAGGGCTGAATTCAAAGACACACTGAAAATCAAAGTGAAAACATGATGCGGCAGGCTAGTCTATTTTGGCAAAATTTCATTGCAGAAACTTAAAATCATACTCAGTAGTTTGTATGGCCCCCACCTGCTTGTATGCATGCCTGACAATGTTGGGGCATGCTCCTAATGAGAAGACGGATGGTGTCCTGGGGGATCTCCTCCTAGATCTGGGCCAGGGCATCACTGAGCTCCTAGACAGTCTGAGGTGCAACCTGTTGGCGTCGGATGGACCGAAACATAATGTCCCAGAGGTGTTCTATTGGATTTAGGTCAGGTGAGCGTGGGGGCCAGTCTGTGGTATCAATTCCTTCATCCTCCAAGAACTGTCTGCTTACTCTCGCCACATGATGCCAATCATTGTCGTGAACCAGGAGGAACCCATGACCCACTGAACCAGCATAGGGTCTGACAACGGGTCCAAGGATTTCATCCCGATACCCAATGGCCGTCAAGGTTCCATTGTCTAGCCTGTAGAGGTCTGTGCGTCCCTCCATGTATATGCTTCCCCTGACCATTGCTGACCCACCACCAAACTGGTCGTGTTGAACGATGTTACAGTCAGCATAACGTTCTCCATGGCTTCTCCAGACTCTTTCACAACTGTCACATGTGCTCAGGATGAACCTGCTCTCATCTGTGAAAAGCACAGGGTGCCAGTGGTGGACCTGCCAATTCTGGTATTCTAAGGCAAATGCCAATCAAGCTCCTTGGTGCCAGTCAGTGAGCAAAGAGCCCACTAGAGTACGTCAGGCCCTCAGTCCACCCTCATGAAGTGTGTTTTTGATTGTTTGGTCAGAGACATTCACACCAGTGACCTGCTGGAGGTCATTTTGTAGGGCTCTTCCAGTGCTCATCCTGTTCCTCCTTGCCCAAAGGGGCAGATACCGGTCCTGCTGATAGGTTAAGGACCTTCTACGGCCCTGTCCTGCTCAGCTAGAGTAACTGCCTGTCTTCTGGAATCTCCTCCATGCCCTTGAGACTGTCCTCGGAGACACAGCAAACCTTCTGGCAATGGCACGTATTGATGTGAAGATGGACTACTATGCACCCTCTGTAGGGTCCAAGTATCGCCTCATTGTACCAGTTGTGACACTGACTGTAGCCAAATGCAAAACTAGTGAAAAAACATTCAGAAAAGATGAGAAGGGAAAAATGTCAGTGGCCTCCACCTGTTAAACCATTCCTGCCTTGGGGGTTGTTTCATTGTTGCCCCTCTAGTGCACCTGTTTTAAATTTCATTAACACCAAAGCAGCTGAAACTGATTATCAACCCCCTCTGCTACTTAACTGACCAGATCAATATCCCAGAAGTTTCACTTGATGCTATACTCTGATTAAAAAGTGTTCCTTTAATTTTTTTTGGCCAATATATATATAGTGGAACCTCGGTTCACGACCATAATCCGTTCCAAAACTCTGGTCGTAAACCGATTTGGTCGTGAACTGAAGTAATTTTCCCCATAGGATCGTATGTAAATACAGTTAATCCGTTCCAGACTGTACGAACTGTTTGTAAATATATTTTTTTAAAAGATTTTTAAGCACAAATATAGTTAATTAAACCATAGAATGCACAGCGTAATAGTAAACTAAATGTAAAAACATTGAATAACACTGAGAAAACCTTGAACAACAGAGAAAACTAACACTGAAAGAGTTTGCGCTATAGTGCTACGAACTGCTCGCTAAAAACACTTTTTTTAATGAGTTTTAAGCACAGAGAAAAACATGAACATTTGAAAAATCCTTAATTTAATAAACCACCAAGAAAAGTAACATTGCAACAATGCACGCTACAAACCAATCGCTGTAAACAGAAGTGGAGGTTAAAATCCAATAGAAAAAAGTCTTCATTAAATACAATGAGATTAAAACAATGCTCGGATCTGTCTCTTTAAAAATAAGCCTTATGCATCCATCTCTCTCGTGTGAGTGTGTGTGTCTCTTGCGCGTGTGTGTCTCTCTCTACGCGCGTCTGCGTGTGTGTCTCTTGCACGTGCACGTGTGTGTGTATGTCTCTGTGCGCGTGTGTGTGTGTCTCTCTCTGCGTAACATGTGCGGAAATATAATTAAACCAAATAGGAAACTGGCTTGTTCGTATACCAAGTTTGTGATCGTGAACAGATGCAAAAGTTTGGTGAACAATTTGGTCGTAAACCAATTTGTACGTGTTCTGAGACGTTCGTGAACCGAGGTTCCACTGTATATAAATCATAGGACGAGATTTTTTCAGAAAGATAATTTGAAGTCCCACAAGATGAGAATTTGTGCCAAGAGATTTAACTATGCCTAGGGCCGGAAATAAAAGACAAAGAGTAGAAGACAAAGTAGAACGTCGTAAAGAGGTTCAAAAACGTTGGTACGATACACATGCAGAAAAGGTTAGAGATAATGAAAGTACTAAAATTCGAAAGTCTCAAAAAAAACTGTTAGGAAAGATCAGTTAAGCGCAAACAAATGGAAATTATTACTTGGTGAAATAACGGAACAGCGAAAAGAGATTGAATATATGGACATAGGTGATATGACAGAAGTATATATATATGTTGTTCGGCTTTAAAGTTTAAGTCGGAGACTTGTAGATTGTCTATTTTGTGTTGCCATTAGGGAAAAGTAGTGTTTCTTCCCAATGAAGAGGCATATCCGCAAGAAATAAAAGATTTGTTATTTGGTGAAAGTGAAATCCACAAACATTACAGGCAAAATATCAAATCTACAAAAATCTGTTCGTATTTGCATCATTCAATGCTCAAAACGTAGATTTAAACGATTCAGGACCATACGCTATGAGAATCTGTAGTCCGGCAACAATTAAAGCTATTACAAGTTTAATTTCAAAGAAACCACCATTCTGTGAGGTTTATATTTATGATCACGGAGAAGCGATGCAACATAGAATCGAAAGAGTTAAGCAATCGGACATATTAGAAATTCTACAGCCAATAATAGATACAAATCCAAACATCCAAAAGTATCAAACTTTACACTAAATTTATCTGAAAAACACGGAGAAAGAAGTTTTCTTGAATTTCTATATGAATCGAAAGATCCCGCTCGCATATATAATAACCCAACATGTGACGAATATTCAGTGATAATAGTTTCAAAAGACAGAGATTTTAAAGACAGAGTTGATATTCGTGTTTATCCAAAAGCACAGCACGATTCGACGAAAGCGGCTGATCTGGGAAGAAAAAAAAATATAAAAAATCTCTATTTAAAGCTCGCTCAGAATACTATTCTACAATAATAGATAGAAATAATAAAAATCCTCGGGTACTGTTTAGAACAGTTGCTAAATTAACAAATGGGAATTCAGATCTACAGTGCAAAATACCAACAGATATTAGCTGCACAGACTTTATGAACTTCTTCAATGAGAAAATTAAAAATATAAGATCCCAGATCTCAGCATCACAGTACAAAATGCATACTAGCTTAGCAGACCCTGCCTCACATTGCATTCAGCACTTTAGTAATTTTAATCCTGTAACTGAACTGGAAGTCTTAACTTTAATTTCTAAAATGAAACCCACTACTTGTTCCTTAGATCCAGTGCCAACAAAACTAGTAAAAAGTGCAATGGATGCTCTTACAGCGCCTATTCTAAACATTATCAATAGTTCATTATTGCATGGCACAGTACCTGATGCACTAAAAGTGTCAGTCATTAAACCATTGCTTAAAAAGTCAGACCTAGACCCACACATACTAGATAATTATAGGCCTATTTCAAATATACCCTTTCTCTCTAAAATACTAGAAAAAGTAGTCTCCAATCAGCTTCAGTCACACCTTACGCATTACAATTTATTTGAAAAATTCCAGTCTGGTTTCCGAACTGGTCATAGTACAGAAACGGCACTAACGTGGGTTGTAAACGACATTCTGATATCCTCTGATGAAGAAAACTCCACTGTAATTATGTTGTTAGACTTAAGTGCAGTGTTTGACACCATTGACCATTCTATTTTACTGCACAGACTAGCAAATGATGTTGACCTTACAGGCACTGTTCTCGCTTGGTTAGTTCTTATTTATCAAATCAATTCCAATATGTACAGAAATGTGCTGATGGTACTCCATCATTATACACAGAAGTGAGATATGGTGTCTCGCAGGGCTCAGTACTGGGACCTTTACTGTTTTCATTTTACAGGCTTCCACTGGGATCTATCATTAGGAAACATGATGTTAATTTTCATTCGTATGCAGATGACACCCAGTTATACCTTTCATTTAGATCAAATGAAGTTTATCTGATGTTGTCTTTAATTAGTTGCGTTGGTGAATTAAAGGAGTGGATGGATGAGAACTACTTGTCTTTAAACACAGATAAAACAGAGATGTTAATTGTTGGAGGGAATGACGGTGATCACAACAATATTTTGTCATCATTTAACTCAGTTGGAATCACCATTAATTTTCCTGAGTCAGCCCACAATCTAGGAGTTATCTTTGACTCTAGCATGTCATTTAAAGCGCATATTATAAAGTTGTCCAAATCATGTTTCTTCCATTTGAAAAATTTTGGGAAATTAAGATGCTTTCTAAATAAACAGGATTCTGAGAAATTAATTCATGCATTTATTTCTAGTAGGATTGACTACTGCAATGCGGTGTTCACTGGATGTTCAAACTGTTCTTTATACAGCCTCCAGTTAATCCAAAATGCTGCTGCAAGAATTATTACAAGAACTAGGAAAATACGAACACATATCTTTACACTGGCTCCCGGTTAAGTTTAGGGCAGATTTCAAAATCCTCCTTTTAACATATAAATCATTAAATGGCCAAGGTCTGGCTTACTTGTCTGAACTTATCATGACTTACAAACCTGAGCGCACTTTAAGATCTCAAGATGCCGGTCTGCTTATGACTCTAAGGATTAATTAAATAACAGTGGGAGGTCGAGCTTTAGTTGCAGGGCCCCAAAGCTGTGGAATGGTCTGCCTGCTACTATAAGAGATGCCCCTTCAGTCTCAGCTTTTAAATCCCGGCTGAAGATTCACTACTTCAGTTTAGCATATCCTGACTAGAACTACTGATTAACTGTACAGACTGCATCTCTGTTGTTAGTCTTTAGGACGAAAACATAAGTAATATGATACATATAATTTGTTACTAACCCTCACCTATTCTGTTTCTCTTCTCTGTACTCAAATGTGGCACTTAGTGCCATGGTCCACCTGCCAAGTTGTTTTGCCTGCCTGGAGGATTGCAGGAATCGTGGGGTAGAGGGGTCCTTTCATCGGATTGGCTGGCCCAGCGCTGTCTCAGCTGTGAAATGGCCAAATGGGAGAGGCAGCTTGATGGCTGAGGTCTCGAGGACTCTAAACAAATCCAAATCATATTATGTGATATCATCTACTGTTAAATTGTGCTCCGTACTTGTAAAATTTTTATTTTTATAATGTATTGAGGATTTGTTCTGTTCTGTGTATTGTATTGTATTTACCCCCTTCTTTTTGACACCCACTGCACGCCCAACCTACCTGGAAAGGGGTCTCTTTTTGAACTGCCTTTCCCAAGGTTTCTTCCATTTTTTTTCCCTACAGGGGTTTTTTTTGGGAGTTTTTCCTTGTCGTCTTAGAGAGTCAAGGCTAGGGGTCTGTCAAGACGCAGGGCCCATTGCGCCACTCCTTGTGTGATTTTGGGCTATACAAAAATAAATTGTATTGTATTGTACTTGTATTGTATTGTACTAGAGTGTAGGACCCGCAAGCTGTATATATACGTATAATATATATTTGATGATAGGGCTAAGCCACTACCACCAATAAACCTTAAAATAACCCATAAAGAGCTCAGCCATCATGCTGCCTATTCCCTGAAATGAACACCATGATTCTTTCTCTGCATGTGACCATGTGTCACCTAGTGGTCTTGGTTTTTTGTCCTCCTGTCTGATTTTCATAGCATCTGCTTATTATCTGAGGAAGCAGACTGATGCCTGGTGCCACCCAGCAGCAAGGAAACTTGAAATAATTTGCACATCTTTTCCTAACCCCTGTCTCATTCTAAGTTGAGAATCAGGCACCTCATATATTCTGTGATGGTACCCACAACCTAGGACATTTCATTCCTTTACCCAGGCTGCCACTCTCTAATTTCTGTAATTCATGCAATAGTGCCTCTGCCCACTGTATTTCCTGACCACTATTCATTACAGAATGTACCATATTTCCATAGTGCCCAGTTAAAAAGAAGGAATGCATAGGCCAGTGTTCTCAAACTTGTTGCCTGGAGAGCTGCAGTAGCTGCTCGTGTTTGTTGAAAAAAAAAAATCTTCATTAAAGCTAATGCTGGGTAGATGTTCCTTTTTTTATCAATAAAAATATTTTTTAATTGGGACATTATTAGAACAAATTAAAAATTGAAATTAATCATGATTGTTTTCACGCATTAATATGTAACTTGTTTTCATCTATGTTTTTGTTTCATCATTGGCATAGTTTCAGAAATATACATTACACTTTGCAGTACTCTACAGTAAAACTGAAGCATTTATTTAATGTGTCAAATTGTAAATTGTTCCATTTCTGCACTTCTAAGTAGGTCAGAACACAGCAATGGCTCGCCATATAACCCCAGGAGAAAAGACTAATTTTCTAGTGAAGGGCAGCAGTGTATGATATTGATAAATGGCTGAAGTTTTCATTGGCTGTTTAGATTGGCAATGTCTTCCCTTTCCTTGACTATCAGTGAATCCAGTGAAATTTGTAATATGTGAGCATCAATAGCTTGAAACCTCATTCTGTCAGTTTGTTCTTTGCCACCTTGATCCATAAATCCCATAGGTCTACTGGTGTTTGCTAGGTGGGTTTTGTAAATGTGTTTTTTCTCTGATATGCGAAAACTGATGATTACTGATGAAACTCACTTGGTCCAAACAGATGTCAGCTTTTATGATCTTTAAATGTTTCCTTGTGGACCTGCAGCTGTTCCATCTGGAGTGAACTGGGCAAACCTTATTTCAATGACATTTTCAATATTTATATTTCAGAATAGTGACACCCTTGATAAAGATGAACAAAAAGACTATAAGAAAAGCTCTAGTACTTTTAGCAACACAAAGATTGCTTTATTTTAAAGGTTGGTGGTGCTGTCAAATTATTTGTAATGAATGGGTCTGTCCTCGAATGATGCCCTGAACAATGGAGACTGGAGGACAAAGATTTCAAGGGGAACCAGATAACCTGGTTAAAACCAGAAAATGGTTATTAAACTAGTCATGATGATAAGTCAATTAAAGAATTAAACTAAAATTAAACTAAAACTAAAACTGTATCAAAGTTTTTAATATATTTAATATATTAACTGGCATAATTTGTGGCCCCTTTTTTTCAAATATTTTTTCAACCCATCTTTTGCAAGTGTAATGCCTCTGAGGTTTTGCACAATAATTTGTTACACCTTGAACATGATTATAAACTGATAAGTAGTTCAACTGCAGATATAAATGTAGTTATTTAAATGGATGAACAGTACTTTCATGAATCTGGTGCAGCTTGTGAGTGCTAAAGCACATCATTTCTTTTCTGTGTCTGTTCGTGGTGTTCTGACAGCAAGATGGGTTGTAGCTAATTATAGGAGAGAGAGAGAGATGAGAGGAAGGTGATTTATTACAGGAAGCACAGAAAGTCATGTTTCAGGAAAGTTAGAGTAAGTTAGTAATGCTGTTATTTTTGGTTGGGGTGAGCTTGAAAAGATTGGAATTTATATATGAGAAGAACCTGAAGCTTGGATTTTAAAACTTAAGTGCCAAAGTGGCTGCCTTTTCTTGTCAGCATTGTGACCTTTGCAGTATCTGGATGTGGTGGGATTTGTAAATTGGGCCAGCTTAATTATTTCTTTCATATGCCTGTTAAAAGGTCCTGATTTCTTTTAATGTGAATAACTGTTTATAATGTTTAAAGACAAGAATTAAATTTGACTATAACAGTAATATCACTGTATATTTCATGATTAACTTGCTTGCAAATTAAATAATGCATAATATGTAAGTAACCCATTTAACACTATTACTGATGTAATAGTTTTTTCTTTTCCTTTTTTGTTACAAGTAAAACATAAAAAAAGACGAGGAAGTCAGACATCTGGAGTAGGCTTTCATTGCCTTGAGATTCAAAACTAAAGGAGCTGAACTTTTTGAGCTGTGTTTAATGTTTCCCGGCCAAACCAAATTGTGCTTCTGAGAGAAGTGAGATGTGCTGTCTGTTAGCATCAGGTCATCAAAAATGGTGAATTTTGCTCAATTTGCATGTAAGGTCATGCACACCAAAGTATAACCAGGCACATTTTGTTTTTACTCACTTAATTACCAGCAGTGCCAAAATGTAGATATTACCATTTAATGGAAACTGTAAATATCTGATGCATGTGTTTCAACATTAACATAGTCTTACTGTATGGAATGCAAATTCCTTAATAACCGTAATTAAACAAAAGTGGAACTTGGTGTCTGTAGCCATAAGAAACACCTAAAGTAAACAACGATTTGTGTTCATGTCAAAAATGTATTCCTACATCAAGAAACTTAGTTTTACGATTGTTTACCTTGGATTAATAGATTATAAGTTACCATGCACTGGACAAAAGCAATCAGAATATCTGTGGGAATGGAGTTAAAAACCAGCATATAACATACACAAATCCTGTCACTCCACTGGAGCTTTCTTGCCCCAAAACTTCACTTGTCTAATTTGTGCTGTGTATCTTAATTCCCACGGTATCTCATGCTAAGTTTAAACCCAGTAACATGTCTGTAAGTGTATTAATGTTTTAGCCACAAATTAACTGTCAAGATGTTAGTGTATTTGTATATGTAATGGAAAAATTACTAGCAGAACACATTTATCGTTGCACTTATTATTTCCAATGCACATTTGTAACTATGCACTTTTGTTCGTACCTTTTTGTCACAAGCACTTAATGTACGTCGTTGTCACAGCTAAAATTCCATCATTCAGATGTCAGAGGAAGCACACATCCCTCAAACAGAGTACTATGGGTTATTTTTTTATAGAGATCCACTGTAATCTAGGTCAGCTTTTGAAAAAGGTGTGTTTCTATTATATTCTATATTTAATGTTATAATGCCATAATGATGAAAGAAATAAAGTTAGAAACTTTTTACAATAGTGTTAAGTGTTCTTCACAGAGAACTGTTTCGATTGCAAAATCAACAAACATTAGGAAGCTGTACAAGGCTCACAGCCTGGCTTCAAGGGTTTTCTATTACAAACTCTATATGAGGCATTATATATTGGTTATAACAAACTTGTGTATTTGCATACTTGCACACATAATAGACACCAGAGGAAATTATTACAGTGCAAGTTGCTGTTTTTGTTACTTTTATTTTTCCTTCAAGACTATTTAATGCTGTGCAGGGTACTCATTTCTTCCATCTTTTTTGACATTCATCTTCATGTGGTGCCTGTGCTTGATCTTAGGGCTTGTATGAACTTTAATCAATTTTGCATAAAGAGAGATTGTGGTGGTAGGTTGGATTAGGTCTTTGGGAAACATGGTGTTTTAATAGTAACCAAAACAGATCAGTTTTTGACTCACTCATCTAGGTATGATTTTTCAAAAATTCTATAGGATTTTTCATATTTTTTTGTCAAACTAAATATAAGCTGCCATGTTCTAGTTTGAAAGCAAAGGCTTACCTGTAGTCCTGGTTATCCATTATACAGCTAATGCAATTGCTATTCAATTTTCATGGCTTGTGTAAGGTTTGAACAATTCAGGCTCAGTAAGAGTGACCTGGACATCTTTGTATGCGTGCCTTTGATCTTCTAACCATCCTGTATGAATATTCTTGCTACCATGTATGATTATGCTAAAGGATGTCACCCGTGTCTTTCATTTTTTTTATTTGCAGGTTGCTGTTTGCAATGGTTTTATAGACGTGTCCAGATTGATGAGCACATACAACACCTTTCTTGAGACCTTCACATTTCTCTTAATAAGAGCAAACTGTGTGGGTAAGACCAGACTAATTAATTTATTTATAGTAGAGAGCCTCTCAAATTTTGTTGAGGGAACTGGCTTTTTGTTTGGTTAATTTGCCTCCCCAGTTATTTTAGCACTTGGTTATTATACTGTATTTACTTTGTTCAGCTAATAAACCATGTGAGTCATGTGTTTTTTGAAATAAAAAGTAATTAATTTTCTATTGTGTGCATCAGATCTTACAAAAATGCATAGAATTGGGAGAATAAATACTTTTTCTTAGAAAGTAAGATGCTATTTTAAATAAAACAATTTGGCATTAAAATATAAAAGTTTATAGAAATACTATAGGGTTCTTCAAATTAGTCAGTTGACACTAAGCATAAGGCAGGAGCCAGCCATAGAAGATATGCAAGTATATGTCAATATCAACTTATGCACACACTCAAAAGGAGCAAATTTAAAGTTACCAATTAAGCCTTCAATGAAGTGTTTAAGATGTGAACAGAAACCACTGCTCCCACAGAAAAATCTACAGAGACACATTGGATATGTACTGTACAAATGCCACACAGGCAGTAACTGTGAACTATGATCACAACTGTAGAGCTGTGTGACGCCAGTGCTGATTACTGTGCCACCTGCTTTATATATTGTATACATTCCTTAAATTCTTTAAATTATTTAAGAAAGGTTGGCAATAAAAACTCTACTAAACCATCCTGGTTTTTCACATTATTGTGGCTTCTGTATAAACTTCAATATTGATACTCGATCAAAAGCTGACTAAAGAGAGGTTCCACCTCATAATTCATAATTCTGGTAATAATTACAGAAGATTTAAATGTGTATTTTTATGTGTGCCAGTTTTAATAGGCAATCTTACCAGCACTGAAAATGATAATCTTTTTGTACTATTTTTATCCAGTTGTCTCTACAGTCAGGAAGTGTCACGGATGCCAGATGTCAGAAAAATTGTTATCTACTAGGTCAGACTTACTAAGGGTCATTTTCATATATTAAGCTGTGGGTGTGACTTATTTGTTTAAGCATTGGCTCAAATAAAGAAAACACTCATCACCTTAGCCCAATGACATAAGTTTGGTCAGCCTTTTTTCACCAAGTCAAGACTGGAGATTTCTGTTATGTAGTCAAATATAGAGATAGAAGTCTTTCTTTTACAGACTGCACAGGGGATCATGATATTCAAAGAGGGGTTTTAATTTTGTCATTTAGTGATCAGCTGCATTTGGAGTTTACCCTTATGACAAAACAGTTTTTATGTTTTAAATCTTTTTATTTTGTTGTTTGTTCCAAACTTTTACACAGATCAGTGACTTTCATAACCATAGTTTACCATTTATTCATTTCCCAGTAGGGCATACATTACCATTTCACACTATTATCACATGATCAGCTTTTGCATGATTGACAGCTTCCATCACTCATAGAGCCAATGCATACTACTATTGTAGATTCAGAAAGGCATTCATCATAATTGCTATCTCCACTGATTTCTCAGTTTTTGTAGGCATTAAGATCTGCCTTTTGTTATTATGCTTCTACAAATCACAGGTCATCCTGTAATTTCTTCTCCCTTGTGCATCTACAAATATAATCATATTAGATTATACTGTAGCTGTGCTTTCATCTTCAGCCCCCTTCTATCTTAATGTTCTCCCGTCCTGAACTAAATCTTTTGTCAGTGAAATTATAAAATAATGTAAACATTAGCATTTCTGAACTGTCTCACGCGTATATCATATAGGAAAAACACTTGCATTTATTTCCTGCAATTGTTGTAATTGTTTAAAACTTGTTTCTTGCATGTTCAAGTTATTGGCGTCAAGCTCCCAGAAGTTCTATGATCATGCTTGATGCATAGTTTTGTCTACTCCATTTCACTCATGAGGTATGAAATGCAAAAATGTAGGTGAGCTAAAACCATTTAGTCTTATAGGCTCCGGTGAATTCAAATTTAGTAACAGCTTTATTGGCTTGAGAATCAACTACATTGTCAAAGACTTAAGTCCCAGTCAGCTAGTTGTGGTCTGCCTGCCATAAGAGCGACAGAAAGGAAACATTAAACCTATGTCTAGAATTCCATTATAAGCTGATTAAACATGGACAAAAACTTTTAACTCAGTATGTACCCCGTTGTTTCCTTGCAGTGAACTCCACGAGTAAATAATTTTCTTCATGAAAATAATGTATTTCTTAGTCTTGAACATGTCCTTCTTCAGCTTTATCCTTATGGTTCAAATTTGATTCATAAAATTTTTTTTTTTTTTTTTTTTTGAGGGATCAACTCTCTTATATTAATAAATATATGAGAATTGTCACTATATTCTCTGGAATATCAGTAAAGGTGATACCACAGATGTGCATTAGGAATTAGGAAGTATTAAAAAGACCTCCGGATGAGTCCTTTATTTTAATTACATTATAAGAAAAAGTTAGATATCATTGTCAGGGTTAAACAAGGTAGAAAATGTATGCATGGTGTAACATTCATGCGCTTCTGGGAGCTCCAACTGTTTTGAAATTTAAATTGTTTTTAATTTTTGTTTGTTTACTTAATAAAAAAACATTTTAAAAAAAAATTTGTATTAATGAGTCTTGTTTAAAATAACTATATAACATTAATACAATGTAGCAATGCATTAGTAGATTACAGTACATAAAATAAATTTTTATAGTGCCATTTTTCAAATACCATATTGTTGAAAACATAAGTCAAAAGCTTGTGGTGGCTGAAAGAGCTTTTGTATAGTCTTCCTAAGTTATGATCTGGAGTTATAATAATTTGAAGCTGGACAAGCAAGAGCAGTAGTTATTACAGTGAGTCATTTGTATGCTTTAAAGGGTCAGGAATGGAATTTGGCAAACTATGGAATTATATTTATTTTGCTGGTTCCATCTCATCTTCATCTCATCTTGTCTTCATAACTAGATTCCAACTCAAGTGATGTTAAAATTGCAATAACCAATGTACTGTTGGTGGTTTTATGGCTAATTGTAGTTCATAATTCTTAAACATCAAGCTAGGTAATATGTACGTACATTGATATTGTGATTATATTGACCCAAAACATTTATATTCTGTATTTCTGGATATATTTTTAAAGTCCTTTAGACTCCAGACAAATAAGGGTAGTCTGTTAGTCCTGCAATCCAAATTCAAAGAGTTGGGTGCCAAGCTGAGGAGCAGAACTTACAAGGCAGTCTTCTCTGAAGTTTTGCTTGTGCCACGTGCCAGTCCAGGTAAGACTGAGGAGATTTGAAGGCTTAACGTACGGTTCAAATCTTGGCGCAGGGTAGAAGGGTATAGGTTTTTGGGGCATTGGGACTCCTTTTGGAACAGATGGGACCTGTTCTGCCGCGGGGGGTTACATCTGAACTGGAGGGGCACCAATGTATTGGGGAGGCGTATGAGTAGGTTAGTTGAGGATTGTTTAAACTAGGGAATGAGGGGCAGGGAGTTTAGGACAGGTTAGGTTTAGATCTATACAGGGAGGAACAAACAACATTGTAGAAATAAAAATGTGTAGTAATGTAAATTCTAAGCAAATATTTAAATGTAGAAGAAGGAACACATTAAAAATAGCTTACCTTAATGCTGGAAGCATCAAAAATAAGGTAAGTGAGTTGGAGCTGTATGTAGCGGAGCATAATTATGATATTATAGCAATGACGGAAACCTGGCTAAATAACAAAGATGGGGATGAGTGTAACATGGAGGGATATACATTTTTAGGAAGGATAGACAGAACAGAAAAGGAGGTGGGGTTGCTGTTTATGCCAAACAGAATTTAAATGTAAATCCTCTTCAGTTGGACGATGAGCCCCATTTTATGTGGCTTTGCCTGGAAAATATTAGGAAAACAGGTCTTATTTTAGGAGTGTGTTATAAACCACCCAATTCAGACATTAATTTTGACACACATCTTTTTAGTAATATCAAAAAGGCAAGTTTATAGGGAGATATTATAGTCATAGGGACTTTAATTATCCAAATAATAGGGATAACCTTGCAGATGGAGAAGCACAAGAGCATGAGTTTTTAGAAGTAATCAGTGACTGTTTTTTAACACGGTATGTTAAAGTACCAACATGGAGTGAAGCTTGTCTGGATTTAGTATTCAGTAATAATCAAGATAGAACTGAGGGTGTAGAAGTGATGAAACCTACTAAGGGCAAATGACCATAAATATAATACAATTCTCAGGGTTTTCTTAGAATGCAGACAACAAAGACTAAAATTGTTAAGTTGAACTTTGGTAGGGCACATTTTGAATAAATGCGGCAAAGTCTAAGTAGGATAGACTAGGATAAGCTTTTAAGTGTGGAGACAGTCGAGGAGCAGTGGAACTGGTTTAAAAATGTTTTACATGTAATGCAGGACAGATACATACCTAAAATTGGAATTAATAGGAAATTTTTAAAAAACTTCACAGTGGATTAATAAAGATTTAAAAAAGAAGCTGCAAAGGAAAAAACTGCTTTATAAGGCATATACGGCTAATGACTGTGAAAACGTGAATCGTAGAGCGTATGAGAACATGACAGCCACCGTTAAGAAGGAGGCTAAAAGACAGTTAGAGAGGAATATAGCAGATAAGGCAAAAAAAGACCCTAAGAGATTCCGTCAGTATTTTAGTAGTAAAAGAACAGTCAAGGAGGAGGTCAAGTGCATCAGAAATAGTAAAGGGGAATTAAAAGATATAGACAATGAAATAGCGGATGCTCTAAACTTACATTTTTCTGAAGTGTTTACAAGTGAACAAGTGGATCACCTCCCAGAGGTGACAGTGACTACTAAGGAGGTACTGAGAGATATGGAAATTGTAGAGGGAGAAGTACTGGTCAGATTAAATAGGCTGAAATCAAACAAATCACCAGGACCAGATAATATTTACTCTTGAGTTCTTAAGGAGGCTAGAGAGTACATACATAAACCCTTGACATATATTTTTAGGAAGTCACTGCGCATTGCAGAGATTCTGAAGGACTAGAAAATGGCAAATATCATCCTGTTATATAAAAAGGGTGACAGGGCAGATCCAAGCAACTATAGGCCAGTAAGCTTAACATGCATCACAGGAAAAGTAATGGAAGGAGTTATTAAGGATAAGACTGAGCGACACGTGGCAAGGACAGGAGTTATTCTGAACAGTCAACATGGGTTCAGAAGAGGAAGGCTGTGTTTTAATAACATGCTGGAATTCTATAATGAAGCAACAAAAGGATATGATCAAAGTGGAGCATATGATATTATTTATCTTGACTTTCGGAAAGCATTTGATAAGGTGCCACATGAGAGGTTGGGCATCAAACTAAAAGAATTGGGAGTTCAGGGTGATGGTTTTTAGATGGGTGCAGAATTGACTCAGACACTGGAGGCAGCGGGTGATGGTGCAAGGAACCTTATCAGAACTGGCCGATGTTAAGACTGGTGTTCCACAGGGGTTAGTGCTAGGGCCACTGCTATTTTATCAATTGTATTGGTTCCAAATTATGTATTTGCATGTATGTTCTTTGTCTCACCTGTAACTGTCTGTATGATATGTGTGTATTATTTTTTGTATAACATTCACTAGCATAGGAAGTACTATGTTTATGTCTTCTCTACAGCAGGGGTTCTGAAAAACGAGTACCCAAATAAGAAAATTGATACCATACTGGGACACAGGAGGATGATTTGTATCATAAAGACAGCACAACTATACATATACAAATAACAATGTTCATGTAATAAATAAAATACAGTAATATTTTTGTTTCCTTTCAAGCATATATCTCACATGAATATTATTAAAGGAGAAAAGTAGGAAGCAAGTGTACTATTAATATATTGATAATTACCAATCAAAACCATTAATAGATTTCTGAGGTGTGTCACTGCCAGTGTAAATGCTTAAAGTGCAAAATACAGTAGAGCTTATATAAATATTTTTTTTATAATGGGAGAGGCCTGAGGATGCGATGTTTCTTGAAAAGAACATATGATTGATCACTTAACTTATCCACTTGATTCATGGCTCCAGATATGGAATAAAGTAGTCATAAAGCAGTTTTTAGATGCAGTTAACTTTGTTTTACATAACATTATTAAAAATCAAATGTACATTTTTCAAATCAGCTTCACCATTACATTTTTGTAATTGAGTTTGCAAATAGTTCAACATATCCTGCTTTTCATTTAACAATTAAATAAACTGAGTAAAAAGAAAATAGCAAAGATATTTCTACAAAATATATGCACTATTTATATTTTAGACAGTGACTGGATATATCTTGACGCATAATTCAGTAAGGAGTCAATTTTTAAATCTTTAACGCTACTTACTGACATCATGTGGGATCTCTAAATCTTGTCTTATCCTTTGGGTATTTTATGTGTTTCTTATGGTTCTCAATGGTCCAACAAACATGTTCATTACACCATCAGTGGATTGAATTCATCAAATGCAAAATCTTCTTTGTACCTCTGTTACAGATTTAGATTCAATGTATGCCATAACAACAAGTATACAATGAAACAGCAACCAGTACTCCATGGCTACTGAAACTGCTTTTAGTATGTAACACTCTTATGGCACTATATATACCCACACATTATTTACTTTCTCTCCATAACACTTTGAAAGTCAGCACATTCTTGTTCTGTGTCCGTTATTCTGACTTTGGCATTTCAAACTTGTGTTTTGGCCCCTCCATTTATGTGTTTCTCTCATACCTTTCCTTATATATATATTTACTGTTATGCAAGGGTTGTCTGACATTCCTTCCATAAATCAATTACTGCTTTTTCTAGTGACTGACCTTGGGTTTTGGTAATGGTTATTGGAAAACAAAGTTTCACAGGAAATTGTAGTATTTTGAATTCAAACAGGTAATCAATAGGAACAATTGTAATTTTGGCTATAAATGTAACTTAATCCTATAGCACATCATGTAAAAATGGTAGCTTCAGTCATATTTGAATGTAATGTTTTGATCTGAATTCTTGCAAGGTTTTGGAGAGCTTAAATGAAAACCAATGCACAATTTAAATACAGTCCTAGTGTATGGGAACAGCAGTTTACCTCAGAGAAAGTATAGGGGTGAAAACCGGAACCAGTAAAAACTGAAATATACAGTCCAAACTTACAATATGGAAAATTATAGAAAGTAAAATAAAAAGTAGAGCAAAGTGCAAATCCTGACCTTGCAATGCTCGCTGCCTATATATCATACAGTGATAGCAAGTGACCTGAACTAAAATAATCTTTAGATGAGATTTTTAATTTGTTCACTCAAGAGTTTATTTTCATGTTTACCACCAGTCACATGTTCATGATTAAAGGGGGGAATGCTGAATTATAGTATTATTATTTGTATTATTTTTTTTGTTTTATTAATATGGATTGACTCAGAAAGCCATAGGTAGGCAATAAAATTTTAACCCTGAATTGTATTTTACTTGAACTTATTACAAACAATAAAGATGTTTATAGGCTGCACATTTACAAGGCCCATACAATGAATTGAACAGTTTAAGCACTGTAAAGAAAACAACTGCTGAAAAGAAGTAATATTGTGAACTATGTACAGCATGAACGGCAGAAAGCAGTGGAGAGGGGCAAAGGTGCGGCAGGGGGATGGGATTATTGGTGTTAGTGTTAGTGTGGAGGGGATTGCAGCAGAATTCCAAATTACATGTCATCAGCAATAGTGTTATTGGGTAAAGGTGATTTAAAGTTGATTCTTTCAAAGCTAAAAACTGGTACAAATCTAGACTGCGGATTGGCATTAAAGTCTAAAATTAGTACTGCCTCACTGTACAGCAAGTTTGAATTAATGTCTAACGTCAAAACATCAAAAAAAGGTCAATAATTACTTTTATTCATTTAAAAGTACAATCATGTTTTCCATCAAAATCTGAAAAACAAAATCATTATCAGCTACAGAAAAAATTGCAATTGACTTTTGTTTAATCTTTTTTTTTTTATTTTGGTATTGTGAATTTCTTTACAATAAAATTAATAAAAAAAATAATATAATCATTCCATACAAATCAATCAATTTTTACAAAAAGTAGAATTGAGAACAAGTCTACCCCCATCCTTGAGAGCATGGCCAACGGAGTAAAACTTCAGGCTTGTAAATATACCTAAATTGATGAGTTTGATAAGCCAATAGAGATGAATGGAGAACAAAAAGAAATGCAGAAATAATTGCTTCATCTGTGCTTTAAGAGCTTATTCTAAAATATTACTGATTAGATCCTGCCATGATTTGAAAAAAATCTGTACAGAACCTCTAACTGAGTATTTGATTTTTTCCAATTTCAAGTAGTATAAAACATTGGTTTCCCACTGACTTAAAAGAGGAGAGTTAGGATTCTTCCAGTTTAGCAAAAAATGTCTGCGTGCCAAAAGTGTAGTGAATGCAATCACAGTTTGTTTGTTTGTCCTTCTCCACTTTAAACCCACCTGGAAGAACACAGCGGTTAATGGGTTAGGACGGATTGTGAGACCAAGGCTGTCTGAAAGGTAATTAAAAATTTTGGTCTAGAATAATGTTAATTTGGTGCAGGACCAAAACATGTGACCCAGTGAGGCTGGGACTTGATTGCAGCGTTCGCAGGTTGGATCCTGCCCTGGAAACATTTTGGAGAGTTTTTGGAGAGTAATTTCGCTTTTTAGCTCTGATACTTTCTTGGTTTCTAATTTATTTCTGTGGGAAAGATATGAAATAATCTGTCCTGTTAAGAAGGCCTTAAGAGTTTCCCAGAGTATTCCTGCAGAAATCTCTAAGGATGTATTTGTCTCTAGGAAGAAACTGATTTGTTTGGATATAAATTCTGTACAATTCTCGTCTGTAAATAGAAGCAGGTTGAGACGCCATCTGCGAGGTGAGTGTGTGGGGCATAGTGACTTTAGCTCCAAGATCAAAGGTGCATGGTCGGAAATAACAATAGCATCATATTTGTAAGATTTAATCATAGGCAAGAAATTATTATCTATAAAGAAATAATCAATTCTTGAGTAGCAATGATATACTGGTGAGTAGAAAGAATATGTTCTTGAGTTTGGGTTTAAAAACCTCCAGGGGTCTGATAAGTTGTGATCAGTTATAAACGTTGTGATTATCTTTGCAGTGTTAGATGTCGTCCCCCTGTGATAGAAGTCCTATCTAAGAGTGGATTTAAAACACAAATAAAGTCCCCAGCCATTATAATTTTATGAGTGTTCACATTTGGAATGGATGCAAATAAATTTTGTTCTCGTCTAGAGTGTTCTAATGTTCTGAAATCTAATAGGTAATGAAAAGCAAAACAGCTGAGTTTCCTTTTGAATGGGTGATTGTTCAATAGTGAAATTTACTAAAAGCAGGCATTTGGGAATTTTTTAAGTTCTTATGGGGGGGTGGGGGAGGTTAAAGGAAAGGAAGACCGCTCTCTAAGGATTTGAAAACACTGCACAAACTGCAATAGCACATAAACTAATGCAAGAAACACCCAATGTACATGATAGAGATTTCATCCAAAACATATTTGCATCCATTCCTAACTTGAACACTCACAAAATTAGAATGGCCGGAGACTTTAATTGTGTTTTAAATCCAGACCTGGAAAGGTCTTCAGCTACAGGGGTGACAACATCTAACATTGTAAAAAAAAAATTTATAATTGAGCAGAAGTTATCAGACCCATGGAGATTGCTAAATCCATACTTAAGAGCATATTCCTTCTTCTCACCAGTACATCATTGTTACTCAAGAATTGATTATTTCTTTAAAGATAACAATTTCTTGTCCATGGTCAAATCTTGCAAATACGATGCTATTGTTATATCCGACCATGCCCCTCTGATCAGGGAGCTCACATCACGATGCTCTGCATACTCATTTCATAGCTGGCGTCTTCACCCCCTGTCATTAGCTGACAAGAACTGTACAGAATTTATATCCAAGCAAATTATTTTTTTAGAGACAAATGCATCCTCTGAGGTTTCTGCAGGAATACTCTGGGGAAACTCTGAAGGCTTTTTTAAGAGGACAGATTATCTCATATCTTTCCCACAAAAATAAATTGTAAACCAGAAAGGTATCAGAGTTAATCAGTGAAATGACCAGAATAGACCAAGAACATGCCAGGTCTCCAAATGAGGCACGTTTTAGGAAAAGACAGGCTTTGCAATCAGAACTCAACATCTTGACAACAAAAAAGAACAACTCATTTTTAAATAGCAACATCATTATTATGAGCACAGAGAGAAAGCTAACAAGTTCTTAATGCAACAAATCCATAAGCAGGAAGTTCACAATGTAATACCAGTAATCACCAACACAGACGGAGGTAGAATCTTTGTCCAAGAAAATATAATGTACACATTTAGAGACAACTATAAGTCCTTGTATTCTACTCAATTTAAAGAACACAAGACACAATCTATTGTGCTTTCCGATACATTACGGATACCACACCTGGATACTCTAAATGCAGAGGAATTGGATAAACCTCTGACATCATCAAAATTACTAGACACTATAAACTCCCTTCAGAGTGGGAAAGCAGCAGGTCCTGATGGCTACTCTGCTGAATTTTCAAAAAAAAATGTAATTAAGTTAGCTTTCCTGTTATTAGCAACATTTATAGAAGCCAGAGACAAAAAGTTTACCTCAAACTTTTCGCCAAGAAATAATGACCATTTTTTTTCCTAAGAATTACAATGTGCATTATACAGACCAATCTCACTTCTGAGTAATGATTTTAAGATACTCTCCAAAGCCCTAGCTAGAAGGAGCCCCCTGCTCGCTTTGCTCGCCCACCCCCGGGTTTGGTTTACAATTTAAAGAGATTGATATTTTCATGGGAATTGTTACATATGCATTATTTTCACTTTTATTTTAAAACTTTTGTAATAACTCTAACTAATAAATCTTTCTCACAGGACGTATATCACTGCTCGTGTTGTGAAGGCGGGGCAGCTGAACGCACGCTATGGAGATGCCTTCGGATCATTTGCTGTCTTTCTGCTGCTACTGGCGAGCTGTGTGTTCTTTTTGTTATGCTGCACGTCGATCGTTCAAAAGCCTGTACAGCAGCTATCTTTTTGCCACTTCACGTCTCTGGGGGAGTGGGGGTTGCTGAACGTACGCTAAGGAGAAGCAGTCAGATTATCTGCTGGCTTCCTGCTGCTGCTGCCGGCAAGCTGTGTGTTCTATTTGTCGTTTGTCGTTCTTTTAAGAGCTGGGAGCACATGATGTTTGTCTGCCAAAAGCATTCAAACAACTGCTTAGTTAGATGTCCAGGAACTTGTTTTAAATGTTGTCTCACTGTCTTGTCTCGCATGACGTTAAAGTGTCTCTCGCAGGACGTCAAATTGTCTTCCAAGAAGATCACGTCTTGTCTCCCTCCCAGGATTCAGGATTTTTTTTTATAATAGATATTTTCATCTTGATTTTACTTGATCTTCTTTTCTAGGTATTCTGATTGTTTAATTAATCCATTATTTACTAATTAGTGGGTCTGAGGCTAAAGTAGTTGCAGCCTTTGATTATTTAGTGTTGTTTACCAGCGTGTCTGCTCTGCTCATTTTTAATTGTCATTAATAAGATACAACGAAGGGGAAATACTGCACAGAGAAATATAATGCAAAATATAATGAAATCAACAAAAGATAGTTAAGCATTTAAATCTATAGCAAAAGCAGAAATATTTCTAAATGTCTCATAAATCTAAAAGTGATGCTGCTGTGCTTTTCTGACTGTAGAATAAAAGAAAAATAATACCAGCTAATTAAATGAGACCAGTGCTATCAAGTGTTGTCACTGATTAGGAACCTGGTTGGCACAAAAACCTGTAGCCACAGTGTGCCCCCGGACCGAGGTTGGGAAACACTGCTCTAGCAAACAACATTAGATTGGACACCTTCCCTTTTATCATTGCAGATCAGTTTAAATACCTAAGGGTCAACATCACAAGCAAATATAAAGCTCTTTTTCAGCAAAATCTTGATGTTTGCATGGATCAAATTAAACAAGGTATATGGTCTACCCTCCATCTTACTTTAGCAGGAAGAATTAACATTGTGAAGATGAATATCCTCCCTAAGCTTCTGTTCCTATTTCAGTACATTCCCATATACATTAACAATTCATTTTTTAGAAATTAGATTCAATCATAACCTTGTTTATTTGGAATTCAAAAAATCCATGCATTTGAATGGCAACCCTACCACGACCTTAATTAGAAGGCAGCATGACTCTACCTAATTTTCAATTTTATTACTGGGTAGCAATCATAGAAGCTATAAAAACCTGGACATTGATAGAAATAGATGAACACACACTAGCTTGGTCAGCAATAGAAATGAAATCCTGCAGCATTTCTTTATATTCCTTGCTTTGTACACCAGTACGTACAAGGTATCATCAAAATACTAACAACCCCTTTGTCCTTCATTCACTCAGAATATGGAACCAATGTAGGAAGCAATTTAAGATAGAAAATATTTTATCTGCTGTATAAACACAGTAAGTTTGCACAATGTGTGCTGTTTTTTCTTTTAATAGTTTAATCAATCTTTTATTTTTTCTTGTGATGAGTATGCAGTGTTTATGATTTGTGTAGTGCTCTTTAAAAGACACATGTAAAAAATGCAGCTTTTAAAAGAATGCAACACTTGAAAATACAGCGTTTCACAAAAACAAGGTTCACTGCAAGTACGATGTGATGTAAATCAGTAGTCTACTTAAGAAATGCATATAAAATTGCCTATGATTGCTAAAAACATGCTAAGTGCAGTCATTTAATTACATTTTCATTTTCTACAGCCATCCTCTCTTTTGGCTTATAGAGGCCAGAAGATATCCTACCCTACCCACCTTTCTTTTGTACTAATTAAGGCAGTATGAGTCTTTAGGTAATAAGCTGCTTAATTCATTGGCCCTGCCACTTTAGGCTTGACATACATTGCAGCAGGGCAGGAACAATCACTAATTAAATAGTTAACATAAAACATAACATTAATAAATATCATAATTACATTAATTCAAAGGCAAAGCAAAACCTAAAACTGAAAATATAACATAATGTGAAAGATTATATTTAAATAATAATGAAAAGATTAAAAAAAAAAAACAAATAAACTTGAGCAAGGGCAATAGCCCTGTGAAAGTGGTGATAGTTTTTCTCCTGGTTATGTTCCTTCATTATATAGAGGGAAAAGGAAAACACTTAAATAATTTTTCTGCTCCCTTACTACTGCTATGCTATACTATACAAATGGTCCCCATTAGAGACTCATCAGTGTGTAAAAGTACTAAAATTGTAAAAAATTGCATATATATCTACATAACAATTTAAATCATAAATAACAGATGTGCTAATTATTGATTATATTTGCTTGCCAAACTGCAGTGATAAGTAATGTGGAAAAGTATAAATAAATGCTAATTAGTAGAAGGAATTGTTTTGGGGATGTAAGTTCAGACAATGTTTTGGTACTGTTTTCTCTTTGGAGATTTACATAGTACAGTATTATGGTTAATAATTTGCAGGGTTTTTGAGATATGCTTTTTTAACCTGCAGCTTTGTTATGCCTTGTGTTTTTTGAAAATAGTGAGTATATATTTCTTATGCTCTGCTTCATTCTGATATTTGTCATTTCATGGCTATTGTCCAGCTAATTTCTTGTGTAGCCAGATTCTGTCACCTTAGATTTAAGCCTTCTTGGTATCTAGATTTCTTTCCATCTGTAATATGTCAATTGTGCAGGCTAGTCTCAAAGTATTTTTTTATTTGCAAATCTGGGAAATTTTTGTAGAAAAACACCGTATTGTAAAATGTTTTTCAGTTCTTCCTATAATATTTGCTTTTCAGGGGTATAGTGTTCACCTATAATACATACATATAAGCATACACGTACAACAGATTTTCTTTCATAATAAGAAAATGATGTACAAAAAAGAACAATAATATTAAAATCTATGCATTAATGAGAGAAGGTATATCTTTTCAGCTGTTCTCATGTAGCTTTCATGAAGCCACTCTGTTTTCCTAACATCTGTAATATAATATAAACATTAGTCCCACCACCTCTTTGTTTAACTTTAATAGTTTCACTGCCAGTTGTATATCTAAAGACTGTGGCATTGTGGACTGTGATGTTACACTGAGATTGGAGTTAATGGATCTCTTCCCTATTCAGTCCCTGAAACATCTTCAGTCATTATTGGGATGTCACTGTTTGGACCGACAAGGCAGCTAAGTAGCCCTTGTCACCTACAACAGATGAGTCCACAATACAGAAGTGACAGCATTTAAAGATGAGGCAGTACAAGAAGAACAACTTTATGCTGTCTTTGGCTTAATTACACAGGGATATTGCCAGCTTTCCAGCTGGTCATTGCACCAATAGCTTGGTAGGTAGTGGGCTAGCGACCTTTCCCAGGGCTGTTTATTCATTGTCATCTCTCCTCAATTTTTTGACAAAAGGAGTAGGTATGAAAAAGATGGCTATAAAAGTCTGAATATTTTGCCTTTAACCTTGGGGCGTGGATTACTGAACTTTATCTGGTGATGACAGATAAGTCATTTTTTCAATACCACAACACAAGATTTTCAATACCACAACTGACAAGGGAAATTAAAGAGCCTTTTCTTAAAAATAAGTGGGCCATATTTGTAAATAAAGCACCTCGTAAAAAGTTTCCTGAGATATTTTCATGTTTTGAAAAAAATGCATGTGGTTACTTTATGTATTCATTAAGAGGTTCGCCAAGATGCTGGCAAAGGTCAACTATAGCATCTACTTAAGTAGACAATCATCCCAGCCCAGCACACCATAATTATTTTTTCAAGATAAACTAGTGCACAATAAACTTTGGTTTGATGAATATCATCCCCAGTATTGTCTGCACTGAAAGTTGTCCTTTTCACATTTAAAACATAGTTTTACTTAACAAAGTGTAATGTTTTCCTCTGGGTGTGGTAGGTAGACAGAAAGATTGACAGGAAATTTGAGAGTAGGTACTTCTATAACTTTTGTGTTTTAACTCCAAAATACAGTGAAACCAAAAATAAAACAATAAAACCTGTTGTCTCTATGGTGCCTCCCTTAATGGGTTTGAACTTGGTCTGCCTGATTGAGTGGTATGACTGCTTTCCTGCCGAGTACAACACAAATCTGTCTATTTTCTTCTGACTCTGGTCTCATTTCCTTTCTGTTGAGTGTAATTCCTCACCCTCCACATTGTGCAGAAAGGGCCCCAGGCAATGAGGTGGTGAGCAGGTTTAAATTTAATCCATACCTTTCACTAAGCTTTGTAATTACCCACAGGAATAAGTGGGCCTGCCAGTTGGTATAGGAATACCAGACTAGAACTCTCTTCCTGTACCCTGGAAGCTTCATTTGCCCTTAATGGACCAGAAGGGCAGCAATACAGGGCTACCACAACTATTTGTTGTGATCTAAATCAGTGCAAAAAAACAAGAGAGAGAATTTTCTTAATTGATTAATTGTCCCAGACCTTCTTTCCAAATTAACTACTAGCAGGCAAACATAAGTCCCTCTAAATGTTCTCAAAAAGTCTTCTCAGTGTGGGGCGTATTTCACTTGAAAATTGGCAAAATGATTGTTCACTATCTAAAACCTAGGTGGTGTTCAACAGTGGCACTAATTGCATGCACAAATACTTGAAGAGGAAACACTCTGGAGCTTCAGTTTCATAAGTAATCCAGTTACATTCATTTAGTCATCCAACAATTGTTCTTTTAGTGATTAAAGCTGATTAACTTAAGAAATGTATGCTAGTGACTAGTGTTGTGATGAAAGTTAGAGCCATAGTGCAGTATTTCTTCAGATGGAAAAGATAAACATAGCTTAGCAATAGTTACCACCTTTACCACTCACAACTACACTGAAGCAAATTAATGTTTCAGTAGCCAAGCTAACTAAATATGATAGACTGTTCTGTTAAATGCACTTTCACTATTTAAATTTAACACATTACAACATGGTTTAAATAGAGACAAGAGTTTAATAACAAGATATAAGGATTGTTTACATCTCTCGAGCTGACCCAGACAATCTGACTACAGTTCCACATTGTATGGAAAACTAATCAAAATCTTTAAAAGGCTTTGTTGGACATTTATCTTATCATAAGATCTTGACAATATATTGTTCTTCTCTCTTGCTAAATGAATCTTAGCCTGGAGAGGTCTATTAATTTTTTTTAAGATGTTTCACTTAAAGGTTTTCCATTGCTGCACCTGTCCTAGCGTCTATGTAAACACAGGGAATTTCAGCCTCTGTATTACATCTTGCCTGAAGAAGGGGCCTGAGTTGCCTCAAAAGCTTGCATATTGTAAACTTTTTAGTTAGACAATAAAAGTTGTCATTTTGCTTGACTTCTTATTACATGCATAATGGCTAAGACGGTACAACACCCTGGTACTACACCATTTTTCAGATATTTCTTTCAGGGTCAGCAACTTCAGACTCTTTAACTGTCATCTTGTGGATCCGAAAGAGCTACATATTAGTAATAAAAAAAACTATATGGCAGCTTCAGTAAGTTATTTGTAGGTGTTTTCTCCATTCATAAATTCAAAATAAATCACATTCAAAACACAATCAGGCTAATTCTGAAAAATGAATTTTTAAATGTATGCCAGTTGTTGTAGCTTATCCAAACTGAAAGAAAATTGACGACAGAGCAACACATAGGTCTCCATCTGCAGGTGAACCCCCTTTGGGAAGCCGTCTTTTTTTGAAAAGAAACACACTTCCTACAGTGGTTCTGAGCTCGTTCAGCTTTTTCTCTTTAGTTGACACAGATGAGTCTAAACACAATCCTGCAATCTCCATCCTGCTGGTAAGGTGCACCACAAAAGATCAATATGTCATGTTATATTGAATGTCGCCAATCAAGGGCAGTGTGATGTAAAGGTTTTCTGCAGTCTCATCCCTTCCCCTCCTAAGTCTGAAGCAAAGAATACATTTTTTAGCAGAACTGATCTAAGTGAAGTCATTTGTGTGTTGTGCAGAGCCTCTGTTTGCTACAATAGCAAATATCGTGGAATTTTTGATTGCTTAATAATGTGAATATTACATTGATGTGGTAACCAGCTTATTAAGATATTTAGTAGGCTGGCTTTCCAAAAAGGTAAACATTGCCAATGAACATCAAAGATTTAAAGGTGCACAGACAGTTGACAGACAGTATTTCAGTATTGCTTCTCTTTTTTATATGTCCCATGTGACAAGTCTTCAAACAGTAAGAAATCAAATATCAAGTACAACGCTGACTTGCACTGAAACAGTTGATAAATAATTAAGTAAAAGTTTAAATCTTACATTTTCAGTAGCAAGTTTAAAAGAGCATGTGTTCTTTGGGAGCATTTGTGCCCTGGTGAATAGAGTTGAATCGTACTGCCTTCACAGTTTTTGAGTTTATTATTTTGCTTTCCCACAGCTACTATTCAAAGCAGATTTCATGGTCATGCACACGTAACTTACAATTCACACACTCCCCATATCTTGTGCACTAATAGGATTTGAGTGTACATGTACAGTATCTGAACTAAGAAGCAGTTTATTCTGTGTTGTGTAACTAATTACTTTTTTTGAGTACTTTTTTCCATAGACTATCAGTCTAATTTTCTTTGCCTTACTTCTCTGCTTGGAGTGAGCAAAATTGACAAAGCACAAAAACATGTTGCACATATCACAAAAAGGGAAACTCATGCTCTTTATCTGAAATCTTTCTCTCTCATAACATTAAACATTAATAAACTTCACAGGCATTCCAGAACACCAAAAAAAGTAATTCTGAGTGACAAGGCATAAACTCTTGCATTTAATAATGGAACTTATGGGTGCTCTATATTGCTGCTGCCCGCATATAAATAAAGACTTAAACAGGAAAAAACAGTTTACAGGGACATCTACAAATGGGACATTGAGGCTGAGGGGGTCTTACAGGACTGCTTTGAAACAACTGATTGGCAGATGTTTGAGGATGCAGCTGATGGCAACATCAATGAATTCACAGACTCTGTCAAAGGATATATCAGCAAATGCATTGACGATGTTGTCACTAAAACCTCCATTTGCATATATCCTAACCAGAAACCCTGGGTAAATGGAGAGATTCGGGCTAAGCTCAAGGCACGGACCTCTGCCTTTGGCTCAGGGGACGCTGATGCAAACAAAGCAGCCAGATACGACCTATGGAGGTCCATCAAGAAGGCCAAATGGGACTACAGGGACAAAGTGGAGTCAAGCTACCAAAGCTCTGACACCAAGTGCCTGTGGAATGGACTGTGCTGCATCACTGACTATAAAAAGAAAAAAAACAGTCAGTGTTCAGCCCACTGCATCTCTTGCAGACGAGCTCAACACCTTCTATGCTCGTTTTGATGCAGCCAACAAAGAACAGGTGCTATATCCTCAAGGGGGCAGTGAATCTAACACTCTGTTCCTTGAAACGTCTGACGTGAGAAGGTCCTTCTAAAAGGTCAATCCTCTCAAAGTTCCAGGACCAGATGGCATCCCAGGCCGTGCCCTCAGGGCGTGTGCTGACCAGCTAGCAGGTGTGTTCAACAACATCTTCAATCTCTCCCTGAGGCAGTCGGTGGTCCCCACTTCCTTCAAGGCATCCACCATCATTCCTGTCCCAAAGAAACTGGTGGTCTCCTGCCGACACACTGGATCCTCTCCAATTTGCTTACAGAGCAAACAGATCTACAGAGGATGCCATTGCGCTAACAATAAAGACTGCCCTTACCCACCTGGAAAGAGGAAATACATACTGTATGTAAGAATGCTGTTCATTGATTACAGTTCGGCATTCAACACCATCATCCCCTTAAAACTCGTCTTGAAGCTTGACGACCTTGGGTTGGGGACGACCATCTGCAGATGGATTTTCTCTTTCCTCACAAACAGGCCCCAGCTGGTGAGAGTTGGCAAACACACATCCTCAACACTCATTTTAAACCCAGGAGCACCGCAGGGCTGTGTGCTTAGCCCCCTCTTGTATTCCTTGTTCACCCACGACTGTGTTGCAAAACACGGCATAAACACCATCATCAGGTTTGCAGACAACACAACCATCATAGGCCTTATCACTGATATCAATGAGACGGCCTACAGAGAGGAGGTGCGGGCACTGAGTAATTGGTGCCTAGATAACAACTTGTCTCTTAACGTCAGCAAAACCAAGGAGATGATCGTGGACTATCGGAAACAGCAAGGCGGAGAACACCAGTGGCCTCATGTATAACGCCGTGCGTAGAATTCGCACTATAACATGACGTAAGCACAAAAGCTGAAATGTGCTTATGCACAGAAAAATCCAGATGCAGGAATCTGTGCGTACTCCAACTTCCGCGTTCTTCCACTACGTAAATCCCGATCAGCGCGAAAACTAACACACGCGCACGTGCCTTCTGTCCTGCCCCAACTCCTCCCAGAATTACGCCTCTTTGAATATGCAAATCAATATAAATCACCCTTAAGCTTAGCCTTCTGTGAAAAGACAATGGGAAAAGCACGGGAGAAAATATAAGAATTTCAGCAAATACCAAGTGGAGGCAAAGGAAAAACATACTATTTGTTTATTTAAACCGTGGTATAATCAACAAAAGGAAGTTGATCTAGTGACATAGCGTGTTGGAGAAACTTGAAAGTTCACGTTCACAAAGTCGCACAGTGCCGGAAATAAAAAAAAACTTGTCAGATATCAAAGTCGCCGTGAAAAGGCGAGTCGTAGCCCACCGTCTGAGTGTCATATGAAAGCTTATTAGGGTTCAGTGGGGAAAAAGCACGAAATGTCAACTTCAATCTTGAAATTTCCACTTTAATCATGTTGTTCATTTTGTCATTAAAGTAGAACATCATAAACTTCATCTTAAAATTGTTTAATTGAACCAGTTTCTCAAATCACATTGTAATTATAGTAGCACGTTAAATGCTTTGTTTTGTATGTGATCTTTTATGTGGCCTATGTGTGTGAATCACTACTTGCTTCTTAAACCGGCTCTCTTCCTCCGACTGGACACAGAATCCATGACATTCGTGATATTACAGCTCTCTGAATAACTAAAATACTGAGATGTATACGTGATATCATTTTCATGATGATAGGAGTTAAAGCACGTTATTAAACATGGGTTTCATGGCGCAGTGATTGTATGCGACCCTCGATGAAATGATTTATTGCAGCAGTACTCATGGGCAGTTCTATGCTTGTGGCGGCCCTGGGCAGAGAAAGAATCGGTGGCCCCTTCGCCCGCCAATGTCAATATGGTATCTTATACACGGTGGATGGCCACGTCCGATGTGGACACTGTATAACCTCCTCATGCTCATGACACAAGCGTTTAACTTTTGTCGAAATTTGCCGCTGCGTTTTTAGCTGTTGCATTATTTTCTCTTTCTGTTTTATATTCAATATATATTGGCGTGGCCGCCCCTGCAGTCCTTGCTTTTCTTTCTCCAAGTAACCAATCGCCACACAATCAGCTCTGTAATAGACGTTGAGCCATCTGTAAGCTTAGAGCGCCGATTCTTCAAAACGTTTAAGGAACATTGAACTATCTTCGTAGTACATGTTTAATTATTCTATCCTTCACGCTAGTCCCAGTGAAGAATATAGATTATTTAAATGAAGTTAAAGTTTTATCTGTATAATATAGTAAACATATTTTGCTGCATTTCATCTTAAAAATTATATTGTCATCATATGTAAATATGCTCTTTATAAAGTGGCTCAGGTTGTGTAATATTATAAGTACAAACAGTTCTACAAGGAGCAATTGATTAAGTGCGTTTAAAGTTCTTGGGATGAAACTGTTTCTGAACTGCGTGGTCCGTACAGGAAAGGCTTTAAAACATTTTACCGTGGCTGAGACAGCATGTGCTTGATACTGTATACCGATAATTCTCTTTCCGATCAGCTGCTGCTGTGATTTCCCACTCAGATACAGCAATATAAATACTCTGAGTGGTGCAGTGAGACTAATATGGAAAAAGATGATCCACTGTGGCAACTCCTAATGGGAGCAGCTGAAAGAAGAAGAAGGTGCAGTGAGAGTAACAATGCTAAAGCAGTTATGGTATTTGAAATACTATAGCTATTCCCTGGACTATTATATTGTTACAGGTTAATTACAATCAGATGCATTACACTAATAAACAATATGTGGGTAGTTTCAGTGTATTTATAAAGCTGCATCAGGAAAATAAAAGAGTAACCACACAAGAACAGTAGCACTGCTTTGACGATGGGTGCCGCCAGTCTGCAAAACTGAGCGGAGAAGTGTAGGTTTTATACATCGCGATTTGAATGTGGAAAAGTTCTTATGCAACATTTCTGTGCATACGCACTGTTTATACATGAGGCCCCAGGCCATCTACATCAGCGGCGTAGAAGTTGAAATGGTTAACGGCTTTAAGTTCCTCGGAGTAAACATCACCGAGGATCTCTCGTGGACCCTTCACATAGACACTGTGGTTAAGAAAGCTCGCCAGTGGCTCTACTTCCTGAGGAGGCTGAGGAAGTTTGGCATGAATGCCAACATCACCTCAAACTTTTACAGGAGTGTGGTTGAGAGTCTGCTGATGGGCTGCATTACCGTCTGGTATGAGAGCTGCTCTGCCAGCAGCCAAAAATCACTACAGAGAATGGTGAAGGCAGCAGAGCACATCACGGGCATTGAAGACATTTACCTCCATCTGTGCTTACGTAAGACAAGCAGCATCATAAAGGACCACAGCCATCCAGCACACCAGCTGTTCTCCTTGTTACCATCTGGCAGACGATACAGGAGTCTGGCTGCTCGGACTACAAGACTTAAGAACAGTTTTTACCACCAGGCCATTCGACTCCTCAACAGCAACACCTGAACACTTATATACACTTCATTACATCTACATTGCACTACTCGCACACAAATGGTACCTGCATACACTCTGAATACTGGCTGGAACATGCATCTGTACTTTATGAAATATGCATCTGTACTTATAAAACATCTGTGCAATAACTGTCATTTGTACTTGCTGTTCATTCAACTCACATTGCTCTATAACTTCTTTTAAAATGTACACATTTTATTTTATATAGCTAGTCTATTTTTAACTTGTAATTTTTTTTTTTTTTTTAAATTATTTAAATTATTTTTTAGCTTTATTGGATCTAGGATGAGTGACTTGTTTTTCTTGTCATACACATTTCATTGTATGTTGAACCTGTGTTAACCTATATATGACAAATAAACCTAAACCAAACCAAACCAAACCATCATGTGTAAAAGCCTTTAAATTTACCAAAACTGATGTAGTAAAGGTTTCAAAGCATGAAAACAAGACTTCTGTATTTCTGAAGTATGCTTGTAAAAGGGAAAAATGTTATCACAGCTCCTTAGTATTGTTTTCTAAAGATAGGGATATGTTTTTTACTCACTTCTCTGCTCACAGAGGGTGTTGAAGCAAACCCACCGATTCCCCCCACCCCCCAAAAAAAAAGAAAAAAAACCAAGCTCTCTCCCAACCCTCTCAACACTGTATCCAAGCTATATTGTGCTTAATATCATACTTTTGCTTCTATGAGTCTGTTTCTGCCATGGCTTGTATAAACTGACTGATGTGCACTTCAATCATTTGTTTACTTTTTTCTTAAGCTGCAACTACTGTACGTCTATTTTGCATTCTGTGTTTCTATTTTACATACCCTACGGAGTGAGATTCATGCCGAGTGGCAATGTAGTGAAAAGAGCAAATACCAATAAATATTGAACTAATTGCAGTGCTGATTGCACTGCATTGTGTTTTTAATGAAAGCGTTAGATTTTTGGAAGAGCCAAGCCACCTGCACATTGCTTCTTCTGTGGCATGTTATATGTATGCATGCACGCACAAAAAAAAAATACTCAGAAAATTAAATTAACTGATTGTGTGAAAGAGCATATTGAAGTGCCACAAACCAGTTATTGAGTTTTTTTGAGCATGTGAGTCATTGTTGTTGAGGAAATTGTAATCAAAGAACTGAGGATGAGTTTTTTGAATTAGTAAACTGACTAACACTCACTAATACCAATCAATTCAAAAACCCCTAGTGTAAACCTGTGCTACCACTCTGTCTATGCTTCTTTTTATCTCTGCTAAAAAATCTGTACCATTCTTACTAATCTTAAACCTGATTAAAAATGAGTGGATTAGTGTTTCTAAATTGGCCCTTGTATGTGTGTGTGGGTATGTTTGTGTTTTTGTCTTGTGATGAACTGTTGCCCAGTCCAGGGTAACTGTATTATCAAGGCAGCAGGCAATATCTTGACAAGACAAAACCTTTTATTCTGCTGGAATCCAGGCACTTCCAGGCAGGTGGTGCAAGTGCATTGAGAAGGGTGGAGACTACATTGTGAAATGACATTATCAGTTTTGTGAAGGTTCGTTCCATTATCTAATAAATCCCATTTTCTAACTTTAGCTTGACACCCCCTCATATATATTATAAAATATACTGTTATTGTGTGACTATAATAAATTATTCCTGTTTTTAGAAGCTTCATGGCCCAGTCCATAGTAACCTCCTTGGGACAAATAAAGGTCTATCTATCTATTATATATCTATCTATTATCCAGCTAGGACGTTGGATATCTCTGGGTCCACAGTTGTTGAGGTTGATCCTCCAGTTAGCTGTGAACCACCCAATCTCACTGAGATTGCACAGGTGGTAAACCAGCAGAGGGCGGGAAGGCTACAGGGATCTGTGGTAACCGGAGTGAACTTCTCCAGGCTGGTGTTAAGGCTGTCCTACTGGCATTGCAAGCAATCTTTGCTTCCATTTGGGAGACTGGTATCATCCCAACTGACTGGAAAACGGGACTTGTCGTCCCTATCTGGAAAGGGAAGGGTGATCGCCTGGATTGCAGCAACTACAGGGGATAACACTGCTCTTAGTGCCGGGTAAGGTCCTTGCTAGGGTCGTCCTCAATAGGATCCATGATCACTTGCTTACCTACCAGCGACCGGAACAGTCTGGTTTTACACCTATGAAGTCTACCATCGACCACATCCTGGCACTTAGGGTTCTCATGGAGCACAAACGCGAATATCGGCAGAGTTTCTTTGCAGCCTTTGTTGATTTATGCAAAGCGTTAGACTCAGTTGATTGAGCAGCCCTGTGGGACATCCTCAGGGTTTGCAGGATCCCCTCGAGGTTCCTGGATATCATGGCCGGCCTATACACTGGTACTGTGAGTGCTGTGCAGAGTGGAGGCAGGACCTCTGTGTTTTTCCTGGGGTTTATCAGGGAGGCTCTGATCGAGGAGCTCGAGAGACAGAGCAAGGAGTCTGAGTGTCTGGGCTTGCGAGTGTCCTGGATAAAAACCAAGATCCAGGCCTTTAATGACATCTTGGGCACAGTCATCAGCAGTGTGTCTGTTTGCGGAGAGTGTGTTGACCTTGTTGAGAGGTTTACTTACCTTGGCAGTGACACTCATGTCTCTGGTGACTCTTCCTGTGAAGTCAGTAGACAGATTGGGAGAGCATGGAGGGTCATAAGGTCGCAGGAAAGGGGAGTGTGGTGCTCCTGATATCTATGAAAAAGGATGAAGGTCCAAGTCCTTAGAGTCCTGGTGCTTCCTGTCTTGCTATATGGTTGCTAGACATGGACGCTATCCAGTGACCCGAGATGAAGACTGGACTCCTTTGGTACTGTGTCTCCCCGGAAAATCCTTGGGTACCATTGGTTTGACTTTGTGTCGAATGAGCTCATGGAGTCCTGAATGAGGTACATTACCTGCATTGTGAAGGAGCTTCAGTTACAGCACTACGGCCATGTGGCGCATTTCCTTGAGGGTGATCTGGCTCGTAAGAGCCTCATTGTTGGGGACCCGAGTGGCTGGATCAGGCCAGAGGTTGCTCACATAACACCTGGCTGCGGCAGATAGAAGGTCATTTCTGGAGGGTCTGCCTAGGGGGTTGCAAACCGGGATCACAAGTTGTTTTGTCATGTAGTAGGTGCGGCAACGCACTGTACTAGTGCATGCTCCCCAACTTGACTTGAAATATAAGAAATATAACTTATTACTTCAATCACTCTAGACATTAAGACAAAGCATAGAAAGTTAAAAACAGCATGGTATTTATTACAAGAATAATAATAATACCACTGGAACAAAGAATAATAGAAAAATAGGTACTGATAGGATAGTCTGAATATATATAGTCTTTAGAAAAAGCTTCCGAAAAAAAGGTAGAGATGACAAGGATGAATGTCCTAGGGAGGTGTTCGATTTAGCAATCGATGTTCATGATGCCTTTCTGACGACCAGTGCCGTCTTCGTCAGTTCCTCTTCTTCTTCTGTACTTTCTTCTTCTCCTTCTTCTCTTTGCTTCTCAAACTAAGGCATATTTATTATGAAATGTCATGCCTTGGTTTCACAACACATTCACCTGATTGGCTGGCTGTCAAAGGCTGTAAACCAAACTGTTGTTCCAGATGTCCATCCATAAAGTAATCAATAGCCTGAGGTATCAGCTCAGCATCCTTTCCCAGGCTGTAAACCAAATTAGCACTAAACTATGAACAAGTGTTATAAAAGTAAGGTGTAAGGGAAGAAAACCTGCTTTAATTTGTCTTAGTTCATCTGTTGTCTTGTCTCGATCCTCTCCATTTCTGTTAGGTCGGATGGTTGGCTGTCCTCTAACGTTTACCATCCAACCAGACATAACCGGAGAGGATCTGCAAGGGGGAATGGCAGAGGATCCCCAAATCCAGGTGTGAAAAACTTGTTGCATCTTTCCCAAGAAGACTCATGGCTGTATTAGCTCAAAAGGGTGCTTCTACTAAATACTGAGCAAAGGGTCTGAATACTTAGGACCACTTTCCGTACCCACTCTATCTATCTATCTATCTATCTATCTATCTATCTATCTATCTATCTATCTATCTATCTATCTATCTATCTATCTATCGCAGTACGTGTAGGAGCTGTGTGAAGTAAAATTGTGTCAACCATGTAGTGTTTTTGCTCTGTATCTTTCTTGGAATACTGTCCATTCAACATCTTGATCTCTGCCATATGCTGCCCCTGATCTTGTCTCAGTAGAGCCTTTGTGAATTGCTAGTGAGCAAGTGGTCTTGGCTGCCACTGTGTGAGTGTATGGAACCAGGTGCTGAATGGGATGCTTGCATGCCTTTTGTTTCTCTCTTCATTCCAAGTGCCCCATAGCTTTGCAGATCGAACATTGATCCCTTCTGTCTCTACCCTTCTACCTGCTCAGCTTTCCTGTCAGTTGGAAGAAGAATCAAACAGTCAAATATTACAAAAAACATAAACATAAGCTTATGCTTTAGTAGAGAGTGTAGCAGAAAAGTTTGATAGTATACATGTCTCTACATCAGTTTCTGTGAGTTTATTATATAATTTCCTGCAACTGCTGTATAACAAATACAAGTACTGGTATATGTACCACATAAACAAGATGTAATATCATTGAAACTAGAATGATATCAATGAGGTCATAATATATTTAAAAAGATGTGTATTATGTGACTCAACATGTACAAGGGAACAACAAAGGAAGAGCAGCAAAGTGCAAAAGAAAACATGCATATTTTCATGGACACATTCTGAAACCTACTTAATTTAATCCATGGTTGCAACGAGAGAAATTATTAAAGTAGCACTGACCGTACAGAGGAAAGTAACCTTAAATAGGGAGCCAGTCTTTTGTAAAGCAAACATAGTCATGGGCAAAAATATTTGTGCCCCTGCACTTCTTTCAGAAAATACACTGCATTTCTCAGAAAATTGTTGCAACGCTTTGGTTTTCTCATGTTTACTTTTGTTTGTATTGGAACAACACGAAAAAGCAAAGGAGAAAAAAGTTAAATCTGATGTTATTCCACATACAATCCAGAAATGGACTGGACAGAATTATCGGCACCTTTTCAAAATTGCAAGAAATAATTAGATAACAATGATGCAATGCTCCTTTATTTGTATTTAAACTCACCTCTGGCAAGTTTCAGGAGATGGCAATACAGAATTAATTCTTGCAACCTGTTTAAATGGAGAAAAGTTGACTCACTTTTTATGCTTGTGTGAACCACAATGAGCATGGAGAAAAGAAAGAAGAGCAAAGAATTGTTTGAGGATCTGAGGACGACAGTTGTGGAAAACCATGGACAATCTGAAGGCTACATCTCCAGAGATTTAAATGCTCCTGTGTCCACTGTGGGCAAAGTTATTAAGAAGTTTCCAGACTGTGGCACTGTAGCTATCCACCCTGGATGTGGATGTAAGAGAAAAATTAAAATTGATGGAAGATTGTAATAAAGGATTGTTCAAATGATGGTTATTGATCCTTGACCAACTTCCAAAAAATATTCAAGCTAACCTGCAGAGACAAGGTACAACTATGTCAGCTTGCACTCTCTGTCACCATTGGTATGAAATGAGATGCTGTGGAAGGAGACCCAGAAGGACCCTACTGCTGAAAGAGACACGTAAAAAAGCCATACTGAAGTTTGCCAAAACCTACCTGTGGAAGCCAACATCCTTCTGGGAGAATATCCTGTGGACAAATGATACCAAAATAGAGTTATTGGGCAAAGCACATCATTGAATTATTTAAAGCTAATGAAATGAGGCCTTCAAAGAAAAGAAAATGGTGCCTGCAGTCAAACATAGTGGTGGTTTACAGATATTTTCTGGTTGCTTTGCCACTTATGACAGTGGATACCTTGATTGTGTACATGACATCATGAAATCTGAAAACTACAAAAGCACAAAAGGTCCCAGTGTCAGAAAGTTGGGTCTCTGTTGGAGGTCAAGGGTCTTTCAGCAGGAAAATAACCCAAAGCATACTTCACAAAGCACCCATTAATTGTTTAAGGCAAAGCACTGGAGAGTTAAGTGGCTAGCAATGAGCCCAAATCTAAAGCCCATAGAATGCCTATAAAGAGATCTCAAAACAGCAGTTGGGAGAAGACACCCTTCAAGTCTAAGAAACCTGGAGCAGTTGGCAAAAAAATCTTTCCAAAATTCCAGCAGAGAGGTGTAAGAAACTCATTCATGTTTACAGAAAGTGACTGAATTCAGTTATTGGTTCTAAAGCAGGCATGTCAGAAATCTGTGCGGCCCGCATGACAGATCCTAGTTAGCACTAAACTTGTACAAAATGATTACTATTGTTTGTGATTGAATCATTCTGTATCTTCTGCGTTACTTATTGACTTTTCTTACTACCGCCTTCTGACAAAAGCGTGTTTTCCCATGGCATTACGGTTGTTATGGTGTATAAAATCTGTACATTTTGGTTTCCATTATATTTTGTTCGAGACAAGACAACAGATGAACTAAGACAAATTAAAGCTTAGTTAAGGCTATTGATTACTTTATGGATGGACATCTGGAACAACAGTTTGGTTTACAGCCTTTGACAGCCAGCCAATCAGGTGAATGTGTTGTGAAACCAAGGCATGACATTTCATAATAAATATGCCTTAGTTTGAGAAGCAAAGAGAAGAAGGAGAAGAAGAAAATACAGAAGAAGAAGAGGAACTGACGAAGATGGCACTGGTCGTCAGAAAGGCATCATGAACATCGATTGCTAAATCGAACACCTCCCTGGGACATTCATCCTTGTCATCTCTACCTTTTTTTCGGAAGCTTTTTCTAAAGACTATATATATTCAGACTATCCTATCAGTACCTATTTTTCTATTATTCTTTGTTCCAGTGGTATTATTATTATTCTTGTAATAAATACCATGCTGTTTTTAACTTTCTATGCTTTGTCTTAATGTCTAGAGTGATTGAAGTAATAAGTTATATTTCTTTGAGCACCTGGTGACAGACGGATTTTTGCCATTATTTCTGTGCTGTGGGGTTTATAAGGCTGAGAGTTAGTTAGGGACAATACGATAAAGAAGGTTTTTCTTGGCTGATAAATGGCCTATAGTCAAGAGTGCTGAGTCTTTGTATGTTTAAATGTATTCTTGTAGACGAAAAGTAATATTTAGGTCTGAGATATCACTAAAACATCGTATGTTGTTCGTGCCGAAAATAAGTAAGTCTGTTGAAGTGCTGAATGACAGGCTATTATTCCTATAGCACTTGTGTGGTTTAAAGTGCTAAGGGTTAATCAGCGTGTGTGTGTCATTCATAGGGCACTGTTGTGGTTAGGGTCTGTGTGTGTGTGTTTATCTATGTGTGTATGTTCATCTTAAAGTGCAACAGTAGACCAACCTGATAACAAACTTGACGAGAACATTTACCCTTGAGAAAACGGGTAAAGGGTAAGTAGAGGGAAATACTATGATAATACAATGGTACAGGAAATGTCATCTGCTAGTATAGTTGCAGCTGCGGTGTCAGCTCTTTGATACCCTAGGCATGACACTGCCAACACCCCCTCCCTTCACGAGCCTTGACCAAAGTTAAGGAGCTGCGACGTTGCAACTGAAGTGCTAGGCTGCAGCAGCCTGGCAGGCTACACTGCTGGCTGGGCTACTGAGACTGGCCACTGGGAAAAACTGACCATCACGAGTAGTAATAGCTTACATATTTTCATGTTTTTTTGCTCAATTTTCATGTAATTTTGTGCTAGTATTGTAACAAACAGTTAGTGCAGACTACAGCTGAAGATCTGAAGTGGACGTGAGAAGTTGATTTTGAGTTTGTAAAATTAGTGTAGGTCAGGGGCTTTTTGCATATTGGCTCATTTTACAATATAAACTTTGAAGTAAACTTAGTAAAGTAAAATTTGATTTTTGGAGGATTTGTTTTCCAACTTGAATTACTGAGCAATGAATTCAGTGAGTGTTTTCGTGATTTAAGTTCACAAAAACAGGGCTTTGCACTGTTTACGTCATCATACTCTTACAACGTTGAGAATGCGCCTGAGAATATCCAAATGGTTTGATTGAACTGCAGTCAGATTCTATTCTGAAGGCAAAATACAACGAAGTTGGTGTGCCAGGCTTGTATGCTTACCTGCCACCCTCGTATGTGCAGATCCATAAGTTGGCATAGAGAGTACTGTCTATCTTCAAAAGCACTTATCTTTGTGAGGAATTGTTTTTGTTAATGAAAGCTACCAAAACCCTACAAACCTCAAGACTTACTGTCGAGCACCTTTCATCCCTCATAAAAGTTGCAGCTGCACAAGATTTCAATCCTGATATTGACGAACTGGTTACTAACAAGAGATGCTAAGTGTCGGGACAAAAAAAATAGATCTCAGACTGTAAGACTCCTATATAAGAACCTAGCTAAGAGGCTAAGATACTAATGGTACGCTGTTGTACGGAGATTGTATGGAAATAAATTGCTTTCCTTTAAACTTAAAGAGTTACATTTTTTAAAGTTTTCAGTATTGGAAAGAAAGCTACAGTAACTTTGTATAATAGTATAATACTATTTGTTACAGTGTGGCCTGCTGACGCACGTATGGCAGGTGAAGCGGCCCACCAATGGTAGTGAGTTTGACATGTTTGTTCTAAAGGATGTGCTATTTCTGCAATTTTGTGTGGAATGATAAAATATTTGACTTTTTTCTCTGCTATTTTGTGTTGTTTCAACGCAAGAAAACAAAAACAAATAAATGTGTGTATACCAAAGTATTATTTTTGGATGTGACTGTACACATCCCCCTTTACTCATTCAGATCAACTTTGATTCATCACGTAAACTTTGGATATGTTGAAGGAAACACCACACAGACTTTTAGAACAGGCTAACTACACACAGTGGCTGGGCACAGTATTTAAACCCAAGTTGCTTCCCTAACTTTGCACCAACATGCTGCCCTCAGAAAGAAAACAAGAAAAAAATCTTGCTTCCTCCCCGAATCTCACATACTCAGGTGAGCTCCAGTCTACCTGTAGGACTGACTTGTCTACTGAATGCCTTGTCATATTACACAACATTTTAAATTATTTTCAGTTGGTAGACTTCACTTACATAATTTTAGATAGACATTTAGATTGTAGACACTACTGTAATCACCAGTCACATAGTGTGACATATCGAACAACTCAGTCCAACTAGTCAGATTTGCCCCGACAAGTCATAAGCCAAGGGACTGACTTTGCGTGCCTGAAAGCTGACAACTAATGAGCAAGCATGCAGAGGTGTAATGCATGATATGTAGTTATGAGGAATAAGGAACACTGATATTTTGGACCCATGAAACAGAAGAGAGACTCTATTTTTGTATTTTATGTTGCAACCACCAGGGGGTCTCACTGAGCCCCAGACCAGAGACATAGTAATGCCCAATATGATTCTGGATTTAAATAAAAGATATTTATCCAAAGCACCCTTATAATATTCACCCGTCTAAAAATGAATAAACGATACACAATTCAGTCGAAGTCTGCCTCCTTGCTTTCTCCAAGAGTATCGCCTGTTGCCTCTCGATTCTGACTCCCGGATGTGAGGTGGCACAGCTTCTTTTCAAGCAAAAACCGGGACTGCTTCCAGTGTCCCTGCATTGCTGGTTTGGGAGTACTTCTGGAAACCAGTATTATCCTCTCCCAAGCACGCCCTCTGGTGGTACCCAAGGAACTTGACAGGGTTGCACTTCTGCCTGCCATTTCCCATGAAACCCTGTGGGTGTCCTGATTGGGATCAACCTTGAGGAACACTGCCACTTTCTGTGTGAGGGTATGAACTGTTCCTGGAATCCACATTGAATTAGTCCATCCATTATCGACCAATCCCAGTAGGGACGAAGAAGTTTAGGGCATTCCTGCCGGTTTGTGTCTCCATTCCAGTGGTCCTTTCATTAAGGCATCTAGTCTGGGCAAGAGTTTATCCCCCATCCCTGCCAAGATGCCAGTCCTTCATCTCAAGGCACTTAAAATGTACTAAAGTAGAATAAAAGAAAAAAGGGGGGTGTGGGATTGCAGCTGAACTCGCCATATCTGTAAACCCTTCTCATGGGCCCTGGCTCAGTCACGCAGCACGTTATTGACTGTCAGAAAAAGATGAAAGCTTGTGTTTTTTTAGTTGTGTGACACTGTGAGGCTGTGTCTCCACCCTGTTAATCCCACATACTTTGTGCAGTTTTTGTTAATATTTCAAAAGAATGGTATAATAGCATTAGTGATTTACAAAGTGAAGCTTATAGTTTCACTTCATAGTTGAAACCTTAGGAGATAAGACTATAACTATTGAATATTTAAAAAAAAGATCTAGCTCTTCTTTCTTCTGGGCAGCACGGTGGTTCCCTTCCCGGGTCCTCCCTGCATGGAGAGACACTCCCCGTGCCTAACCTTTTCCAATGCTTTGCTCCATAACTTTTCAGTTTTGCTCATTTAACTTTATGACCGCCTCTCTCCTTGTCTGGCTGGACCCCTTCAATTTTAAATCAAGACTAAAACCTGGCCTTTTCATCATATATTAAAACTTTTATACTGGCTGTTATGACAGTGGTTCATTGGTTAATTTCTGCATCCTGGCCCCAAGACTGTTCACAGTCTTTGTGAAGTTTGCACAAGTTTCTGTGTGACTTTCCTCTACGTATTCTGCTATTCTCCCAAAGAAGTACTTGTTAGTATGATAAGTTTGTTTAAAACAGCTCAGTTTAAGTGAGTACATAGTCATTTGTCAGTGTCCATAATTGAACTGTTAATTACATATTGGACTTATAAAAGTGAATATTGTTATGTGTAAAAGTGGCCTAGAGTGGAATGACATCCTTTCTAGGCTTCTGCTGGTCTTGTATCTGGTGTTACCTTTGGTTCCCAGCAGCACTTTTGTATTAATCATTTGCAAGAAATGCATGATGGATATTCATCTTACTTTGATTCACACACACAAAAAGAATGATAAAGTTTGAAGTCTCCAAAATAGAGCTATAAAGCAGGCAAGACTCCGTACTAGCTTGACCAGATAAAGCTCACTCCCAGGCAGCCTGACTACCTAATCAGATGACTGGCTTTGGTCTGCACTGGGGTAAATGGGACTTTGGCTTTGAAAGACATAAAATAATGGCATATAATAAGTCCTAAGAAAATATTCCAAAATTCCCCACAAGGTAGGGGATTATCATTGAGCCCTGGCCTGTGTAATAAAGGACAACAAAAAGAAACTTTATTAAAAAAAAAGGATTTATTGGCAAAAATTGAACAATAACCAAGAAAATCAAAATAAAGACAATATTAAACATACAACACAATACAACATACAACACAATATTAAACATACAACACTCTCTTCCATGCAATCACCTTCAAATGAACCACAAAGAACTTGCTTTTCCAGCCTACCTTTACAGAGTTCATTGCAGTGAGGAAATGATGGCCCCGTCTTTGAGTGGTCCATCCCCAAAACACAAGTAACATTAAAGATCAAGATTACCCTTATAGAAACTAAATAACATAGACAATTAACAATATTAACATAAATTATAGTGATTGATTGATAAAAAATGGACAAAAATTTAAAAGACAGGTTGAAGCATGAAATAGCCTTTTGTTATGTAAATCCATGCTTAAAGGTGGAGATAAAGAGGAGACATGAATGAAATCTTTGCTGCATTAGCAGGCAGCATACAGGTCATGAGTAGAATTACTGGGGATATGTCCCAAAGCTTCCTGAGAATCCCAACTCTTTAAAGGATTTTAATGGGTCAGGTGCAGGAATACCAGGGTCTGATACAGGGAGTTTCTAATGCATTTCATTTTGCAGATGTGCAGCATATTTTATTTGAATAGGCTGCCAAATGACCACTTAGTAAGCATGTAACAATCACCTTTAGGTCTGATCAGCCTGTGGTGGGTCTCCCTCAGCGGAGGGTGTCTTGCAGTAAAGGTTGAAACACCCTATGAGGACAGGGCACAAAACTGATGATGTGTCGTACTGGTGGAAACAACACTAAGTGGTCATCATCAAATCATCCTACCCCACTCAAGGCAAGAGCTGTCCTGAATCGTCAGGGATTGTAACACCAAGTCCTATTAAACAAACTATCATCTCCTTAATTGGACTGTATAATGTTATGTAGAAATTGATTGATTAATGTCTTTTTTGTTTATGGGTATTAGTTTATCCTTTTCTTTTATTTACCAGGAAAGTGGAAAACTTTCCCACTAGACTTATATACCTTCTTGTTATACCCCAAATAAGGCACCAGTATGGGCATTTATTCTTTTCTATAAACACTTGTAAGACTAAGGTTTTCTAACTAACTCAAACATGAAGATCAACTATGGCATAACTTCTAATGGGCCAAATATACTTTTTTCAAAAAGTGTTCATATCTCAACATCTCCATTTGCTCTTTCTTTTACTGCAGGGGACAGGAGGGATATATAATACCTTTGGCACTCTCATTCACCTCCTAGTGAAAATATAGGTTTAAGGGAAACGAAGATTAAATATGATAAATGAATAGGTGTATAAAGTAAAAAAAAATATGTGGTGAAGATAATCAGGCTAAGTTAATGTGGGCACTTCTAACAAAAGAGACACGGAATAAGTGGGTGAAGAAGTGAGCTGTGCTGAAGGTGGAAGAGAAGCCCAAAAAATCATTGATGCATTGAAAGTTGTGTAAATAAAAAGATTTGTCGATATCCTGTAAGAATGTTTAAAAAAAGTTCATAGAGAGTTAAAGGGTAACTCAAATACACCCAGTGTTGGTATTTAGTGCACTTGTCTGTGCTTTTTCTCAAAGATATGTTATTCTGATAAATTTAAATAGTACCGCTGTTTATTGCAGGTCATCTGTTACCACTGGGTAACAATACTGTTCCTCAAGATTTATTGTTTTATTGTTTATTATATTATTATTATCATTATTATTATTGTTTGTCTCAATGAGGAGTAATTATGGGAAACCTTTCTACAGCAGCATCTTTTGCCCCTTAATCAGTAAACAAAATGGAAATTATATAATTTATTGTGAATTTAAGAAATATCGTAGTATTGTTGAGAAATTATCACTAAGAAAAAGAAGCTATGGTGCAACTTACAGATATACATGCATATTGATTTTGAGCTTCCTTTTCATGTAGACCCAATTCCAGTCACATAACTACAGGAATACTTGTCTGATGCTGAAATCCTGGACAGTGAGCTCATGCGGTCTGTTGTCACGTCAATGAATGACTTCACGATTTTGCTTCACTGTAGCAGATGTGCTTACTGTGATTTGTCAAGCCCATCTCATCAAGTGCTTTGAAAAAAACTCAAAGCTTTAAAAAAAGGTAGCCAATTTATGGAGTAAAGGTCACAAAAATGCTTTTATTCATTTCAAGCAGTGTAAGCTAATGATCAAAATCCTAATCAAAAGTGATTGCCCAGCCAGTACCGGTTGCATTGGCTGTGTGTTCATTTTAGGAAGGGTTTGTGTCACATGGGTTTTCGTCGGATGATGGATATGTTTGTGCTATCATTCTGATTGTGTAATCACTGTAATCTACATTAAGAAGGGGCTGTGGGGGTTGGGGTTACGTCTTCCTCTCTTGTGAGTGAATGTATAATTGGTGACTTTTTTCTTTGGCAGATCTCCTGAGCTGCAATCACCAAGCCCCCCAAACAGGATAATCCTTTGGTTTTCAGATGAGGATGAAGGGGTGGGGATTGTTTGTGTCATGTCTGACAGTAAGCTCTGTGGCCTGTTAAGCTGACAGGAACTGAGTTTGTGTGTGTAAGACCACCACAGTGTGTGCTGAGGAGCGTGAGCAAACTGACAGAGATGGTGAGCACATGGCCTGTAGTGTGCTGGAAAAGAGGTAGAACATGAGGAAAGCCACATTGGGAGGAGAAAGAAAAGCAGAGGGTGGAGAGATCAGATGGGCCCTGTGTGTGAGAGAGAGAGGCACACCAGGCTACAGCACGATTGCTTCGTCATTCAGTATGTGTTTCAGACAACTGTCAGCACAGCTACAGTATTGGTTTTCTCCTCTTAACAAAGAAATAGTCTAGAAAGAGCAATGATGACCTAACTTACCTTCACATAAACCAACAGGCTATACGAATACTTGTGCATAAATAAAGAAAGACTTCAACAGCACTTTGGTGCAGAGTTACAAAAAAAAAAATGTCGTAGGGATGCTGTGCTGGGTTAGTTTAAAATCTTTTATATATGTTGTCTGTGTAATTACCAATCTAGATATTAGATTAGATCAAGTTGATTAATCCCAATGGGAAATTCAGATGCATACAGCTTCAGAAACATAAAAAAACAAGGATACATAATCACAGGACAAATAATACAGCCAATCAATTGATAGATAAATAAATGGATAGATAGATAGATATATAGATAGATATTGTGCACATATTTCAAAATGAACTTAACGAGTACATCGGGAGGAAGAATTGATTGCCTGATAGCAGTTGGCAGAAAAGACCCCCAAAGGCCATGGTGGAATGAGCCTATGGCTAAAATTACTCCTTGAGAGCACCTCCTGGAGTGGATAGAAGGGATTTTTCATGATGACATTTAATTTTTCCACCATCCACAACAGGTTCCAGTATATCCAGAGGTCACCCTGTGATGGAGAGGGGTTTCCTAATACGTTTGTTCAGGCATTGTGCATCTTTTGTGCTCAAGTTGCTTCCCCTTGAATCAGTTGTAGACTGATAGAATATTTCCAGCATATACCAGTGTATAGTCCGACTAGTCCATTTTAATGTTTATGTGAACTCCCAGCTAGGTCTGCACCACTTCCACATCCTGCCACTGAATGGTGACTGGTCTCAAAAGCTTTTTGGCATGCTGGAAATCCACCACCATCTCTTTTGTCTTGCCGATATTGATTTGTAGGTTGTTGTCACTGCACCCCAAGACAAAGTCCTCAACAACCTTCCTGTACACTGACTTGTCTCCATTATTAATATAGCCTATGATGGAGAGGTCATATGGAAATATCTTTTGATGGCAAGCACTGGTATTGTGCTAGAACTCCGTTGTATAGAGGGTAAACAGGAAAGGAGACAAGACAGTTCCTTGAGATGCTCTAGTATTACACACAAACATGTCTGTCAAGCAGTCCTGAACCTCACAAACTACTGTCTGTTGATTAGGTAGTCCATGATCCAGGAGATTGTGGAGACATCAAGATTCAAAGCCTTGAGCTTTTTCCCAAATCAGTGAGGCATAATGGTGTTAAGACACTGGAAAAATTAAAGAACCTTTCTGACTGTGGCGTAAGTGGGAGTAGGCTCTCTGGAGGATGTAGATGAGAGCATCCTCCACACGTATATGTGTCTGATAGGCCAACTGCAGAGAATCCAATATTCTGAAACCAGGAGTTGTAGTTGTTTTAGGAAAAGCCTACTGAAGGTCTTTAAGAAGAATGAAGTATGAGCAGCTGGCCTGAGGTCCAAGGGATCATTGCCCATTCTTTAGTACTGCGACCACACAGGATGTTTCTTCAAATTTTGGGAAAGGTAGAACAAGAGCTGAAGGACCCCACAGAGTTTGCTGGCACATGTTTTCAGCACCCTGGGGCTGATTCCATCCATTTCTGAAGCCTTTTTATGCAAAGTTTTCCAGGTCTCTACTCTCTTGATCAAAAGAGATAAGCCATTCAGGCAGTGGAGGGAGGCTGAATATTAAGTCATTACTGCAAATGTATATACTCATGTATTTGTCCAGCGAGTTTCCACAAATTTTCATTAAGATCATGTATATTCCCCAGTATTGTCATGGACCCACACCACTAGCCATCTCAGTTCACAGATTGACATCGTGGTAACTTCTGCTCCCTAGTGTGGTGGCAAGTGAAGCAGTTAAAAGTATCTTTAGGATAACTAGGGGGCTCTGTCCCCTGCTTGCTTCTCTTGCCAACACCCATGCGGGCGCTACACGCTAGCCACTTTGCAGCTTTGCCACTCGCGTATGGGGAAATGGATGTACAATTTAAACAGATTGTTATTTTCATGGTAATTGTTACATATGCATAATAGACCTATTTTATATTACAATGAGTAATTAACCATAGTGAAAATAGTAAAACGTAATAAATTGAAAGAAAATTGTTTTATGTTGCGTTAGAGGTATTCGTTGCGCTATACATTTTCAGCTTTGAAATTAACACGCAAATACTTTTAAACTTACACTTTTACTGTATAAAAGATTGTTATTTTCATGGTAATTGTTACATATGCATAATAGACCTATTTTATATTGCAATGAGTAATTAACCATAGTGAAAATAGTAAAACGTAATAAATTGAAAGAAAATTGTTTCATGTTGCGTTAGAGGTATTCGTTGCGCTATACATTTTTAGCTTTGAAATTAACACGCAAATACTTTTTAAACTTACACTTTTACTGTAAAAAAATCTTCTCCCATTTCCCACGTGTACAGCACAGTTAAGCACACCAAAACTCTTCATTTTCTCTTTTCTTTGCAAGCTTTGTACTCTTCCACCTGACTCTGGCTCCTGGAGTAGTGGCTGCTGGCTACTTTTATAAGGCACCTGGAAGTGCTCCAGGTGCTCATTGACCTAGTTCTGGCAGCACTTCCACCACACCCAGAAGTGCTTAATTAAGGTATCAGCAGCAGCTGCAGCACACCTTGGTGGCGCCCACAGAACCCTACAGGGCTGCACCAAACTCCGGCTCTCATGGAGCCCTGCTTGAATCTGAGGCACCACTGCAATCCAGGAGGGCTGCCACTTAGCGCTCCGGGGGAGGTAATGCTCTAGATACACTCCCTTCCTGGTCCTTCCAGCGTAAAGGCATCCAAGATGGGCAGGGGCCCCAACCGAATGCCACACTGGTTATTAAAATGTGTAAAGGTAATCAAAGTCTGGGATGAGGAATCTGCCTCTTGCCTATATGGCTATTTTAAATGTACTAAATGGACTGTGTTCAAAGACTTCTATGCTGATATTGATCATTTAACAGACACCATAAGCATTTATACTAAATTTTGCAAGATTGACATAAATTAGTCAAAGTTTATTCCAAAACAAATCTGTGGGTTACCAAAGATTTGAAAGAATTGCTAAATTGTTGAAACGGGCATTATAACTAAACAGAAAGAATTACAGAAGGAAGTGAATCATTAAATCAAATTGCCAGACTTTAAATATAAGGACAGGACTGACAATCTGAATTTATTGAAGAATGGTAAGCATGAAGATGATGCCTGGCATTCATAATAAATTTAATAATCAAGTGGAATCTAAAGGAGTGAAAACTGACTGTCAGCTCAAAAATCAATGAATTTCAGTTAATGTTTGAGACACATGGTTTTGCTTCAGACATTTTCCAACAGACCAATCAAGACTGGAATTATAAGTCAGCCTTTTTACCAAAATGATGTAAAAAAAGTCCCTCAGCAATGAACTAAAATAAAAAAAAATTTTAGACAAAACAGAATTAATGGACATTTGCTTCAGCCCTATACTCAATGACATTTCTCTGGAGGTGCCCAAAACCTAGACACAACACAATTCAGTGGTTAAAATTACACATCCAAAGGTTTAAATGACTTCAGAACAGTGACCTTAAGCTCTAATATTTTTAGATCTTAAAATTCAGGCCTATTTGGACTCTTACATTTTTGCATACAGAGCCAAGAAGCCACAGCAACACACTTCTAAATTTGTAGTTCTTACTTCAAATACACATGAATATTTGTATTTTATGTAACACGAATAGCTGTGTAATAGTTTCATCTTTGAGAATTAATAAACACAAGTACATTTGTTTGCATATTATCACAATGTACAAAATTACTACCGCCTACTGGCTGATGAACTAGAGTTTATTATTTATTCCATTTTAACCTTTAAATTATTTAATAAATGAACAGGTCTTCTCAATACAGTACCAGACAAATTGCAGACAGTATTAAAAAATATAAGGCTGTCTCATCCTGAAACAGTTCTTCAACTCTTAATGTGTTCAGGTGTTAATAGCTCAGAATTATCAAGCTTTTTATGCACATAGGCAAGAAGCCACAAATTCAGTACAGTTTCTACCTCTATCAATGTGGTGCCCAGTTCCCCAGAGTTTAGTATAGCCTAACCCAGCACTCCTTTTAGACAGGTCTTCACTGATTATACAAGTCTCTCCCAGAAAGCACCCTACCGTGCAGCTCATTCATTCACGTAATGCCCTTTTCTTAAAATAACTCTTTTAGTACAGGTTCTTTTATATATTTCCCCATCTCTCTCAAGTCTTGGTGAACTCTCTGATAGGTTTTTTCATTACTTGAATATATGAACTTGCATAGTTTTCTTCTGACTATAAATCTTCTTAGGGCTAAGAGAAAACTCTCTGTTGTTTCATCTTTGACCAGCTTTAAATGTACAGCTCTTGCAGCTGCTCAGGTGAACAGTTTAAACTTAATGTAAGCTCTTTATTTGTACTATTATATTGAGATAAACTGCTCCTGAAAAGTCCACACTAGCGATTTCAAAGGGTGGCAAATCAATAATCCTATCTTTTGGAATTAGTGTAGTTACTTCCTGTCCAGGGATGAGAGTTATAAAATTCTGTATGCACGTAAAGAAGCTTAAAATATATATTTGCAACTTTCCACTCAGATTCAGGATTTATAAAAGAAAACTTGATGGTAGAATATATACAGTATATTTATGGCAACACTGACACATGCATTCACAACATTGGGATAATAATGATCCCTTCAATAAATTAAGGAAATGCAGCCAAACCAGCTAAATGACAATTACATGATGATGATGATTATTCCAGTCGTAAACCGATTTGTAAGTGTTCCGAGATGTTCGTGAACCGAGGTTCCACTGTACCTATATATTAGTGCATAGTCAATGGGAGGTTCTATTATAACCCTTACAAGGTAAATTGTAAATGGACTATTCTGACTATTTCTTTTTGTTCTGAATATAGACTAGTTCAATTCATCTGCCTTGCAGATGATAAGGCACGGATGGCAAACAGTTTCAAACTGTACTGAATTTATTGAGTGTACCGTACATACAGAACATCCTGCATGTACTGAAATGAAGCCTATGTTAAGTTTCCCATAGAGAAATGAAAAACTTTAAAGTATAGAAATTAAATGAAGTTTAAGAAAGCTAAGACTGTAATGAAATGGAGAAGAAACCTTTTTTCCCCTCTTTATTTTTTATTCTGAATGTTTAATCATTTTTTTCTGAATTTTTGTGTTTTGTTCCTTTTTTAAATTTTCAGTAAACCTTTTTAAAACTAACTTTATTGGACTAAGAAATTTCTTTTGTTTGACTTGTGCTGAAGCCTAGCTTGTCACCTCTGTAGCTGCTTGATTTTTGGGAGCCTAGAAAACATGCAGCTGCAGGGGAAATTATTGCATTTGTATTGCGATAAGGGAATCTAGCAAGAATGACGCTTTAACTCTTAGCAGTTATTGTGAATTCCATTAACATATACGTTTTCTGTGATGTCACTGTAGGACTCCACAAACTCTGGTGCCGCTTTCTGGATACCTCAAATTGGAGGCTGCTCCAGTTCATAATAAAGTTCTGAAGCATTGTGATTGTATACTGTATGTATGAGGTGATTTGCATAGTTTAATATATGGTTATTTCAGAGTGGTAACCAAGTAGGGTTTGAAGAACATTCATACATGCATATTTACAATATGATTGTGATTTTTAAAGAGTAAATTTCATACAAATGTGCATACACTAGGTTTTGTAAATCAAATATATTTTTGTTGTACACATTTTCCTGTTTTTTTTTATAAATACATACTTTCATTCTCACATCCAAACAAACTTTTATAAATGAGATTCCTGGTCTTGCCTTCAGCCTCCGACAGAACCTTGCTGTAATCTGCTTAACTACTTGTGTTCCTCTAATAATCAAGTATCTTCAATGACCTAATTTGCACTGTGTCTACATTTTGTCAGTAAAATCCATGGTTGATGCTCTCTGAAGCTGAAGTTAGACTTCTGCAATCTTCCTCCCACACTGAACAAGATGTGCCCATTAGGGAAGAGTCTCGCTCATTTTATTTTCAAGTAGCTAGTTATGCTTTGTTCTGATTTTAGAGATTCAATCTCTTTACTGAAACTCTTGTCTTGTGTCATCTTTATGCAGTAAATAACAGCCAAAAAGAGACCCTCCACTGTAAGCTCTCCTTGAATCCTTGTGTCTGAATGGGTATTAGTTACAAACTTCTTTTATTATTTTTTTAATGTTATTCTGAACACGACTTTCAGTTTACTGTATTTTCCTGTTAAAGCTGTACTGTAACTTGAAACATGGGCTTGAGTTCTATAGTAATCTGGTCATCTAAAAGACCTTTAAAAGTGTTATTTATGAGTTACATCAAAGGTTAGATCGATTCCACCAGAGCCAGCTCTGAAGAAGACCTTCTGCAGACCTCTTACGGGAAGAGTGAGGTGAATTATGTTTCCCATTGCAGTGTGAACATGATTCTGGAATTGTTAACTCTGAATTTCCGTAACTCTGTTAGCTACAAAATACTTCCACTTCTGTGCTGAGATATGAATCCAATTAAAGGTGTTCGTGGAATCTATCCATGTCTTAAAGTGATTTTCCCAATTTTTAGGCTTCTGTAAATTGTTTCCTAGTCAAACTCCAGGTCATTTTCTTTAATTGTGCCAATCTGGATCTTGTAGCTACCAAACACAAGACAGCCTGTCCACCTTCCTCCTTGTAGGTTTGCAACTGCATTGTATGCTGTTTCAGTGCTGTCACAATGTATATGTAGCCTGGCAATTTTGCTGCATCTGAATTTGATATGATGTAGGAATTTAACGCTATGTAGGGAAGTAAAATGTGGAAATATCCTTACAATTGCTGTGTTGCAGATAGGCCTGGATTACACTATACTTTTGTAAAGTGTTAAATCAATGTTCTGTTTGTGTTTTAGGCTTTCAAATTTTTTCTTAGCAACTCTAAAATTTTCTGGCAGTTCCAGATCATTTTGTCACCATGGTAACTCCACTAGGTATTGGCCATTTGTATACCTTTCAGCTTTTTCAAATCTTTGAAGCACTTCACTTTCTTCTGGACATTTTGCCTTCTCTTGGGTAATACCTAGAGACGTAACATCCCATAAAGCATCCAGTTGTTTTGGGATATGACTTTCCTCATCTAGTTAATATGTATGCATGTGGTTTCTGTTACGCTAGACATTAGTACTGGTGCTTGCGCAGCTCAACCAAATATAAATTCTAAATCCAACATTCTCTCAGACACAAGCTGCCGATAAAAATCAGCTCCAGTTAGCACATTGTTATCTATGCCACCTTGTGAAAAATATACAAGCTATAGTCTCTATGGAGTTTCAGTGGCCTTAATTTCAATTGTTTTACTCTGGATACCATACATTTTGTAGAATTACCTTCATTGTGTTGCATTTGGTTATTATAGGATTTGTCGAACCAAAATTGTCAAGATTTAGTTTCTCTTGCCTCAATGCTGGTAGCTTTTAATTATTTAGTTTAAAAAAGAATCTTCCCTCCCTTTGCGTCCCCATACTCACATCCATGGTCAGAGATGGCTGGTTCTATATTTACTATAGGCTATGCTAACCAGATTTATAAGCTTGTGGTTGCTTGGTGCTAAAGGGAACAGGCCAGGCAACAAAGGAACTTGGAATAGGTGCTAAAAAATCTCTTCATAATCCCAGTGTGGATAAACAACTGCTAGGGGTGCTGTGTGAAATATGTGTTTAAAGAATGCTCCAAGTAGTTATTCCACATATACAGAAGTAAATGTTGATCTCAGTTTTGTTTCTCATTATGCACTGATGTGCACTGATGTTTTTAGATGTTGTTTATGCTGGTTTCTGTTTAACTAAATTGGTTGTGGAGGAGTGTGATAAAATCCTATATCAAGAGAAAGTTTTACTGCAACTGTTTCCCGACCTGAGCTTTTACCAGTTCTTGACGGAATACTTAAAGCTCTTTCAAACTTCCTGATCATCATTTATATCTCTTGTTACTACCAGTTATCCCTGTTCAATTTATGGTTTTGGTTAGCTCATACTTGCACATTATTTTATTTGCAATCCACTCCACTGTTGCCATTTGCTTTGTGCTTAAGGTCATTATTGTGCTAAAAAATAAATTTTCTCCCAACTCATTTGTTTTTGGCAGGCAGGAACAAGTTTTCTGCTGGGATCCTTCTTTCTTTCTATCTTTAACAGACATTCCTGACCCTTCGTCTGCAAAGCATCCCCAAAGAATGAAACTGCCTACTGCATTTTCTATAGGGAAATGATTTGGTCTGTCATATGCATGTATCAGTCTGATGAAACCCAAAGAAGAATGACCAAAACATCTCCTGTTTGGCTTCATTCAACCGACATGTTTTCTTTGCCCCCCCCCGATTATTTTTTTTTCACATTTCCTTTTTCTTCAGTAGTGGCTTTAGTCTTGTTTTCCTCCCATAATCACCATGTTTGTGAATATACGAGTATCTTGAAACTGTTGCACAGTTAACTATTTTCTCTGTCTCCAATCACAAACCTCTGTAATACTTTTAAAGTTGTATTAATAATCTCAGTAGTTTACCAGTAAGAAAGAGCAGTTCAGGTTATTATACAGAATACCATTAAGTACTTAACAATGTTGAAAGCCATAAAACACTAGATTGAATTTAGAAGATTATTTTTGTCAGTTATTTCTTAAAAGAACAGATTATTGATTTCTATTTTAGTGTTATAATGAATAGGACTGCTGCCCAACAACTCAAAACCCCTGCTTTCATTTCTGACATGGTTTCTGTCTGGCATTTGCACATTCTTCTTTTGTCCATAAACTTCAGTTTCCTTATTAAGTCTCAAATGTGTATGTGCTTGTGAATTAGCCTAGTCAGGCTATATGAATGAGTGTCCCATGTGAGGAGCAGGTGCTCCATCTGGAGTTAGTTATTTATTTTATCCAAATTCTAAAGTGACAGGCTCACCAAAAGACTTTAATTGAAAAATCATTATTTTTTAAAGCCACTTATTCCAGTAATGGGTCACTGGATCATGTCCTGTCAGCACTGGACACAGGATGTAGCCCTGAATGGATTACCCTTGCATTGTGGAGCAAACTCACTCACACAGTCAGTCATACAGGGCTAAAGTTTATTAAAGTTACTTTTCACTGTAAACTGTGTATCTTTGAGGAAAAAAACAAAACTGCCGCAAGGAGAATATGTCAACTCTACAAAGACAATGGCTAAGCCAGGATTTAAATCCAGCACACACTAGCCACTTCTCCAACATTCAAATTAGGAGAAAAGACCCTTCAATAAACATTTAGATGGATAATTTCTCAGTTAATTAATCCTAATTTGTTGTGCACACCTTGGAACCTTTAAATCTAATTTGTAAGCATAATTCACATGAAGTAGCCTCTGCATGAGCTTGACTTTTTAAATGTTGGCATTTTCCTTGACCTTAAAAAATTGTGACTGAGCACCACCTGCTGGTATAAAGGAAAAATAGCAATATAGGCAGTCAGAAAATGCTTTGCCATTGTACTATTTTAAATATCTATACAAGTACATCTCATCAGCTTTTTGTCCTAATTATGGAAATATAAGTAAAAAATTATCTATTCATTTTATAAACCCACTCATTCTAATTGTGTAGTTTCAAGGTGCTGGGATCTTTCCAGGAAGAACCAGAATTGAGCCAGGGAAAAACTCGGGATCAGGTTAATTAATTGCCAAGACTCAATCACACCAAGATAATTTAGAGTTACTTAAAATATTATGTATACTAGCAATGGGGAGCCCGATCGAATCGGGCTACAAATTCTACGTTTGTGAAATCCATACTTTCTCTGCAAAGAATTATTTGTTTTTTTAAGTCCTTGAAATAATTTATCATCATGGCACTGATTTGTGCTTAAAATAGACCTTTTCGGCCGATGTAATGAAGAGCTTCCTGTTTAAACGGGGCTGCGAGACGTGAACTCAGCTCTTCGGCGTGCCTCATTTGATTTTTTCCAGCAAACAAATTTTCAAAGCAAACCGTATTTTACGACTCTAATCAGACTCGGAGTAATAATTATGTTGGCATGGTCATTTTAGATCTGAGATTGGCTAAAATTTAAACAATGACCGTTGTTAATACCCAGTCGTCATTACTCAGTTTGCCAATAGATGTCAAAAGGACGGATGCCAAAACCGAACTGCCCAAAGATAGATTTCGACATACCAAGCAAATGGCGATACGTTCTAAATGAACTGTCAAAGGGTTTAGGTCAGTCGACGATGTTAGTCCTGGAAAGTACGCCCCACCAAACCAACGTTCCAAAAATCAACCTAACTTACTGTTATCTGCTCGAACCAGCACCAACTTACTATACTCAGCGTCACTGAAGCATTTGAACATTCTTAGCCAATCATGCAATACTGCGTCTGCGTTTGCCACATTATATTCTAACTACAGAGTCTTATTGCATGGTTCTAACTTGTATTGAGTAGAGGTATTGACGCGAACACCATACATACGGATAGTATCAAATTATATATAAGGATACTTGGAATGTAGGAGGAAAAGCAGACTACTCAGAGAACGAAACCTTAAGGATAAAATACCAAATCCACATAGTAGCCAGACTAGAATGCAAGCTCAATTTCCTGGAGAAAGCAGTTACAATCACTGTGCCATCATTTTGTTCAAGTAAGTAGTGCAGTACATTCATCTGTTTTCTAAATTAATATGTAAAATCAATATAGGTTAACAGACTGAAAAAATCCAGTTTATTTGGAACAGTATAGACACCTTTTATTTGGTAATGGCTGGTGGTTTCTTTTGCAGGGCAGATTCAAAGACTTGCTGGCTGGCCACCCATTATTTCTGTGGTCAACAGTATATTATGATGAAGTATATTGTGTGTCATTTTTTGTGGAATCATGTGACAGATTTTCACAAGTGGTACCATTTTGTCCATCTACCTACAGGCAACTTGGGGGAAATACCTCAGTAGGACAATGCTACCATTCATATAAATTTAATAGAAAATAATGTATTGCAATGAGGGCTGGCTGTAACATTTAGGCAAAGGAGGCAGTTGCCTAGGGCAGCAAATTTAGGGGCAGGTTTTTACACAGCATAGACTCTGACTTGCGAACACCCAAACGATGCAACTGTCTTACTTCTATTAACTTGATCATTATATAGTATATAGTGCATGATAACTGAAAACACAGGCGCACACTCAAAGACACAATCAGAACATGCAGCTTTTGACCCCTCAGACAACAGTGTGTATTTATTGTTTTAATATCAGAACATAGAACAGGCAAATTTCTAAATTCCCCTGCTGTTAGAGACCATGGGGAACGCTACCCAAAACAACAAGTACACTGCTAAACACTGGAACAAGATGCACCTCACCATGCATTATCCCCTCTGTACATAAACTTTACTGGGCCGTTCTTCAGTCACGCTGCCTTTTCCTGCATGTGAATCATTAGGGCTTCCGATTCTTGCTTCCTCTCATGAAATAATTTGGCTCCGTCAACCAGCTTTTGTTGTCCCCTTGGAGGTCCTCACTGTCCCCCTGACCCTTGAGACATTCCTATTTAAATAATGCATGTCACGGGGTGCTCAGCCCCTTGACTATGCTCCCTAGAAAGCCATGGAAAAGATAGGATATTTCTAGGGAGTTTGCTGTCAATCCGGTGGCTGTCACCCTCAAGTAGATCTTCAATGAGATTGTACAAGGGTTTACTTTTAAACAAAGTTAATAAAGACACATTGAACCAATTGGCTGAAACTGCATGTGTGCAAGGCTTTAAAGCTGACCTCCCAAACTGGTTCAGGGCTGCTCTACTTAGTTACTGATGAAGCTCTGGGAGAAGTGTTTGCAAAAGGAGATGATGAAAATTATTATTATCACTGTTCCTCTTTACGCTTAAGTTCACTGTAAAAGCCTTCAGCCACAACAAGCAATACTCATTGTATTCCCAAAGTTAAGAAAACTGCTTCATTAGCTGATGTCAATTAAATAATCTGCAATGACTTTTATTACTGATTCATTGTACTTTCTATATTTTCATTAAGGTATAAAAGTTATATTAATCTTTCACTCCACCTTATCATTTGCCATTATTTCATATGTGAAAAGTCATAATATACATTGATTTCCTGAACACAGTCTTGCACTGGGCGTTTGCTAATCTGGGAGAAGATGTGGATTTTATGTGTTTATGTTTTGTTCTAAATCACTAAAGTTGTGAGTCTTCAGCTTGGGTCTAAAAGCAGAGGTTTAACAGTAATCTTTTACATAAGCAGGCAGACCATTCCATAGCTTTGGGGCTCTATAAGTAAAAGCTCAACCTTCTACTGTTATTTTAATACTCCTTTGAATGTTTAGTAGGCTAGCATCTTGATATCTTAATGTACCCTCTTGTTTTTATGTAATTATAAGTTAAGAAAAATAAATGATGATTGTTAGAGGTTTGTATATATTTTCATAAAGTATACATCTACTTATTTAGGTGTTTTGGGACACAAGGATTGTGAGTATTAAATTAGTTTCTTGTTTCCTGATGAATTTATGTTCTTATTCCACAACACCATACTGTATTTGTTTTACCTTGAGGGCACTGACATAACGTGTCTCCAAGGCAGCCTGTTCCAAAAACTCCTGGAATGTGCGACTCCTGCTACGTCTTGCAGTTGATAAAGGACACCCCTGACACCCTGTCACTATCCAGTCCACTAGCATGTGGATTAAAATTTTGATTATTGTCAATCTAGTTTAACAATGTCAGTTTCTGTTTCAGATTCCAAAGTTCTGGTTAGCAGTTACGTTTTTGACTTTGTCTTGTTCCTGACTATGTTCACCTCCGGGTCCTTTTCATTCAATTAATATACTGCCCCACTTACATTGTAAGCAGGACCTTGGCTATTTAAGTGAAGTGGTGGCTCTGTGGCTTAGGATCTGTGCTGGTATCTGGAAGGTTGCTGGTTCAAATCCTGTTTCTGCCAGAAGGAATCATACACAAGTGGTCCCTTGAGCAAAGCTCTTAACTTGAAAAATTGCTCCAGGGTGGCTGTACAATGGCTAACAATTTCCCCTTGAGGATTAGCAAAGTATATAAAATCAAAAAAAAGTTAAAGCTTTATTTGTAAAAATTATGATTTTCAAATCAGTTATAAGCTTTACTGGAAACAAGCATAAAGACTTAAGAAATGGAGTTATGTAGTTGTACTTTCTAGGTCTTATATTTTTGCAGTAACATTTTGAAGTAACTGAAAGCTACATATAGAACAATTTAAACAGCCTCTGAATAATATATTACAGTAGTCAGTTCTAGTAATGCATAAATAAAATTCCCTGGTATCCACAATATTTAAAAAGTCTATAAAATTTCTTACATTTATCCTATATTCAGATTGCCCCTGCATTTTTCTTGTGTCCTAGAATCTTGAGCAATCTTCTTTATTGTTATTGTTAGAGCAGTAGGAAGGAATTACACAGCCATATCTTTGAGTTTACAGATGCTTTAAAAAAGTGTCCATCCTAACACCTAAAGTATTGAGTTCCATCTCATATCTAGAAGGGCCAAATTTTGCGCCACTCTTCAGAATTTTCAGCCAGTTAGGACTGTTTCTTACTCCGAGTCATGCTTTATCATCAAGTTAATTGTGAAGATGATCCTGGAAGAAGCATGTGTATCACAACATTACTTTGTTATAGGAGATCAGTAGCATAAAGAAAACTAAGAGGAAGTATGTACTGAAACTGAAGGTCTGGGAGTTTAAAGAGAAGACAGTGAAAAGTAACTTTGTTGAAACCTTACTTACAAGAGCAAATGAGGATTAAGAAGCATCAGGTGTGAATTGCATTAGGAAGCGATGTAGAATGTTTGATTGAAAGCAACAGAATTATCTGCGGTTGGACTAAGGGATCACTGAAATACAAGGACATATAGTGGTGGAATGCTAAGGCAGAGATGGTAATTGTGGAAAAGAAGGGCTATGGTAAGGAGTGTCTATGCCAATCAATAATGAACAAAAATGAAATACTAAAAAAGCAGATAAGAGGGCACAAGAAGCTAAGACTTGGGAGTTTGCAAGTGAGCTGAAGAGTAAGGAAGAAATGAGAAATCTGTTCATGATCATAAAACAGGTGACAAAAGAGAGGCAGGATGCAGCAGGTGTGAAATGCTTGATAAATGCTGAAAGGAGCATTGTGTTAATAGTAATGTGATTAAGATTGCTTGGAAAAAGTAAACAGAGAAGCTGCAAAATAAGAAGAAAGATTAGTATATCAGTGTTCATTCTGAGATAATAAAAGGACCAATCTGTAAAGTGAAGATAGGCAAAGCAGAGGAGACAATTGGAGAGTTGTTAGAAATGTTGAAGGCAGTACAAGGTCCTGCAGTTGATGTTGACAAAGAAAACAGTGCCTTGACAATAATAATAAAGTAATAATGGAATGGAATAATAAAAGAGGGAGGCTTTACAGGAATGCGCTTCAGAGAAGGAGCACCGGTCAAGTGAGATTCAGACATCTTCAACGCCATAGTCTAGAGCATATCTCCACCTCTCCAGGGTCTCCTTAACCTGCTCCCTACTCTCGTTACAGATCACAGTGTCATCCGCAAACATCATAGTCCAATGGGACTTGTGTCTAATCACCTCTATCAACCTGCCCACCACCATTGCAAATAAGAAAGGGTTCAGAGCCAATCCCTCAATCCCACCTCAACCTTAAACACATCCATTACTCCTACCGCAGACCTCACCACTGTCTCACTTCACTCCTTTATATCCTGTTTCTTGGGACTTGCATACTTCTCTGCCACTCCTGACTTCCTTATACAACACAACAGGTCCTCTCCAGGTATCCTGTCATGTGCATTCTCTAGGTCCACAAACACACAATGCAGCTCCTTTTGGACTTCTCTATACTTCTCCATCAACACCCACAGAGCAAACATTTCATCTGTAGTGCTCTTTCTCGGCATGAAACCATACTGTTGCTTACTAATCATTACCTCTATTCCTAACCTAGCTTCCACTACTCTTTCCCATAATTTCATGCTGTGGCTGATCATTTTTATCCCTCTGTATTTACAATAGTTTTGCACATCACCCTTATTCATAGCCTCCTTAGCATTACATTTTTTCTGGAAATAACACGTAAAAAGGGTTGCATTTTTTTTTGCCTTGAAAAATTACATATTTATTAAATCTGACCTTTCTACTGTAAAATGTGCAGAACACTAAAAGTACAAATCAGAAGTATAGAAATTATAGTCAGCTCTCTGTTTGAAATTCTTTTTGCCTCCAAAACACTTTTGACATACTGTTCCTTCAGGATAACCTTTACATCATTTCTCCTCCCATCCACACCATGGTAGAACAATTTGAACCCCTGAATCACCTATCCTTACTCCCCTTCTATCTGGTGTCTTGAATGCACAATATATCTACCTTCCTTCTCGTCATTATATCAGCTAACTCTCTTCTTTTACCAGTCATACTGCCAACATTCAAAATTGCTACCCTTCCACTCTCCTAACCTTCCTTCTCTCTTTCTGCCTTCAGACACGCCTTCACCTCTTCTTCTCCTTCGGCCTAGTAGCCCAATTTCCCCAAACACCCTGTTGGCTTACAGTACTGGTGAGGGCCGTTGTTAACCTGGGCCTCAATGAATCTGATATGGAAATCGGTATTGTTGTCCACATATTGATCTGGCAAAATTTAAAACTGAATTCACCTCCTGATGTAACCCTGCCCATTTATCCAGGCATGGGATTAGCACAAAAAAGTTCACTGATTTTATGTATCCTCCATGGCTAGGTTACAACAAAAAAAGTCAGGATAAATCTTTAATAAACTGTCAGAACATTTTTGTAAACGGCTATTTTTTTAAGTGTCACTCCCATTAAAAAATAGTCTTCACCTACGTTTTTTAAGCAACAGTGTCATAAACATGTCATGCCTTAGAGAAACACAGTGGACAAAGAAAAGTAAAAAATACTGGTAATACACACAGTAGACACATTCTTGTGCAATCTTTTTTTGGTATTGTATTGCTGTCACTATTGTAAGTAGTAAACATGCAAGTATGAATTTAATTTGACTGGGCAAAGGTGAAAGTAACCTTAAATTTGAACTTGAACTAGAAAAATATAAATGTAATATTCCAAAATCAGAGTATTCTGCATTCCTGGGCAAGCAACATGGTCTGATTCACTTCCTTGGCTACTTTAGCATAAAGGCTTCTGTCAGCACAATACACCAGTTTGGACAGTGAACAGCCTTTTTGTTATGCTTCACAAGATTTATGCATAAGACGAGAAACAGGCCAATTGATAGAGCCAAAATGTTATTGTTTTTAAAAAGAACCTTCCTCTAGCATTTGAAAGCTTAGTTAAGCTTGGTAACTATTTTCAGAATCACAAATAGGATGTATTTTTTATTTTGAAATTGCATTTTTTAATTATATATTGTAGTTGTTATCAATTTTAATAATTATTATTTAAATGTGTATTTATTCTGTCTTAAGAAGGTTTTATTCATTATGGCTTATTAAATAAAGTTGAATTGTTCTTATATACTGTAGTTGTTTTTGATAATATAAGCTTGTTCTTTTCTATTTAATTAAAGTACTCATTAAGTACTTTATATCACCCTACAGTGTTCATTAAGTACTTTGTATCATTAACGGCTATTAAAGAGGTTATTTGTATCTTCTAGAACAAATTTACAGTGGTTTATGCTTTGCACCCTGTGCTCCAGTATAGGCTCTGGTCCAAAGAAGCCCCAAAATTATGTAAAGTAGGCTCAAATGATAGATGGTTCAATTATTCTTAATGAATTATAAAGCTTTATGAACAAAATACTAGTTTTTACATCAGTAAAGTACTTTTATTTGAAAACTCGGCTCCATAAGAGTTTGAGCCACATCTGTCAAAATGAATATCAGTTTTAGACAGGGAATATAATATACCTCAATGCCAGATAACAATCCTAAATCTCAGACAGAGATTTTTCCAGTACAGTCTAGGCAGGTATCGTGTGGTGGTTTTGAATGACTGAGTTAGTCAGAAAGGGATCTCTGAAGCGTATTTTGGCCTCCGGTATAATATGGAAAGAGCAGAGACCAAAGTTGGTTAAGTATTTGTAAGAAATAAATACCTTTAATTTAAATAAAATGTTTAACTGTAAAGGAATTCTGTTGAGTCTCTTTTATAACTAAGAGATTAAAAAGACTTGTATCAAATAGTAGAAGTGTCAAACAAGTTTATTTATGTTCTTTCCCAAAATATGAAGGAGTTAAGTAATAGATTAATTTGCCACAATCTGGCCCACTGTCACAGAGCCCTGCAGAACTCCACTATCATGATCACCTATGATAAGACTTGTTACTGTGAAGGACCATGCTGCTTATTTTCATTCATAGTCATTGGTGTATTTATTATACCATACTATTCCCAAACCCACTTAATCCAATTTAGGGTCAAAGGGGCTGGAGCTTATCCCTGCAGCACTGAACACAAGTTAAGACCATTTTAGTTTAGATGACTTTTCCAGTGATTTTCAGTTGTAGCTGTGTTTGTGTCATCATAGCAAATCACAGGAAGTTGGCAGTGTTCTCCCATATGAAGGCCAGGAAGATAATGCAAAATGCACAGTGACTTACTCGTATCTGTGTCTTGCCTCAACAAAATGTCTTTATTCATGGGCCGGACTCAGTATTCAATTGGGCTGCTCATCTGGAAGTATGATGCATATAATTCAGCAACAAAGAATAAGGAACTCATAATCTGAAAAAAAGCTTGACTGGCTTGAAATCTCATGTTTTACGTGCCGTGAGGGAATGAAAAAAGAAAAAAGGGGCAGAGATTGCGATTGAACTCACCACACATATTAACCCTTTATGAAGCACCAGCTCCATCAGACAGTATGTTGTTGACTGTCATAAAAAGGGGTGAGCATGAATGTGCTGGAATGTTTACATGCACTCACTAAATTTGACATCCCCAACTCTGTTATGCCATGTAAATTGACATGGTTCAGCGACAAAATTGGCAACTACAGTCAACAGTTCTGACAGATCCTACAACTAAAAGTTGTGTAATCTGACATCGACTTTGGGAAACACCCCTGGATAGAGTGTTAGTCCATCACAGAGCCCATGCATGGACACCTACACTCGGGGCAGTTTTCGACAAATAATCTCCCCATACTCCATTCTGTTTAATTGTCTTACTAATGGTTTGGTTTCTATATTTACTTTAATGCCAATAAGTATTAATCTCCATTATAACTAAAGGTATTTTCTTTCAGTTTGGCCTCCCATGAATCATGGCACCAGATGATAATATTCCCAGAAATTCCAGCAAGACAGCCAAGGAGCAGAGCAACTGTGCCACAATGAAAGCTGAGCATGCGGTGATGGACCTGAAAAGATCAGATGGGACAATCTCCCATTGTGAATCGGAAAAGGATTCAGGCTACTCTGGTAAGTAACCATAGATTAATTTTTCTTGTTATATGGCACATCAGCCATCAGCAACTACTGACTGAGAACCAATTTTGGAGCACTGTAACAAGTTTACAGGTATAGTATAGTATAGTACAATTAAGCAAGCAATTTGTAATTAATTAAATAGTGTGGATCTAAACAATATATGTTAAGATTTACGGTATAGCCAGTTTACAATAGAGGGGTAATGAGCTAAAAGCCTAGTAATAATATAATGGACCAGAAAATGGAGCTATTCAAAATGGAAAAAACAAAAGAATATTCTTTTAACAAGCAAGAAGTCAAAACCAGAAGAAAAAAAATAGTCATCCATTCAAAAATTAAACTAGATTGTTAGGAAATTGTCTGTAAGCTTGGAAATTGAGTATCTTTGCCCCCTTGTTTTACACTGATTGCACAATGATATCATGTGTCACTATGCTTTCAGTCACATGGTAGCAACAGATGCCTTTGCTACACAAAATGTCCACAGTTTGGATGAGCATGTGCTAACTACCAGCTCTTGCAATCATAACAATAAGAAAAAAACAAAGAAAAATATATTAAACAAATCAGAAACAACAAAAGACAAATATTTATATTCTTGACAAAACCATGACTAGGGAATCCATTCCCAGGAATTCGGGAATCCTGCTTGTCATTCCCGGGAATCCCGGGCTTCCCGGGATGACACAGTGCACGGGCATCTCACATGTGAACGGTTTTAGAACAACCGACACTTATTTTTAATAAAACTACAGCAGTATGTTGACACCAATAAAAAACTAACCTTATCTACAAGCAGTCCATGCTGTCATATAAGTACATGTATCTAGTTCAGGGGTGCCCAAGACGTCGATTGCGATCGACCGGTAGATCGCAAAGGTAGTGCAGGTAGATTGCGTTGCATTCAAAAAAAATTTTTTTTTTAAACGTTAATCTATCATATATCCTCACTATGGCATTTGCCACTTGATTGACAAACAGGGCAGCCAGTCTGAAATCTCCTTTTTTCTAAGACACTGGTCATCCCGCACGCACGATCAAACGCACAAGCTACTGCAAAACTCCGGCTGTAATCTAGTTAGCCTTCCAATTTATATCAACTAAAGAAGGGATTTTAAAAAAATTGTTTGGGGAGGGTATGGGCTTTATGTGTAATTAGAAGAGGATTATTTTCTCTCACAATGTCACAATCGAAGTGCGTTTGTCTGATCTGTCAATCTATCATTGCTATTCCAAAGAAGGAAAATGTGGAAAGGCACTTTCGAACTGTTCATAAAAACTACGAAACTGACTTCCTTCCGATTGGGTTCCCTAACCATGGCAGAACCCCTCTTCTAGGGTTTAGACTTCAAACGTGCCTGTTAGGTTTCTCAGGATGAGTACAAAAGAAACTGTTCTATCTAACCTTTTGAGTGGACAAAATAATAGACCTTCGGACTCCATCTCTGGGAGTCCAGAATCTTTTCAATTTAATACTTCTGTTCCCCTTCATCCATAATTTAAGGGTAGCCATGGATTACTGATAATAACTACAGGTTTCAATTATGAAAAATGGAATATAGAATAAATTCTAAAATGCTGAGGCAGTACCACAAACCTTTCCACACTAACTTTATCCCTTTTGTAAATATCACATGTCTGGATATGAGATTAATATTTTGGCAGTCTTACAAAAAAGTCCTGGCTATCTATAAATCATATTATTAAATAAATTGCTAAACATCAGAGAGTAGATTGTTTAGAAACTGCCCGTAAGCTTTGACATCGCGCATACCGTGCCACCATCTTTTAATATCAATAGAATGATGACTGACGTCTCTTGTTATGGCACTGATGGTCACATGATGGTACGCACAATGCATTAAGGAAAATTGTACAAAAAAATGTTCTTGCAATGAAAGCTGAAACCAAGACACCAACGCAATTAGATCACAACAAAACAAATAAAAACTAAGAAAAATTCCTAATCATAAATGACAGAGGACAACCAAGAATAAAATTCATAACAAAATAATGACAGAAGAAGACAAAAATATAAGGCAGGATCTATGGAGCTTATAAATCTCTAGTGGGTCCTATAACACAAAGTCAGACACAATAACAGTATTTTTGTTTTTGCACAGCATAAACAGTTCCCTCTTTTTCCTTGGATAAAGTAATACTAATTTGTTTTAAGCACTTGTGTGATCAAAAATTGTTTAATTTAGTGAAATAATGCTTACATTTGCTATCTCAGCTCAGTAATAGACTCAATGAATAATTCTGATAACAAGTTAGTCATTTAACGATCTAGCAAAACTTACCTTGTTTAATAGGTGTGTAAAAAAAATTAGCTAAAGGTATTAGTTTCCACTTCTGTGGTAATATTAGTAACACCCGTCAGTACTATATGGTCACAGTTTATAGCTAAGTCAGGTAAAAAGCTTCCAAATTCAGCCATGGAAAATAAATGTGACCTAGGTGGTCTACTTGTATAAATTAGTACAGTTGTTTTAGATAGCGTTAATATCCAATGCAAGTGCTTTATGGGATGTAAATTTACCAAATTTTTAGAAGAATGTGCAGTTCATCAAATACATTTATTCTAAGGCCACCTCCTTGGCCTGTATTTCCTTATTTATAAAGAAATAAAAATCCATTAAGAGCTATCTCAATGAAGAGAATAGTGTCAGATTTATTAAAAGATTTCAGTAAGGTAACAGAGATCAGACTGAGTACTTAATATAATCTTGTTATATATAGTTGAGTACTTAATACAATATTGTTCACCAAAGCAGCTTTATGTCCACGTGAACTAATGTTTAGCAAACAACCTTACAACTTCAAAGATGTTTTGGGTTGGTGTTATCTTAATTTGAATTAATGTATTAAGGCAGATGCCATTGATGGTGGATCTAATTTTAATGCTTTGTCTATTTATGCTGGATATTTTTCACTTCTAAGCTGATTTCTGTTTTGTTACATGACTAAAGTTTTGATATGCCCCACAATAAGGCTTTTGGGTATCAGCTACAGAAGAATTACAGAAGGGATAAACGACTGCAATTTAAGACCACGGGGCTGTATCCAAAATGGTGTAATTATTTTTCAGCCAGACAATTTCGATGCCATATGTTTTTGTAAAGTGTACGACTCCCTCAGTTTGGATGAAGACTACCCCTTCAAAAATTCAGACCATTCCTGATTCATCCCAGTTATTATCAAAAGCTATGCTTTTTTTTTCTCACCTAGTTTCTCTCCAGCAGTGACAAGAACACAATGTGATATAGACTACAGTCTGTCTATGTAATCTTCAACATTTTTAGCCTTGTGGCATAGGGGTATGAAGCTCCTGTTTAATAACACAGACTGATGCAAAACAATATCATTTGAGGTGACATGAGGCAATATGGTGTACAGTTGTGGTGAAAAGTTTACTTACATGGACATGTATGTCAGGGTATCACTGAGCTTTCAATGATTTCTACAACTTTTTTTTTCTGTAAAAGAATGATTGTACAACATACATCTTTATTGTGAAAAATGTTTAACTTATTGTAGGTTTTCTGAAACCAACACAGGTTCAAAATTATATATACAGGTTTAAAAATATACATACAACACACCTAATATTTGATTAAATGTCCCTTAGCACATTTCACCTTGATCAGATGCTTGTGGAAGCCACAAACAAGGTGCTAGCAGAATTCTGGTTTAATACTTTACCACTATTCTTAGCAGTGTTGGTAGAGTTCAACCTAGCAATTTTTTCTTTTTTTTTAATTGAAAATCCATATATTTTCAGTAGGGCTGAGGTCAGGACTTTGTGAAATCCATTCTGAGCACTTAATGTTAGCCTGATTTGATGTGTGTTTAGAGTAATTGCCCTGTTGGAACACCCAGTTGTGTCCAAGTTTATAAGCTTCCAGCTAATGTGAGGTTTTGCTGAAGACTAAGGTAATCCTCTTTCTTAAGTATTCCACCCAGATTGTGAAATGCATCAGTTCCTCTAGCAGCAAAAGAGACACGGAGCATAATGCTACTATCCTTGGGGTTAAGTGTCTAACCTTTCAGCTCCAAATATACCCCAGGTCATTGTGACCAATTAACTCAATCCTTGTAGTGTGTGTTGGTCAAACCAATGTGTGCTGTCAAATGAGTCATTTTATGGCAGCACAGAGAAGCTACCAGTCATAATCAATCATGATCATGAACATGCAGTTAAGAGGCACCAAGTTAAAATACATTGTGGAAGTTTCAGCACCACTTAATTAATATTCTAAGTAGGTGTATGTACATTTCTGACCTTTTATGTGTAATTTCAACCCTGTGATGGATTCAGAAAACTTGCGTGCTAAGTTTCTATTTTTTTTTTTCTTTTAATAAATCGTTCTACTACAGTGTAATTTTTATAAGCTTAAAAAATTTTCTTGGTTATTTTGGAGCAGTGCAGCAAAGTTGTAAAAGTAAGATTTCAACAGCAATGCTGATAAGGCTTGTATGGTCTTGAAAAATTTACTATACCATTCTACTGATTAAAGGTAAAGATTGGAACCTGAACTGTTCAAAATTTTAAATCATAGGGTGGGTTGACATAGATCAGAAGTATTTTTTACATATAACATTAATTATATTTGTCTGGTATGGGGCAGAGTAGTGGCTCTGAGGCTAGGAATCTGCACCGGCAATCAGAAGGTTACTGGTTTGATTTCCGGTAAATGCCAGAAGTGACTCTACTCCATTGGGCCCTTGAGCAAAGCTCTTAACTTGCAATTGTATCCTGAGTATGACGTTAATCTGCATCCAGCCCTGCAAGTAGGTCCTCCATTTTACAGGAAAACCTAGGTGTTGGTGGCAGAATTGGCACTCCAGTCACCATAAAAAAACCTCACACTGTTCCAGTGTGGTGCTGAGGTGTCGGTTCCCAATCCATGTGGTTCTTCGTGTTGTGGGCGTGGCAACAAATATATATTTGTCTGGGGGGGAGTATTGTTTTTAACTTGATACTTGCTGTGTTTTTTTTCAATTTCTTAATCTGATGTGAACTCAATATATTATTTAGATGGCAGACCCTACAGTCTGTGTAAACCCACTGTAATATAGGGATGCATATCCTGTATTCAAAGATGGTTTTTAGTTTTAAACACAGGTTTATTGTAAAGGTATGTGGTAGGTTGAAGTGCTTATATGCATATTAAGCAGTGGTCATACACATTGACTTTCTGCTCACCCGACCTATTAAATGTTTGTTCTGTTCCGGAAATAATTTGCATATCTAATATTATCTTTGGGAACTTGCACAATAATTCATGAGTAACAAGGGAATTATTGCAAAATTTGCAAAACAGCAGAGTATTTTTGTTTTTCCGTAGCATAAAAAAGTCCCTTCTGGTTGCTTGGTTACATTAACACTTTCTTGTTTGAGGCTGTGAAAAAGGTGCTATATAAGCACCTGACCCGGCACAGACTGACACAGAGGCACGTGTAAAATCTAACAAGACTTTTATTATCTTCAGCTGGAGGGCACGTCTTCCCTGTAATCCCACCAGCCACAACACAGTCCCAAAAGCACTTAACTCAAATGACCACAACACTCCCGTTCGGCATCACCACTCCTCCTTGGCAATCTTGTCCTCTTCCTCCCGATTCTGGCCCTGAGTGGTGACTGCTGGTCCTTTTTATAGCCTACCCAGAAGTGCTCCAGGTGCTTGGTCACCTGTTCCTGATTGCACCTCCGGGTGGGGCTGTAGAGTTGTCCAGGCCGGCTCAGAGACCCCTGCAGCACCCCCTGGTGGCCACCCCAGATCTCAACAGGGCTGTGGAAAACTCCATCTCCCATAAAGCCCTGTGGGAAACTGAGGCACCATAATCAGCCAGGGAGGCTGCCACCAAGCATCCCAGGGGAGGTATTGAGCAGTCCATGATTGCTCCCCCGGAACATGTGTAGAAGGGGCGTCCCAGCCGGACATGGGACCCGGCCGCCCATCACAGAGGCACTTGTGTTAATCATTGTTATTCCTTGTGGCATCGTTTATGTGCTTAGTATACTGCATAAAGTAATTTAAAGTTTTACTTAAAAGGAAAAAAATAACACACATACAAAAGAAAAAGTGAGATAACATTACTTACATAGGTTCACGAACCTCAAAATGTCAGTCCTGTTATTTTTTTTTCTGAATGACTTCAGTACATTTCTCTACTTGATTCTTTATTTACTATATGCCCTATTGTTCCCTGCGGTGCTTTATGCCCTTGAAAGCGTGCCCCATAGTAGATAGATAGATAGATTGATACTTTAATAATCCCAAGGGGAAATTCAAATAATCCAGCAGCAGTATATTGATCCAAAAAAAAAAAAAACCATTAAATTAAAGAGTAATAAAAATGCATGTAAAAACAGACAGTAACTTTGAATAATGTTAGCATTTACTCCCCCGGGTGGAATTGAAGAGTCGCATAGTGTTGGGGGGGAACGATCTCCTCAGTCTGTCAGTGGAGCAAGACAGTGACAAAAGTCTGTCACTGAAGCTACTCCTCTGCCTGGAGATGACACTGTTAAGTGGATGCAGTGGATTCTTCATGATTGACAGGAGTTTGCTCAGTGCCCATCGCTCTGCTACAGATGTTAAACTGTCCAACTTTATTCCTATAATAGAGCCTGCCTTCTTAACAAGTTTGTCCAGACGTGAGACTTCCTTCTTCTTTATGCTGCCTCCCCAGCACACCACTGCGTAGAAGAGGGCACTCGCCACAAGCAAGCTGGTAGAACATCTGCAGCATCTTATTGCAGATGTTGAAGGACGCCAACCTTCTAAGAAAGTATAGTCGGCTTTGACCTTTCTTACACAGAGCATCAGTATTGGCAGTCCAGTCCAATTTGTCATCCAGCTGCACTCCCAGGTATTTATTGGTCTGTACCCTCTGCACACAGTATCCTCTGATGATCACAGGGTCCATGAGGGGCCTGGGCCTCCTAAAATCCACCACCAGTTCCTTGGTCTTGCTGGTGTTCAGGTGTAAGTGGTTTGAGTCACACCATTTAACAAAGTCTTTGATTAGCTTCCTGTACTCCTCCTCCTGCCCACTCCTGATGAAGCCCACAATAGCAGTGTCATCAGCGAACGTTTGCACGTGGCAGGACTCCGAATCGTATTGGAAGTCTGATGTATATAGGCTGAACAGGACCAGAGAAAGTACAGTCCCCTGCTGCGCTCCTGTGTTACTGACCACAATGTCAGACCTGCAGTTCCCAGGATGCACATACTAAGGTCTATCTGTAAGATAGTCCATGATCCATGCCACCAGGTGTGAATCTACTCCTATCTCAGTCAGCTTGTCCCTAAGGAGCAAAGGTTGGATGGTGTTGAAGGCGCTAGAGAAGTCCAAAAACATAATTCTTACAGCACCACTGCCTCTGTCCAGGTGGGAGAGGGATTGGTGTAGCATATAGATGATGGCATCCTCCGCTATATAACATATATAGTATAACACATTGCCTTTGACTATTTATTAGCTCTGCTGAATATCACTACTTTAACATGCAAAAACAATCAAAAACTCCTAAGACATTCTCTGACACACCTCTGTTACTGTCTTCTCCCTCCTGCTTCTCTTCTGTAAGTGACTGTCATTTCTTACCTGCTTTGTAACCACACACCCACCATCTGTGCACTGGACTCTATTCCTTCACATCATTCTTCAGTTTGCCTTTCCTTCCTTGACCTTCTGAATCTCTTTTTCATGCTTCAATGACCTCTGATATCTACTCTGTTGATTTCAAGAAGCGTGATTAGTTAGTGTTAATCAAATTAGAGTGATCCCTAATCTCAAGGAACCCTCTCTCAACTAAGATTTATTTTTAGATTTACCGTCCTGTCTTCCACCTGCCATTCCTGCCTAAGACTATAAAACGTATGGTACTCAAACAACTGGGACCTCTTCAGTCTGGATTCCACAAAGGTCACTCTAAAGAGAATGCACTGCTATCAGTCACAAATGCTAATAAATCTGTTGAAGCTGCTCCTCTGTCCTCTTTTCTTATCTTTCAATACCTTTCATCAGCTTATAACCACTCCTTACTTATCTCTCCCATCAATAAATCCAGAATTCATGGTTCTGCTTTGGACTGGTTTAAGTCCTACCTTTCTGACCTATCCTTTTGTGTCTGTTGGTGTAACTCATTATCTTCTCCACAGAAATTATCCACAGGTGTGCCTCAAGGATCAGTGTTGTGTCCACTTTTCTTTTTTCTTATCATTCTCTTCTTAGGCAATGCTGTTTCTTTTCATGACTTCTGCAATGATCTTCCTCCTATTTCACTCAGGTTTCAGCCCAGAACTCGATGCTTCTCCATTCTTGCAGCAAAGCTGTGGAATGATCTTAATTTGGTTTTTTGAACTTAACCCATTTTAGTCATATTTAGGTATCTTATGAAAACCCACATTTTTGTTAAATATTTTGAAACTGTTTCTATTCTACAGGATAGTTGCTGTCGTACTGATCAAGAGTTTATGATACTGATTTGTGTCTTAGTCTGGTTGCGGGTATAATTGCACAGATGTAGTAGTACTACTCTGTCTTGCTCGTTTTTTTTATCTTGTTCTCTGTTGCTTTTAAAATTTGCACCTTCTAATCATTGTTATATGTATTATGACTTGCGTTGTTAGTTGCCTTGAATAAAGGCATCTGCAAAAATAATAATAACAATAATAATAGTAATAAGTTGATTACATGTTATAAGTGTTGTTTTTATTTTGGGCAGTATGTCTCAAGTGTCTGATCCTTCTTGCTTTTAAGAGTTTATGATGACAATATTAGAGCCTCCTTTCTCTTTCTCTCTCTCTATCTTCTTCACAGACACCAGCTCAGAGTACCTGCAGACTGATTCAGAAGAACAGTCCCGCTCCTCATCCAGATGTAGCTTTGGTAATATTTCAGCCAGACAGAAGGGAGTCCAACAGAAGGGAGCAGCCTTTGAAAGCCTTGCTCCAGTATACATTGTTAAAAATGTGGTTTTGAAGCAGGTAAACTGGCTTTATTGAAGCATAGCTATATAGCACTTTAAAAGCATGCTTTTATGATTAAACCATTCTTAAAACAATGTATTATTAAGTGAAATGTATGTTTTTTCAAAGTTCTTGATATTAGGATAAAGAGGTTTAAAAAAATTGCTAATATACCTTTTTTATTTTTCTTCCTGATGAGATACAGTATCACTGAACTGCTGTCAGTCCTTCTATTGAGTTTTATTGAACTTTAAAGGCTCTCCCTTCAAGTTTAGTTTTTTTTTTAATACCATAATTGTTAGTCTTTCATTTTTTTGTACTGATTTTGTCAGCTTCATTTTCTGCCACTGTCATATTAACACTCAAACTGCCTCTCACCTTTCGCTCATTTAAAGCTGTGATAGGTTGAAGGGATAGTAAATCCAAATTTCATATATCAAGGAGCAAGTGTATTATAGCCTGTGCACGCTGGATGCCAAAGAAAGCAAAGCTGAGGCCAATGGCCCACAGATGACAGTGATGGCACAACTAACAAAGGAAACAAAGGCGTTCCTCTTTCTTTAAGCTTCAGAGATATAAGATAAAAAGATGTAAGATAACCTGTCTCTTACAACTGCAGACTTTTGCTCTGGTGTATAAATATTAAAAAGCTTGATCAAGATAAAGAGCAGCAAAGGAATTGAACTGAGCTATTTTTGCAAGCGATTTATCTAGAATCTCCTGCCACCAAAATAAATACGAGGTGTGGCAGAAAAGTAATGAGACTGATTTTTTATTTACCAAAGTTTTTATTTTTTTCAAACATCAATGTTGTCCCCTTCAAAGTAGTTCCCTTGGGCAGCTACACACCGATGGAGACGTTGTTACCACTGTTGGTAGCAGTGCTGGAAGTCTTCAACCGGTATGGTCTTCAGCATGTCCGTTACACTCTTTTGGATGTTTTCGAAAGTCCCGAAATGACGTCCTTTGAGGACATTTTTCAGTTTAGGAAAAAGGAAAAAGTCACACGGACTGAGGTCAGGTGAATAAAGGGGCTGGGGAACCACAGGAATGCGTTTTTTCGATTGTCCTTCTGCTCAATTGTGAGGTTTTTCAGCACCATTTTGGCACAGACCTTTCGCATGTGCAAATGTTCAGTCAAAATTTGATGAACGGTAAATCTGTTCAAATTTAATTGTTCACTCAACATTCTTAATGTTAAACGACGGTCTGATCTCACAAGAGTGTTCACACGTTCGATGTTTTCATTGGTTTTCGAAGTTGAAGGCCTCCCTGAAAAACTTGAGCTCGGGATAAAGAATGTTCCCCATAGGCCTGTTTTAACTTTTCAAACGTCACACTTGCCGATTCTCCAAGCTTAACACAAAATTTAATGGCACAACGTTGCTCCAAATTCCGCTGTTCCATTTTGCGTGACGCACAACCAAAAACACAACTTCGCTAATAGCAGTCACAAAAATCACGTAGTTAACGGAAGGAGTTGAAACTCGCACTGAGCTATGGGAGGGTACTGATACACGTGCTCTATCAAGGACAACAGCGCAGCGTTGCCAGATTGCTTGCAGTGTTGCCAGTCTCATTACTTTTCTGCCACACCTCGTAAATATACATATATTTATCCTCGAACCGCCACCTTATCGTGGTGGAGGGGTTTGCGTGTCCCAATGATCCTAGGAGCTCTGTTGTCCAGGGCTTTATGCCCCTGGTAGGGCCACCCAAGGCAAATTGGTCCTAGGTGAGGGATGAGACAAAGAGCGGTTCAAGAAAACCTCCTATGAAGAATACAAAATTTGGACACAGTTTTCCCTCACCTGGACATGGGTCACCGGGGCCCCCCTCTGGAGCCAGGCCTGGAGGTGGGGCTCGATGGCGAGCACCTGGTGGCTGGGCCTGTTCCCATGGGGCTCGGCCGGGTTCACCACCTATGGGAGGGGCCAAGGAGATCGGGTGCAGTGTGAATTGGGTGGTGGCCGAAGGCGGGGACCTTGGTGGTCTGATTCTCGGCTGCAGAAGCTGGCTCTTGGGACGTGGAATGTCACCTCTCTAAAGGGGAAGGAGCCTGAGCTAGTGTGCGAGATCGAGAGGTTCCAGCTAGATCTGAACCCGAGCAGCGTTTTGTTATTGGACTTCTGTGCTCGTCACGGATTGTCCATAACGAACACCATGTTCAAGCATAGGAGTGTTCATATGTGCACTTAGCACCAGGACACCCTAGGCCTCAGTTCGATGATCGTCTTTGTGGTCATGTCGTCAGACTTGTGGCCACATGTTTTGGACACTCGGGTGAAAAGAGGGGAGTTGCTGTCAACTGATCATCACCTGGTGGTGAGTAGGCTTCGATGGTGGGGGAGGATGCCGATCAGGCCTGGTAGGCCCAAACATGTTGTGAGGGTGTGGACGAAGACTTCAGACAAGACAGCAGGTGTGGTTATAAAGCAGCTTTATTTTGCAGAGTCACAGTGAGAAGAGTTTCAGAAAAGCAGACAATCAATAATACATGACAGCGTCAGGGCTTTTCTGAACCCCGTCTGTTGGGTGGGGCAAGTTTTTATACCCCTAGAATGCGTGATTTAATATCATTATGAAATGTAACAGTTGACACTTTTATTATACACAATCCTTGAGCCCCTTCAACGCCCCTTTTAAAACTTGATTTCTTGGCCCCGTTTGTTATGGCGTTCAAATGTAAACTAAGGGAAAATGTGATAAGGCAGACTCATGTGTGGAATGCTCAGACCTTGAGTCCTTTGGACAAATATTTTTCTGTTTTGCTCAGCAAAGCATGCTTTTACATCAGACATGAATTAGTACAAGGGAACGAAGAGAACATTCGTCTTCCACAAGGGTCTGCTGGGAACATCTGGCAGAGTCCCCTGTCAGAAGTAGCTTCAACTCCTACCTCTGGCAGAACTTCAACCACGTCCCGAGGGAGATGGGGGACATTGAGTCCAAATGGGCCATGTTCCGTGCCTCTATTGTTGAGGCGGCTGACCGAAGCTGTGGCCGTAAGGTTGAATGGTGCCTGTCGTGGCTGCAATCCCCGAAACCGTTGGTGGACACCGCTGGTGAGGGATGCCATCAAGCTGAAGAAGGAGTCCTACGGGACCCTTTTGTCCCGTGGGACTCTGGAGGTAGCTAATAGGTACCGGCAGGCCAAGCAGAATGTGGCTTCGGTGGTTGCTGAGGCAAAAACTCGGGCGTGGGAGGAGTTTGGGGAGGCCATGGAGAACGACTTTCGGATGGCTTTGGGGAGATTCTGGTCCACCATCCAGCGTCTCAGGATGGGGAAGCAGTGCAGTATCAACACTGTATATGGTGGGAATGGTGCGCTGCTGACCTCGACTCGGGATGTTGTGGGTCGGTGGGGGGAGTACTTCGAAGACCTCCTCAATCCCACTAACATGCCTTCCAATGAGGAAGCAGAGCCTGGGGACTTGGAGGTGGGCTCCCCCATCTCTGGGACTGAGGTCACCGAGGTGGTCAAAAAACTCCTTGTAGTCCAGGGCCCTGGGGGTGGATGAGATACGTCTGGAGTTCCTCAAGGCTCTGGATATTGTAGGATTGTCTTGGTTGACACGTCTCTGCAACATCACATGGACATCAGGGACAGTACCTCTGGATTGGCAGACGGGGTGGTGGTCCCCCTCTTTAAGAAGGGGGACTGGAGGGTGTGTTCCAACTACAGAGGGATCACACTCCTCAGCCTCCCTGGAAAAGTCTATTCGGGGGTTCTGGAGAGGAGGGTCCGTCGGATAATCGAACCTCGGAGGAGGAACAGTGTGGTTTTCGTCCTGGTTGTGGAACAGTGGACCAGCTCTACGCCCTTAGCAGGGTCCTGGAGGGTGCATGGGAGTTTGCCCAACCAGTCTACATGTGTTTTGTGGACTTGGAAAAGGCGTTCGACCCTGTCCCTCGGGGAATCCTGTGGGGGGTGCTCTGGGAGTATGAGATACCGTACCCCCTGATAAGGGCTGTTCGGTCTCTGTACAACCGGTGTCAGAGCTTGGTCCGCATTGCCGGCAGTAAGTCGAACCCGTTTCCAGTGAGAGTTGGACTCTGCCAGGGCTGCACTTTGTCACCGATTCTGTTCATAACTTGTATGGACAGAATTTCTAGGTGCAGCCAGGGTGTTGAGGTGGTCCGGTTTGGTGGACTCAGGTTTGGATCACTGGTTTTTGCAGATGATGTTGTCCTGTGTGCTTCATCAGGCCGTGATCTTCAGCTCTCTCTGGATAAGTTCGCAGCTGAGTGTGAAGTGGCTGGGATGGGAATCAGCACCTCCAAATCCGAGACCATGGTCCTCAGCCAGAAAAGGGTGGAGTGCCCTCTCAGGGTTGGGGGAGAGATCCTGCCCCAAGTGGAGGAGTTCAAGTATCTCGGGGTCTTGTTCACGAATGAGGGAAGAATGGAGCGTGAGATCGACAGGCGTATTGGTGCAGCGTCCGCAGTGATGCGGGCTCTCCATCGGTCTGTGGTGGTGAAAAAGGAGCTGAGCCATAAGGCAAATCTCTCAATTTACCAGTCGGTCTATGTTCCTACCCTCACCTATGGTCATGAGCTATGGGTAGTGACCGAAAGAACGAGATCGCAAATACAAATGGCTGAAATGCGTTTCCTCCGCAGGGTGTCTGGGCTTTCCCTTAAACGTAGGGTGAGAAGCTCAATCATCCGGGAGGAGCTCAAAGTAGAGCCGCTGCTCCTCCACATCGAGAGGAGTCAGATGAGATGGCTTGGGCATCTGATCAGGATGCCTCCTGGACGCCTCCCTGGTGAGGTGTTCCGGGCATGTTCAACCAGGAGGAGGCCCCGGGGAAGACCCAGGACACACTGGAGGGACTATGTCTCCCGGCTGGCCTGGGAATGCCTCCGAATTCCCCCGGAAGAGCTAGAAGTCGTCGCCGGGGAGAGGGAAGTCTGGGCATCTCTGCTCAAGCTACTGCCCCGCGACCCGATCTTGGATAAGCGGAAGAGGATGGATGGATGGATGGATGGATATATAATGACTTCTTTAAAATCACCCCTGTTACCACAAAATATTGATGAAGAGACTTTTTTAGTCTCTTTCTAATGAAAATAACAATCCTGTGAGTGACTGAAACGGTGTCCATAGAATTTAGCAACCAAATTCAAGCTCCTCACTTTCTTTATCAATTTTGTGTATATAAAGTATGTATGTATGTATGTATGTATGTATGGTGTCTTATTGACAAGACAGCGTGCTTATAAAGCAGTCTCCTTATCTAGAGTTGCATCAAACAGCCCAAAATATACAGTACATTAAATTCAAAAACCTACTACTTGGTAGTGAAAGTACTGGAGCCAATCTGAGCAAAACTAGGCAAAAGTCCCATAGTGCCATAGCATAACTACCCATAGCGCAATATAGTTCATTAAAGGATTTGCACATGGGCAAGTAGAATTATCCCGTAAGCTAATAATTGAGTGATTTTAGTTTTTGATTTTTAATAAATTAGTAAGTCTTTATGAAAATATTTTTTCACTTTGTGTTGTTCAGTGCAGATTGACGGGTGTTAATGTCAAATATATCCATTTAAAATTAAACACATTAATGTGTGCAGAAATTGAAGCAGTCTGAATACTTTCTGAATCCATTGTACATGCTTTGGGAATGTGGGAAGAAATCTAGGGTTCCCAGATGCAAACTCAACGGCGACAACAACCAAGCAGCTTTCAAACCCAGCATACTGGATTCATGAGGCAACAGCCTAACCACTGCACCACTGTGTTGCTTATATTAGGTGTAAACTTTGGTAATTATTAACATTTTAAAAGCAGAAATGCATAATTTCTTATCTTAATGTCATTCATACATGCTGTCCTGCTGATTACAAGTATACACCAACTGCTTTTGGGTAATGGACATGTTTAGTCAGCCATGAGATAACCCTCTAGTCAATTGTATATTGTTCCACCTCTTTTAGGCTAAACATCTTAACCTAAACAGAATTTCCATGGTTTGTGGTTATTTAAACGTTCAGTCTTTGCACATGCATAACTAAGTAACAGTACTTCAAAAATATTGTCCCTGTATACTTAAAATAAGTTACTGTTGCCTTAAATATGATATACCATGCTGTGCTCTTATCCTCAGTCCTCTTCAGTTCTGTCTTATTGTAACAGTAGTGTTAGGTCCTTAGAACAAGGAAAGCACTGGAGATGCAATTCAAGGACCATGGATAATGTCTGGGTAGGAGTCCATCACCTAAAGTGGGTGATGCAACAAGACAATGGTTCAAGAAACCGGGGCAAATTAAGAGCAGAAGGACTTGAACAGGTGAAACTTTATGTTCTGGAATTTACAAATCAAATTTCAGACCTCATCCCAAATGATATGCTATGGCGTGATCTCAAAAGATCTGTTCGTGCAAGGAATTCCAGAAATACCAATGAACATAAACAGTTTTGTGAAGCGGAGTATAAAATGTTCTCTAACTATTGTTCAGGTCTGATCAACAACTATAGCAACTGTTTGGTGAATGTTGCTGCTTCTAACAGACGGTCTACTTGTAACCAAATAGGACTGACAGACATTTTCCAGCTTGTGAATGCATAAACAATAGTGTTTATCAATGACAAAAAGTGCATGTTGGTCTGTTGCTAATTTAAGCAAATTGTATTTGTCTACTGTTGTGCTTTTGTTGGAGATTAGACATTTGTATGAGTAATAAATACAGAAATTCTACATGTACTACAGCTGTACAAACATCTATGCAGTTTTCACTCAGTAATAGTGACACAGTGGGGTGAAGATGTCATCTCATATCCATTATGAAGGCTGTAGGAGTCTGAGAAGAAAAACAATACAAAAAAGGTGTGTATTAGCTGTAATTTTTCCTACAACACTGCTTTGACCCATTTAGATAAATGTGATTTACTTCATGTAATTTTGGATATTACACAAGACCAATAGCTAGTGATTCGAAGATAGAGTATGGTTCTCCATTTGTGGTATCTGTTATGAAGTCTGCTGTTCACTTGCTCTGTTATTTGAAAACTTCAAGCTAGTTTTGGATTTAAGTAGCACAGACTGTTCTGGTACTGTATTCAAACTTCTTCAATAATTTCAGTCATTTTTGCCTTGTACAAACAGTACAATCCAGATGAAATCATCAAATTAATTACCATCAGAACAATGTTGTGAATGCCAGTTTCCAAAGAAATTTATCAACTCTTTCTGTATACAGCTTTTTCTGAAATATTGTATTTAAGCATTAAATACCTTTACTTATTTTTTTCTATGACCCATACAAAGCTGCATTTGAAATTTTTAAAATGCTTTGCAGTTCTTGTAAATATTACATATTTAACATTTTGGCTGCCACAGTGAAAACAGGTAAATTTCTTTTTTATGTTTTTTTTTTTTTTATTTTTGCTATCCTCTGTGTCATACCCGGATGGAGGTGGTACCCAGCCGGGACACCTGAGAAGACAGGAGGAGGGCTTGTGCCTCCTCCAGACCTTGAGGGGGCGACCGCCCTGAAGGCCTCGGGTAAAGAGCTGGGAAGCTCGACCCTGTAGGGACCCGGGGTTACTACCAGGGGGACCCCAATACCAGAAAGACCCTAGACCTCAGCACTTCCGCCACACCAGGAAGTGCTGGGGGAAAGAGAAAACGGCGACACCCGGAGTGCTTTCGGGGAGACAGCCGGCACTTCTGCCACACTGGGGCATGTCGGTGGGAGATTGCCGGGAACACACCTGGAGCACATCCGGGTGCTTATTTAAAGGGACCGCCTCCCTGCAGAGGGGACAAGAGTTGGGTGGCAGAGTGACAAGGTCTTTGGAGGAGGCAGGAGGCGGCTTGAAGAAGAGAGAGAGAGAGAGAGAGAAGGCATTGATTGGCCTGGACTGAGGGGTATTGGGGCTTATGAGCACGGACTTGTGTAAATAGAAATGAAAAATAAAAGTGTGTTCGAGGACTTGAATGTGTCTGCCTGTCTGTGTCCGGGGCAATGTTCACATCTGTTAATTCCTGAGGGGAAATTGCCTTTTTGCAAGACCTTTGGGGGTCAGAGTGCAGGGTCAGCCAATTTGCAGCGCCCCTGGAGCAATTTTCAGGTTAAGGGCCTTGTTCATGGGCCCAACAGAGTAAGATCCCTTCTGGCAGTAAAAGGATTTGAGCTGGCAACCTTCCAGATACCAGATCAGATCCTTAGCCACAAAGCCACCACCCCATTCCTGACACCACTGTAAAATCAGGATGTTATTTTCACATATTATTTAAATTCATTTTGTTTTTAAGCAAAACTCACAATAAAAAGTTGTTTTCTCTAAAAAAAAAAAATCTATTTGAGTAACCTTGTAGTTAGCACATGGAATAGAAAAGTCTTTGTGTATGCAAGCTGCGCAGTAATGTCTTTGTGCATGCCAGCTGCATGTGCACATATCCATGCCAGATGTGCTATAAATGGTTTTGTGCATGACAGCTGCACAATAATTGAAGTTGCATTTTGCACAATTTGTTGCATTTAAATGTTGTATGTCTATTTAAACTTTGTAATTGTGAGACACTAATCATTAAGAGATATTCAGATGTATTTTGCTTCTACATATTTAAATTATTTTTGTAAAAAACTAACTGATAGTGAAATATTCTTTTCTATGATGCTGGACTGATTTTTCATTCTTGTTTCAGACACCTACTATTTTCTGTTTACATGTGTTACCCACGAACATGCTTGTATTTGGTGCTACAGCCCTGAAGATGGTTTATAAAATAACTTGTAGGCAATGTCAATCCATAGATTGCATACTACAAGTGTTTTTAGTCAACGTGTTAATAAGAATTTCTCTTCAGTTAAAAGTAGTCTTTACCTTTCCAAAAAAGAAGTTTGTATCATCACATCTGTATACAGTATTGTCTACAGAAGTTATGCATGTATTACAAAATAAATAAATGGTTAAAGTGGTGAACCTTTTAATTTAGTAAGACTGGTGCATCATTTAGCAGTTAACAAAGCAACCAAGTGTTTCCTACAGTTGTTTAACATTTGCTTTGAATAATATATACTTACTGTTCCCTAAAACATCCCTTCAAGATGTATAAAAACTAAACTTGGTGTAAAGCACATTTTCATGGTAGCTTTACACCATGTGTACGCACGTTTCTGCTCAGTTTTGCAAACCCGTGGCACCCAGCATCAAAGCAGTGCTTTGTTTCCATGTCATTACCCTTATTTTTTTAGATTTGTATCCATGATGCAGGCTTTATCAAATACACCAAAATAAATTACATGTAGTTTACAAATTTAATTCACTTGATTGTAATCATTCTGTAACAATATAAAGGTGTACAGAATGGCCAAACTATTTCAGCTACCATAGCAGCTTTAGCGTTGTTAGAAGACATTGCAAATGAATGAATTAGAAGAGAGCACGTATTTAGAGGTGACGACTGGTTTCTAAGTTGTTTTAGATTTCTAAGAGCTATCCTCTTGGAGCTGTGTGCTGTTAGAATGCTAGGATGTATACTTGATATCATTTCTATGCTGAAATGCATTAAAGTGTGTATATTAAATTTTAAAAATAAGTTGTTAAATTTATTTAAATAATGTATATTGTTAATAATTAAATAAGTGGGGGCAAAGTGATGCAGCAGAATCACTACTGTCTCGCAGTAAGGGGGTCATGTCTCAGGTATCCCTCGCCTGGAGTTTATATGTTTTCCTGGTGGGTTTCCTCCGCATGCTTCAGTTTCCTTCCAAAGTGTGCAGAATTCAAGAATAAAACAATAATAAAAATCGTTCAAATGACATGTTGATGTAAATGTCTGTGTGCAAGGAAAGGTAACATCCACCATAGACATTGCGGTTTCTGTTTGCTCAACATGACACCTAGAAGAAATGATTGAGCTAGGTTTATGTGTCTGCTTTTATCCCTTCAGCGATAACTTTTATAAGTATTATAAATTTACACAGGATGTTACAGAATCACATCAAATATATGCTTTTACTAGCAAAATACCCGCGCTTCGCAGCGGCGAAGTACTGCCTTAAAACTTTTATTAAGAAGAAAATTTAAACCTTTTAAAACTGAGGGAAAATATAACAATAATTATTTGTTAAGGATCTCTTTGTATACCACATTGTCAGTTCGGCCCCCCGGTTGTAATATGACCAAGCTGTGCGCTGAGCCTACTCTTGAGCATGCAACGTACAGTTGACCATGTGAAAAGTTTTCTTGTCTGAAATCTCACAGTTTGGATTGCTTCTGTCATAATCGGTTTGAGTTTCATAGTTTGCTTCAATTATGACAGTATTTGCAGGACTTGTGTTGAAGTGACATTCGGCATCTGTCAAGCGTTGTAAGCATACAACCGGTTTCATCGATAACTTCACATCCAGCTTTTGAGAGTTTAAACATTCATAAACATCAAAGTGTCTACTACTGAAATCGTCACCTGTGAATCTAAGATGTTTAAGAGGCATTGGCGGTTGTCAAAAGGTGTAAAATACAGTATTTAGCCATTTCGGTACACTTGAAAGCGACAACCGAACAATTCAGCGGCAGCCATCGACTCACATGCAGAAGCATAGGTGAAGGGCTTAAGCATTTCACTCGTATAGTGCTCCTGTGTAGTATAATTATCTCCTGGACCGTCATCAGTCCACACCTTGAACCTGTCCCAGTCATTCAATACATAAGACACAATGTTCCTCCGGATATCAAGAGTGAGCCTGATATGGCCGTGCAATATGTAACAAAGAGAATGGAAAAGAAGATGGGGCCATAAATAAGAAAGTTCAACATGGCAGACGTTGTCGACCATTATGACTGTTACGCGTAGAATTTCGAAATGAAACCTGCTTAACTTTTGTAAGTAAGGAATGAGCCTGCCAAATTTCAGCCTTCTACCTACATGGGAAGTTGGAGAATTAGTGACGTTGGAAAGTTCAATATGGCGTCCAACAGTGGCGTCATACCACCGAAATAAGTACGTACATCGGTTTTGGTTAGCGCAGGGAAGCTGCCTACCAAATTTCGTGAAGATGGGGTCAGCCTTCTACCTACACAGGAAGTTGGAGAATTAGTGACGTTGGAAAGTTCAATATGGCGTCCGACAGTGGCGTCATACCACCGAAATAAGTACGTACATCGGTTTCGGTTAGAGCAGGGAAGCCGCCTACCAAATTTCGTGAAGATGGGGCCATAAATAAGAAAGTTCAACATGGCTGAAGTTGTCGACCGTTATGACCATTACGTGTAGAATTTCGAAATGAAACCTGCTTAACTATTGTAAGTAAGCTGTAAGGAATAAGCCTGCCAAATTTCAGCCTTCTACCTACACGGGAAGTTGGAGAATTAGTGATGAGTGAGTGAGTGAGTGAGTCAGTGAGGGCTCACTGACTCACTCACTCACTCACTCACTCACTGACTGACTGACTGACTGACTGACTGACTCATCACTAATTCTCCAACTTCCCGTGTAGGTAGAAGGCTGAAATTTGGCAGGCTTATTCCTTACAGCTTCCTTACAAATGTTGGGCAGGTTTCATTTAGAAATTCTACGTGTAATGGTCATAACTGAAAGCTGTTTTTCTCCATTTACTGTAATGGAGATGAGCGTGAAACCCGTGGGGGCGGAGTTTCGTGTGACATCATCACGCCTCCCACGTAATCACGCAGTAGGTAGAAAACCAGGAAGAGGCCCAAAAAGCGCTGAAGAAAACATGCATTATATAATTGAGAAGGCAGCGAAACAATAAGAAGCGAGCGAGTGACATATACAACCATATTCATGAGTTCTGCTACTTCGGAAACAAAACACGATGTAAACCTAAACTTTAAATTAAGTTCATAGACAGGCTGCCGCTAGCGTTTGTAATTTAGTGCTTGCCCATATAAGGCCGTCCGTCAGCGGCAATCCAATAGAAACACTGCCACGGGTAAATATTCACGGGTGAAGGACTGTGCTTATGCAGAGGAAGATGAGATGGTCAGGGTGGTGTTTGGCACAAACTCAGCGAAACTGCGAGAGAAAGTTTTAAGTGCCGGGACTTAGGTAACATTAGATACAGCCATGGACATAGCACGACATGGCACCAGCACAGCTGGGAAACTTCGATGCATGTACACCGAGCGGCTCACGTGAACTGACGCAGTGCACAGACAAAAAGCAACAGTTCCAAAGAGCGCTGAACAAAAACCGAATTACACAATTGAAAAGGCAGCAAAAAAATATGAAGCGTCTGATACATACAAGCATATTATTCATAACTGCAGCTACTGCAGAAACAAAGCACACGGTGGAAAAAGTGAATGTCCCGCTAAAGGAAGACAGTGTTAAAAAAAAAACCCGTGCATGCAGTGTGTCAGGTCTCAGATAAAGAAGAAGACGAGCTGTTTATTGATGCAGTAAGAAACGAATCGATGAATGAAACCTGTCATCTTTACAACGATTGACAAACACGGAATGTAACTTGAACACAACACATCCTACAAATACGAACCTGATTGAAAGAAATAATGATAATCAAATCCTTGATGACAGCAACACTCTGTAAAACTCACAAAACAATTACTGTATATTGATAGTCATGTTACGTTATTTTTAAAATGTTCCCTTTTCTTTTTCATAGCTTCTTTAACACACTACGTCTCCGCTGCGATACGCGGGTATATATATATGTATATATATACCCCGATCTACATACTCGAATAATGGATACTTTATTCGCAATCAATGATTGTTTTGGTAAAGCCATACTCAGTGTATTCATTAGATGAACGGTAAAAAAGTAAGAGCGAGGGGAGGGTGACTTATTGAGGCATGCAGGCAAAACCACAATAGTACGCGGGCTCGATGTACGAAAAAATATATCTTTTCAAGTTCTATTTAGTCCATATGTGTCAAACTCAAGGGCCACGGGCCACATCCAGCCCGGCGTGTAATTATATCCGGCCCGCGAGATCATTTTATATACTGTATTATTGTTATTAATGGCCCGGGTATATGAAGCGCTGGTAACACAATAAACTACAGATCCCATAATGCAGCACTTCAGCTGCCTTGCCGAACACTTACCGCGTTAATCAAGTCTAGCTTATGATGGTGCAAGTTATTGCGAAGCTAGCCCACACGATGCCGAAGAGAAAAGGTTATTCTGAACATAGAGCCTTTAAAAACCGATGGGAGGCTTTGTATATGTTTACTGACATTGCCGGTAAACCCGTGTGTCTCATTTCTGGAGCAAATGTGGGTGTAATTACAGAATTTAATCTAAGACGGCACAATGAGACAAAACATCAAGATAACCTGAAAGACCTGAATGCAATGCACAAGATACAGAAAGCAGAAGAGTTAAAGAAGAATCTGACACTTCAGCAGATGTTTTTACCCGTGCAAAATCACAAAGTGATTTCAAGTGAAGCTACTTTTATGGGAGACACAAATGCACCAGTGTAACTTGCCCCACTTTCCCTGTTGCCAAGTAATGTTGAACCAAGTCGACACTACGGTGTTCCCAAATACGCACTTTGTTCATAAACTGAATGATTTGATTTGTTATTGCTGAACAAATTTTATTTATATTTCCAGGTTTTGTTATGCACCATGTTCATATTTGAATTTGTATAATTTTGACAGGATATATTTTTATGGAGAGCAAAATCTTTTGGGATATTTAAAATTTAAGTTTATTTTTTATATAAAATTACATAAGAGTAAAGAAATTTGAATGTTTGTTCTTTTAACATTTACTTTATTTCTAACTTGTATAATTTAGACAGGATATATTTTTTATGGAGAGCAAAATATTATAAGTTATTTAAGGTTTCAGTTGATTTATTCCGGAATAATATTCTGTCGACTAAATAAAAATTCCTTCTATTTAAAATTTAAATAGAACTTCAACATATACGATAGTTGTGTGTGTGTGTATGTATATATGTAGATATGTACAGTATGTATATATATGTTTATATATATGTGTGTGTATGTATATATATGTATTTGTGTGTATATATGTGTGTGTATGTATATGTATGTGTGTATATGTAGATATATATATGTAGATGTATGTGTATATATGTATGTATATATGTGTGTGTGTATATATATGTGTATATGT
>JANRMT010062796.1:89853299-89865597 GCA_026402145.1 Polypterus bichir lapradei | reverse complement strand
TATATATATATATATATATATATATATATATATATATATATATAGATATATATATAGATATAGATAGATAGATATGACAACAACACTCATATCAATGACAAAACAATTACATTAATAATCAAGTTACGTTATTTTTAAAATTTTTCCTTTTCTTTTTCATAACTTCTTTAACACAGTACTTCTCCGCTGCGAAGCGCGGGTATTCTGCTAGTGTGATAATAAGAATAGCGGCTCACTACTCAAAGAGCTAAATACAAGGACAATGACGAGATTCGATCTTGCTTCTCACTTCGAGGTTGCTAGCGAATAGCTTTTCCACTGTGCCATCTGCATAGCAAAACATGAATTACAACTGTAACAACTAGTTGAAAATGAAATGCACAAACACACATGTGTATGATCGTCTTTTATTTTGTACCGACTGATAGTTGAGCTTCAGCAACATGTCAATTGAACACTTTCTTTTTCTTCAGTTTTCTTCTTGAATAAAAGCATACTTATTTTGTTACACCTTTTGTGAAAGTGTTTACTGGATATTTGGGCTTCAGTCTTCACACATCCTACACTTCACGTCAACATTATACTGTAATATATAAAAAAGTTTTCTGTCATCTCTATATATAATCTTCATTTGGATCTTGATCTTTGTTTGTCCGCAAATGAATTAGAAGAAGAAGCTCTAGATGGCAGTAGAGAGACAGCTAAAACATAGGCATTGCATTAAGAATCTCCTCCAGGCTTATACTACTGAAGACCGTAGTACGCCAGTCATACCTCAAAACACAGACATTCAAACTAAACAAATTGTTGTGCTTTAAATTAACTAAAGAGATCTTCATTTAGATCTTGATCTTTGTTTGTCCGCGAATTCCACGCATGTGTAGACCACCTTCCAGTTTAGTACGTTGTTGTTACTCATGGATGTCAATAATGTGCCGGAATAACGAAAAGGGTGGTGGACAGTGTTACGCTGGTTAGCACTTGAGGCCTGGTTAGAGAATGAGATGCCGAAGATAAAAGGTACGTGCCTACATAACATATGAATGAAAGAAAGACAGTGGGTAAAATGAATGACAACGTAACAGCACGTTCCGGAAATTATTATTGTTACGTTGTAGCCGGCGAGTGCTGCACGTCTCACAGTTGTACCGTGGCTTGCTCACATATCAGTGAAGTGATCCCTATTTATGCTTTAAAGAGCCTGGATACCTATGTGTCCCCCTTTTATAACCATTGCTCCGTGTATATTGTCTTACTCTTTGGATTGCCACAAAGCAACCTGCGAGATTGGAGAAAGGTTGAGAAGAGATCGTGAGAGGAAACGACAGCGTCGTGAAAACGAGACGGACTGTGAACGGACAGAAGCAGAAATGCTCCTACTCCACCACATAATTACGATTCGTACAGTGATTCCGAGTAGGCCTTTCCTATCGAATCAATATCCAAGGGTTTTCTTTTGTAATTTTGTTTCCCTTATAAAAAATCATAATGCTGTGCGATGAAGGGCCCAGTTCACGACTGGCAGCTGCGTTTAAACAGGGAGCCCTTCACAGACAACTTTAACACGCGCAACGTAGTTGGGCGCACATGGCTAGTTATTACTATAACATATGAAAACATTTTCTGTTTTATCTGTGTGTTCAGCATTTCATGCCTTGCATTTCCTCTGTCATTCTATATTTACATAGATCGTTGTAGACACAGACGGGCCCCACTGTAACAACAGACAGTTTCTTCATAGCGCTTTTGCCAGCTAATAGACTGCTGCACTGCAACACAACTCTGCTAGGCACCATAAGTAAAATGGGACTTCCACCTACAGCTATAGTCACTTTAGTACGCGAATAATTCTCCACGCTAGTGTTTAGATCTGGCAGTGCCATGCTGATGGTGTGTGCATCCAAAAAGAAGCCTTTGATCTGAGTCTTTAACACCCGGTGTACATTTTTGCTACCTGTAGAAGATATCACTGAAGGGATATGAATCATGTCTTCTTGGTATCTTTTTTTCACTTGAATTTTTTGTTATTCAGTTTTATTCTTGAATAAAAGCACACTTGTTTTGTTATACCTTTGCGAAAGTGTTTATTTTATATTCCAGTAACCAGCTGAATGATATCAAATCTGTCTCTGCCTCTCTCGTGCATGCATGCACACATTCATACATGAAATATCATTATTTGAAAATGATATGCCATTTGAACATGAGTTGTCAATTGAAAAAAGTTTTTTTTTTTTTTTTAATCTTTCCTGTGCTCTACATTATGGTGCATGGTACTGAGAATGCAGACAGAGTTCTTCTTTTTGGGCTGGAACTAGATGTAATTGAGGAAAGTTATAGTCTCTGTTCCTGCCCAATCATATTGGTTCCTAAGCCTGACAGAAGTTGAAGAACGTGCAATTACTTCTGTTGCCTTAATCAATTCTCCCAATTTGATGCTTATCAGATGCCGTAAGTGGACGACCTTTCTCAAGTGACTCGGGAAAGGCTAAGTACTTGACCACTTTTGGCATGACAAAGAGGTACTGGCAGGTATCTTAAAAGAACTCTGCGAAGGCTAAGACAGTGGTTAGCACCCCTAGTGAACATTGGCAATATTGGGTTCTTCTATTTGGATTGCACAGGGCACCTGCCACCTTCCATCATCTGGTGGATAAAGTGCTATGGACCCATAATTCATATAGTGCCACCTACTTGGATGAAATGGTCATCTCCTCTGACATGTGAAAGAAACGCCTAAAGCAGGTTCAGGCTATGCTCCAGACACTTGGAAAACAAAGAAACCGGCCCCTAACAGTGTGGTATGAGATAGTAAAGCAGAAACTGCATTTCGTGACCTAAAGCAGACCCCTAAGTCGGTACTTGTTCTAATGGCTCATAACTTTTGTCTTTCCTTTTATCCACCATACCGATGCTTTGGACACTGGACTCCATGCCGTGCTGAGCCAAAGCGTAGGTGGTGTCGAACACCCTATCATGTTCCTAACCCAGAAACTGCTGGACTGGGAAACCAGGTGTGCGGCGGTGGAACGGGAGGCCTTGTTGATCAAATGGTCAGTAACGCAACTTGTCCTTTATCATCGGGGTTCTCTCCAGGCCAACGCTGGTACTCTTTCTCAGGTTCACGACTTCTCAATTTGGGCCACCCAGTGTATGCATGAGGGACAGTTTACAGACTCAAATAGTGTCGTCAGCCAGACCAGGGGTTGGCACTCTCACCTGATCCTCTCTCCTCTTGTTCCTCTGCAGTTCACCTGAAGACCCTGCCTCTCAGTGACATCACCACCAGTCCAACCACTGTTGACGTCACACCCGGCAACCCCTGATGACACCATTTCCGGTACCCAGAATCCATCTTCCTGCCACAACAGTTCCTGTTCCGGCCACCCTGACTCCACCTCTTCCACTTATCAACCATATTTTTAGCCCAGACTCAACTTGTTAGTCAGTTCAGTTGTAAACTCTGCATCTGTAAAGATGTGTTGTTTTTTTATATTTGTCTGTAGCAGGGTGGCCATCCCCAACCCTTTTTCTGTCTGCTGCCTAATTTTTACCACAATGTATAACAAAGATTTTTCAATGTTTCTTAAAAGTTTTGAAGAATCTGCTTTCTATGCTTACAGCTGGTTTTATATTTATTAGAGATGCTTATTGTGTGGTCATTGGTTGTGTGTAAAAAGAAAACAGAAAGACAGGAGTTGGGGGTTGGTATGTTTGACAAACACAGTACTACAATAAACTATTGCCCAGGACTGCACCCGTCCCAGCAAGCATCGTGCATGAGGCAGGAACAATCCCTGGATGAGCTACCTGCTCATCGCTACCGCTGTGCCACCGTGCCCCCACATGTTTAATACATGCTTTAATGGATTTCATCGTGAATATGATATCAAGTATACATCTTAGTATTGTAAAATGTTCAAATATCATGAATGTAATGTATTCTGTGTGGTGATAACTGCCAATGCGCTCCTGTCGGCGTAAGGGGAAGCACGTAGTGATTAATGACGGGTTCGGAGAACACTTAGAATACGAAGCATTTAACGTGTTACTTTAGTTTCAATGGGGTTTGAGAAACTAATAAGTTAAAGACTGATTTTAAGGTGACGTTTAGCATGTTCTACTTTAATGACAAAATAAACTACAAGATTAAAGTGGAAATTTTGAGGTGAAAGACAACATTTTGACTTAATCTCGATATTAACCATTTTTTTCCAGACAGTGGGCTGTGACTCGCCTTTTCACTGTGACTTCAATATCTGACCACTTCTTTTTTTATTTCGGCACTGTGCGACTTGAACTTTTGAGTGCCTCCACTGCACTGTATCACTCCCTCAATTTCCTTTTGTTGTTTATACCATTGCTTAAGCCTCCAGATAGTATGTTTTTTCCTTGCCTCCACTTCACTGAGCAGGACCTCCATTTCCCATTCACTGAAATTCATCTATTTTACACGTGCTTTTGCTATTGTCTTTTAACACTGAATGGAAGGGGCTATTTATATTGTTTTACATATTCAAATAGATGTAATTCAGTGAGGTGACAGCGGGGCTATAGGTGCATGCATGTGCATTAAAAGTCATGTTGATTGGGATTTATAAAGGGGAAGTGCATGGAAATTTGCTTATGCACAGTTTTATACATCCTTTTTTTTTGTTAGTGTGCACATTTCCAGTTTTGTTTAAACACCATGTTTTAGTGTGAATTCTATGCACTGCATTATACATGAGGCCCCTGGAGTTTTATCTGGTCATTTAAATAAAACTCGTGTTTTCTTCCTCTAATTGCATTATTTAGTAAATTCTATGCAATGTTTAAGGTCATTGCCATTCTGGAGAACACATCCTTGTCTTAACGTCATTACAATTATAAACAGAGGACCTATTGTCCCTTAGGGAGTAATCCAGTATGACTTTTAATGTCCTCATTGATAGTTAGGGTAATGTTATTTTAGTTGTGGGTTTTCAGCAAATGTGACAGTTTGTATTATGACTGAAACATTAGTTATAGGCTCATTTTCTAGAGTATATTTTAAATAGATCTAATGGATCCTCCAGATAATTTGGTTTCAAACCTAATGTGAGCACTTTTTAAAAAGAATTGTTTTATCTGAGTGTCTAAATTGTTTCATTGTGATTGGTATTTACACTGATTAACTTTCTTGGCGATTTATTTTACCACTTGCTCATTAAACCACCGTGGTTCACTACAAATTACACATAAACTGTTATTTATGTATTTTTTCCAATTACATAAATCAATTTCTATAAACAGTACTTTTCACTTTGTGGATGTTAACCACTTTTTAAGAAAAGTATAAACTACCTTAGGGTAAACAAGGAAAATAAAACAGTATTTAACATTTAGAGAAGTATAATAGGTGTTTGCATTCTTACAGCCAGCACTCTAATTTCCCTCTTTCTATCTGTTTCTATAGCCACTGACAGTGCAGACTAACCCTGGGCAGATTCTTCGAAGTGAGTTGTCTTGGGGTGGGCAGCAAACCCAAGTCTTGTTCATCCAGCAGCCAGAAGCTACAGCTAACATGCCTCTAAAACCACAGCAATCTCCCAAAAAACTGGGAAAGGGTATGTACCTCCCTATACTTAATTCATACCCCAAGATTGCACCCCATCCAAGCAAAACCACTGAACCCAGCAAAACATTTAATGGAAAGGTTGGAGATGGAGTTATAGGCCACACCCAGAGTAAAAGAGTTTGTGTAGAAGCCAGAAGAGATGCCATTTCCTCCAAAAAAGCAGAAAATGTCTCCTTTACTACCTTGAAGAAAAATGAATCCCAGGAGCAGAAACACCAAACCTCATCAGTTAGATTTCCTAGTAAAAGGAATTCCGTTACACAGTCTCTGCAACAGCAGGTGGTAGCAACCTCTGATGTTCCGGATCACTGCATTATTTCCCCTTGTACTAATGAATCTTCAGTTATAAGACCACCAATGGTGTCTGGTTTAGAACCCTCTGTCTCTTCTACATCAGTAATTTCCAGTCTTCCTGAAATGTCTGGACAAGATGAAAGTGGTGGCAAGGAGATAAAAACTTTTCCTAAGGTGTCAAAGAAGCATGCTTCCAACATAATGAAACAGCGACGTTTTCTCAACACTGTAGAAATACTTAGTCGCTCTGGCCTGCTAGGAATAACATTACGAACCAAGGACCTGATTCGACAGAATCACAGCACACAAATGGAGATCTCAGAACTTAAGGAGCATACTCGGTTGCTTTGTGAGGCTATCCACACCAATGATCTTGATGCCTGGGCAAAGTTACAAGAGGTCATGGCTTTGTCAGGCCAATACAACCACATGAATGAGTGTCAAACTGTAACTACATCCCTTGTATCAGAGACTGTTCCCTCTGTAGGTCAGTCATTATCCAATTATCAGCCTGCAAATGGTTGTGGGCATGCAGCCAGTTTTTTGCCACAACCTGAAGCTGTTGCCCTAGACCTTAGCAGCAAACGACTCTCCAGGTCCTCAAAGAATGTTCAACCAGACAGTTCCACAAGTACACCACGTCTTTAAAAGAAGACTCCAAGAATCGTCTGCTTATAAAAGTACATTATGTGCTACAGTTTGATATGCTGCCCACTGAATGTGGGATGTTGCTGGGTCACTAAGATACACCTACATTTAGCATACTACCTTGATCACTATAAAGTAAAGATTTGCTAACCACAGCAGATTCAATTGCAATGTGGCTTTTTCCTAGTGACTTCAAGATTTGTTATTGCTGAGTGAGGCCTTCAAGAGCTTAATACAGACTTCTAATGCTTTTAAATATGTGGACTCAAATGTTGAATCAAGGTATACCAACTGTCAATACCAGGTTACAATAATGGTTCAACACTCAATTTCAACCTGGTGTTTTAGATTTAAAGGTGTTAGAAAAAAGGGAGAAACTACCAAGGTGGAAAGCTTCAGAAATGTAGATTATGATGTGAGTGAACAAGTTAATATAAAATGTACAGTGTTCTAGAGGTAACTGTACAACAGTTGCAAAGCAATTATGAAAGAGAGCATGGAGAAACATAATGTGTTCTCAAAAACACTGGTGTACATTTGCTTCTTAAAGCTTGACATTAGACATAATAAAATATAAAAAGCAGCACAGGCTACAGTATCAGGTATAGTATAGCTACTGCTGCTTTCAGACATTTAACAGTCCTTCCATTTCAACTAATAAATAAATCATTAATGCACATCCATGCTAGTTGATGTTAAATCATGCACTGCATCATACATAATCACCTTTCCATCATCAGGTGGCTATACTGAGCATCATATCACTTGCACTAAGTATCAGAGACAGGTGAGTAATCCTATCATAAATACTACAGGTCTACTTTGTGACATCAGCATACAGTGCATCTGGAAAGTATTCACGGCCCATCACTTTTTCCACATTTTGTTATGTTAAAGCCTTATTCCAAAATGGATTAAATTCATTTTTTCCTCAGAATTCTACACACAACACCCCATAATGACAACGTGAAAAAAGTTTACTTGAGGTTTTTGCAAATTTATTAAAAATAAAAAAACTGAGAAATCACATGTACATAAGTATTCACAGCCTTTGCTCAGTACTTTGTTGATGCACCTTTGGCAGCAATTGCAGCCTCAAGTCTTTTTGAATATGATGCCACAAGCTTGGCACACCTATCCTTGGCCAGTTTCGCCCATTCCTCTTTGCAGCACCTCTCAAGCTCCATCAGGTTGGATGGGAAGCGTCGGTGCACAGCCATTTTAAGATCTCTCCAGAGATGTGCAATCGGATTCAAGTCTGGGCTCTGGCTGGGCCACTCAAGGACATTCACAGAGTTGTCCTGAAGCCACTCCTTCGATATCTTGGCTGTGTGCTTAGGGTCGTTGTCCTGGTGAAAGATGAACCGTCGCCCCAGTCTGAGGTCAAGAGTGCTCTGGAGCAGGTTTTCATCCAGGATGTCTCTGTACATTGCTGCAGTCATCTTTCCCTTCATCCTGACTAGTCTCCCAGTTCCTGCCGCTGAAAAACATCTCCACAGCATGATGCTGCAACCACCATGCTTCACTGTAGGGATGGTATTGGCCTGGTGATGAGTGGTGCCTGGTTTCCTCCAAACGTGACGCCTGGCATTCACACCAAAGAGTTCAATCTTTGTCTCATCAGACCAGAGAATTTTGTTTCTCATGGTCTGAGAGTCCTTCAGGTGCCTTTTGGCAAACTCCAGGCGGGCTGCCATGTGCCTTTTACTAAGGAGTGGCTTCCTTCTGGCCACTCTACCATACAGGCCTGATTGGTGGATTGCTGCAGGGATGGTTATCCTTCTGGAAGGTTCTCCTCTCTCCACAGAGGACCTCTGGAGCTCTGACAAAGTGACCATCGGGTTCTTGGTCACTTCCTTGACTAAGGCCCTTCTCCCCCGATCGCTCAGTTTAGAAGGCCGGCCAGCTCTAGGAAGAGTCCTGGAGGTTTTGAACTTATTTCACTTACGGATGATGGAGGCCACTGTGCTCATTGGGACCTTCAAAGCAGCAGAAATTTTTCTGTAACCTTCCCCAGATTTGTGCCTCGAGACAATCCTGTCTCAGAGGTCTACAGACAATTCCTTTGACTTCATGCTTGGTTTGTGCTCTGACATGAACTGTCAACTGTGGGACCTTATATAGACAGGTGTGTGCCTTTCCAAATCATGTCCAATCAACTGAATTTACCACAGGTGGACTCCAATTAAGCTGCAGAAACATCTAGTCAAGGATGATCAATGGAAACAGGATGCACCTGAGCTCAATTTGGAGCTTCATGGCAAAGGCTGTGAATACTTATGTACATGTGCTTTCTCAATTTTTTTATTTTTAACAAATTTTCAAAAATCTCAAGTAAACTTTTTTCACATTGTCATTATGGGGTGTTGTGTGTAGAATTCTGAGGAAAAAAATGAATTTAATCCATTTTGGAATAAGGCTGTAACATAACAAAATGTGGAAAAAGTGAGGCGCTGTGAATACTTTCCGGATGCACTGTATATAGTAATGTAATCTAAAACTTGGTTCTGGTCTTCAAAATTTTCTTAAAAGTCCATCTATATGAAGAAGCCTCACCATAGCGTGATTTTGGAGTTAAAACTAGCACAATTTTATTTAAAATTGTGTATCATTTGATATGAATACTGCAGTTAATGTGAATGCTGCATTCTGTAAAAATAAAGATTTTTTTTTTATTTTCAGCACTATAAACAAGTAGCTGGCAAAGTAAATAATATGTTAAAATGCAAATTAAATTAGAAATGATATCTCTGTGTTCTGGGTGGCATGGTAATCTATTAGTTGCACCTTTTGCTGCACAAATCCAGAAGGCTGAGTTGCAATCCTGGCCTAGTGACTGTCTGTATATTTATGGGCTGGGTTCTTTTCTCCTTATATTTTAGGTTTATTTTCCTCTATTTTGAAGGTGTATCTCTGAAGTAAAATTTCAACTTTAAATTATCTCAGTTCAGAGAGAGTGTAAGTGTGTGTGCAGGAGTAAGCCCTGTGATGTACTAGCTTCTGGTCTAGCCTTGCACCAAATGCTACTAGGATTGGTTCCAGCACCAACATGACCCCTAAAATTGGATAAAGTTTGTTCTGAAAATAAATGGGTGTATTGAATCTGTGACTTTTATATAGGACCCCTAAAGCGCATATCAATTCATCCATTTTATTTAACCTGTTTATTTCGTTATTGTGAACTAAAGCCTTTTCCAACAGCATTTTTTCTCAAAGCAATTAGAATGTACACAGACATATTCCCATCTGGTCATTTTAAAGATGTCAGTTAGCCTAACATGCATATGGGCATGTGCAGAAAACTGGATTACTTGTAGAAAACCCACTCTGCATACAGTAGGCATTGACCATGTAGGTAATCTGATCCAGGTCCTTGAAGCTGTGAGGCAGCAGAAGTAACTTTTGTGAAAAATCTCACTTCATAAATATATGTCAGGTTCCTTGTTTTTAAAACAATGTTATTAACTGTTGTATTCTGACAGAAAATACACTGTATTAAAGTGAACATAACAGATTATGAACAGTTTTCAACAAGTGTTTGATACATGTTGGAAAATAAACGACCTGGTAATTTAAATACTGATTTGCTTGGAAATTCTCATTACTTATTTCTGAAGCCAGATCGGCATTACTGTTGATGATGGACTAAAGGATTCCTGATTAAAGATGTTCAGCCTTACATTTGTTATTCTATTTTCCTCATTCATACAGAATATGTTTGGTAGGTATTTGTTATTTTACAATATTTAATATTTTTTACACTGTGTACTTCTATTTGAGATATTTTTGTGACAATTTTGTCACCTCTTTTAGATTTGATCTCCCCCACTTAAGAGCTATATTTAAAATAAGGCAGTTGAAGTTGACACCAGCCAAAATCTGGTTTCCCAGTCTATAATTGTAATTATAGTAGCAGTGAACCTCTATAATAGTAGCAATTTCAGCTACAAAAATATCTTGATATTTGTGTGTTTGCCTGATGAATCTTGTGGGTTACAGTTGAGGTTCTTCATATCTCTACTTCTTTTAATTATATGTATTATGAGTAGATTTTTTCACATAGAAAAACACCCAAATGGGCATTCTCAATGAATTAGTAAATTGCGAGGGGAGTTAGAATATAAATTTATGTCTCTTATTATCAGTCATAACTTTCACATGTATTCCTTGACATATTTTTTTGATACATCTCTACAGTTATCAGTATTGCTCAGGTGTCTTTATCTATATGTTTTTTTTTATTAATGGTTCGAGGACTGTTTCTAAAAATTATTGGTACCAACCCAAAACCTTCCTTCTGATTGCCACTTAGTATTTGACCGGGATAACAAATATGGTGAAGTATTATTTCCTGGTGTATATTCTTCAGTGTTCTTCTCACAGTGTTATGCAGGCATCCAGGAACTAGAAGAAAAACACTCTGATTTGATCAGTCTTCCCTTTTCAAACAGAATGCCATCTTTAATTTGGATTTGGGAAACTTTCATTAGTAAGCTCTATTGATGTTTGATTGTTTTTGCATAAGAGCATTTCATTACTGTGTTGCTTGTGGCCAAAATTCATTGACATGCCTGTCTGATTGATTGACATTTTTCACATCATTTGTCATTGTGCAGCGCTGGTCACTGCTGACTTCTATCATATTTCTTTTTTCTCCATTCTGCATGAAAACATGAGATTAAAATTTTTCTCAGCCATTACAGTGAATCACTGCTGGGAAGTACAATACAATTTTTTTTTGTATAGCCTAAAATCACACAAGAAGTGCCGCAATGGGCTTTAACAGGCCCTGCCTCTTGACAGCCCCCCAGCCTTGACTCTCTAAGAAGACAAAGAACAACTCCCAAAAAAAACCCTAAAGGGAAAAAATGGAAGAGACCCGGGAAAGGCAGTTTAAAATGAGACCCCTTTCCAGGTAGGTTGGGAGTACAGTGGGTGTCAAAAAGAAGGGGGTCAATACAATGCAATACAATACAATACACAACAGAACAAATCCTCAATACAGTATAAAAATACAAATTTTACAAGTACGAAGCAGAAGTGATCGCACCTCATGGTTTACAATGTAAATGGACACTCTTCTGTAGCGTCTGTTCCTTCGTATTTTAAATATTGAAGGATTAGACAACATGCTGGTTGTACACTTTCCATTATTATTATTTTTTAATTTAGTTATATATGTATCTATACATTAAAGACTTAATTATTTTAATTAACTTGGGGAGAGTTGATTTCCTTCTATGATGTAATGGCATAAGTTAGCAAATAAAGGGGAACATAATGAATGTGAGTGTTGTGAACAAAACAACTAGTGACTACTTTATATATTACTTACAGTAGTTCAGCATTCAATTGACAACAGTTACACAATTTACAGTTATAAGTAAAGTATTTATTTTACCTACAAAAGACAGTATGGATTATACAAATAACCTTAAAATTATAAAAATTCTTTGAGGATGTAAACACACATGAAGTGGTTTTGGTTCATTTATTTGGGTGTAACCTGCTCCTCATGATCATCTCTATTATTTTTTTAATTGAGCTCAATATTGACTAATATTCAGAAGGTTGTTGTGAGTATCATACTGTTAGAGTTAACCTTTCTCCATGTTGAATTTTGTAATTTGAGAATTAAATTTATCCAAAAGAAAGTGAGGTATGTATTATTTGCTGTACTATACAGTGGTGTGAAAAACTATTTGCCCCCTTCCTGATTTCTTATTCTTTTGCATGTTTGTCACACAAAATGTTTCT
>JANRMT010062796.1:89782946-89794755 GCA_026402145.1 Polypterus bichir lapradei | reverse complement strand
TTAGTTAGCGAATAAAAGGGGTCATTTTGCTTGACTTTTCACTACATTCATAATGGCTAACACAGTACAACACCCTAGTATTACACTTATTTACATTAACTTTCAGTCTGCATGCTGTCTAAGTCCCTCTGTAGTGATTCAAGGGATACGAGATTATCTGCCATGACACCAAACAGGACTTGTTATCAATTAACACGAGCGCTAACTGAGTACTATGACACTCATTTGTTTGCACAGAAGGTGTGAATGCAGATTGCAACCAAATGCGAAGAATCGGGCATTGCGACAGGCAAACGGCACTTCAGTTGAAACAAGCCAGAGTGGAGCTCCTCTCTCCGGCCACCCCTTCAACAGGAATTCTAAATCAGTGAGACACAGACAGGATGCAGAAGGCTCAGAAGAACATTCTGTGTCCAGTAATGGAAAACACACGGGAGCGAAATGCACGATTCACATGAAACACGAGAAAAAACTCTCACCCTGCACCAAGGAAATAACCAGAACAATATGAGAAGTACAGCGGCCCAGCCAAGTGACACTGCATCTGCGTCACATTATCTTAATCCAGGCCTGTCAGGCAGACTTTCGTTCATTTAGGGAGACTTTCTTACACAAAAGTATTTTATATCTGTAACAAATCCTAAACTTTGAGATGCCCCTTCAGACTGCGAGGCCCTAAAGTTTTACCTGTTCTTTGCACTCCTCTATCCAGCCCTGCTGGCACATTTCTGTAGGCAGGAAAGACAGAACCTTATTTGTCCTCAGGGGGACATTTGGCTTTGTACAGAAGCTCTTTAAATAAACAAATAAATAAAAATAGATTAATAAATATATATATATATACACTGTGCTCTGAAAACACACCATAAAAGCGAAAAAGTAAGAAAATGTCTTTTCTTGGCAGTCCCATTGAGGTATTGCTGTTGGCATAAAGGACCCCCAGTCATGTTTCTTGACACACTTCTGCTGAATTATTCATTGGCTGAAAGTCCTCACTGCGGTGGGCTGGCACCCTGCCCAGGGTTTGTTTCCTGCCTTGTGCCCTGTGTTGGCTGGGATTGGCTCCAGCAGACCCCCGTGACTCTGTAGTCAGGATATAGCGGGTTGGATAATGGATGGATGAAAGTCCTCAGTGTTTGTGTTTTAGACAGAGGATGTGCAGCGTTGTTCATAACAGCACTCAGTTTTGTTTTAATTCTTTGTATTAGCTACGGCCTCCAGGGGGTCCAGAGTGTGTCCCATGACTGAGTCTGCCCTCTTAATTAGCTTGTTGATTCAGTGGACTTCTCCTGAAGTGACGTTACCAGCCCAGCACACCACAGCACAGAAAATCACCCTGGCCATCACAGAGTTATAGAAGATGTCAAAGATGTCACTTCCCACATTAAAGAAACACAGTCTCCTAAGGATGAAGAGCCTGCTCTGCCCTTTCTTAGTAAGCTCCCCTGTGTTCTGAGACCAGGCCAACCTGTTATTAATGTGGACCCCCAAGTAATCGTAGGAGTTCAGCAACTAAATATCCACTCCTTGAATAGTGACCAGGCATAGAGGCTCTTTGGAAACATTAGAACAATTTTGGAGGAGAACAGGCCGTTCAGCCCAACAAAGCTCGCCAGTCTTATTCACTTAATTCTTCTAAGATGACTAGGGGGCTTCACCCCCTGTTCACTTTGCTTGCCAACCCTCCATCATGCACTACACGCCAGCCACTTCACGTCTCTGCCGCTTGCGTATGTGGATTTCACTTTTACCAAATAACAAATCTTTTAATTCTCGTGGATACGCCTCTTCACTACTTTTCCCTGATGGCAACACGAATTAGACGATCTGCAAGTCTCTGAATTAAAGTTTAAAGCCAAACAATATCTACATACTTCTATCATATCACCTATGTCCATAAATTCGATCTCTTTTCGCTGTTCCGTTATTTCAACGAGTAATAATTTCCTATTGTTTGTGCTAATGTGATCTTTACTGTCATTTTTTTTTGAGACTTTTCGCTGCATGTGTATTGCGCCAACGTGTTTAAATTCTTTACGATGATCTACTTTGTCATCTACTCTTTGTCTTTTATTTCTGGCCCCGGGCATGGTTAAGTCTCTTGGCACAAAATCTCGTCTTGCGGGACGTGAAATTCTCTCTCTGTTAAAGTCACGTCTCGTCCCAGGATATTTTCATATCATAGAGAGACATCAAGTCAAGTTTTGGAAGTCCCTAACGCAGCGTTTTTCAACTTTTAAGTATTTGCGACCCGAGTTTTCATAACAGTTTTAATCGCACCCCCCCTAACATTTTTTTGAAATGTAGATGCATATTTTATTATACCTACTTAACTTTCATCAACATTTATCTATTTACTGTTCTAGTATTAGAATGTAGTTTAAGTTAATTTGATTTGGTTTCTGCAGATTTTTTTTTATATATTTTTGATTCTTGTTTTTTTTTTTCACATCTTCACACCCCCCTTTTTGTTACTTCGTGCCCCCCTAGGGGGGCCCGCCCCACAGGTTGAGAACCACTGCCCTAACATCTTACTGTCTACCACACTACCATCACTCATTCCAAGTGTCTATCGTTCTTTGTCTAAAGAAAAACTTCCTAATGTTTGTGTGAAATTTACCCTTAGCAAGTTTCCAACTGTGTCCCCGTGTTCTTGATGAACTCATTTTAAAGTCACCGTCTCGATCCACTGGACTAATTCCCTTCATAATTTTAAACACTTCAGTGAGGTCTCCTCTTAGTCTTCTTTTCCTTCTTTTAATCTTTTCTCATAACTCATCCCCTGCAGTCCTTGAATCAGCCTAGTGGGAAATGGGAAAGGAGAAACAGCGCCAGTCTTCAGTGGATTCTAATGGCGTGGTGGTCTTTTAAGTGTCCTTGATTGCTGGGGGAGCATCTGCTAGCTATGCTGGGCTGATTATTGTGGCCAGAAATGTGACCTCAGCAAGTGCTAATCACTGCACCGCCATGCCACCCTGAGACAGAATTGATAGCATGAAATAACAGAGCAGTAAAAGGTCATGCAGACAGTGGCATGAATTCACTGAGGTTTGGCCCCCACAGATTCGATAGCAGGTACCCACCCGTCTCAAACCGAAGGGTACAGCTTGGATTTTTTTCCCCTGACGCTTTCACTCGCTCACTGCCGCTGCTACTAAATAAGCGCAACACTAAAGCACGAGGATCCTTCACTCCTTCCTGTCTGCATGAACTGCACAGCACTCTGGGTAATACTATTAAAGAAGCAGGCGCCCATTTTAACATATAAGTCCATACAAAAAGACATTGACACACCGACACATTCCCAGTTTCCTTCTGTACGCGTGTTTTGTGTTTAAATGCATTCACAAGTTTTCTGTTCATTTTTAGCCCACTAATAGGATCAGCGTTAATTACTCGGGAGCGCTGTCCCATCTGTGTCCCACCCGGCATTGGCTGCTACAGCTCTGTGGTATCAAGCTGTTCTTGCAAAGAATTATGGGGCACCAGGGAAAAACTAAGCCAACCACATGTCGAATTTCCACTGAAATTTTCAGTGGACAAGGCCAGCTACCAACACAGTATATTCGCCTTTTTCCTCGCTCCCCAGAGCGCAGCACCATACAAGCACTAAAATATACAGGACTCCATTCCCTTTCTTCTTCCTTAAGTTGGTCGGTCAGTCTCAGTCCTTCTGCCTCCGCTCCCTCACTGGCCAGCTTTGTCTTTCACCTTCCGACTCTGGCTCCCCGAATGGAGTGAGAGAGATAGGGAGAGGTCAGCAGCACACGCTGATACAGCGCATTGCCTCACCTACCAACTCATGACAACATGACAAACCAACTAAGGATCCCAGATTAGGACCCGAGTGCAGCCATACGACGGGTGACACCTCGAATGGAGTGAGGCGGCCTCCTTACCCGTTGGCCCTGGGAGTACTCCGGGTAGCTCATTAATCAGACCTGGTGTGGTGAAAGCCCAAAGTAGGGCTCTGCAGCTCGCCCTGGCGGTCCCCTTGGAACTCAACAGGGCTGTGCATGCCCTGTGGGAATCCATGGTGCCACAGCCACCCAGATAGGGCTGCCCTCTAGTGTCACAGGGAAGGTAGTGCCTTGCAGATGCCCTCTCTACCCTGGTCCTTCCAGCCAGGTAATGGCCACGGCCGCCCATCACACTGGTTAAAGTGCCTGTCTTGTAAACAGGAGATCCTGAGTTTGAATCTCAGCGGTGCCTGCTGCGCTCTTCACTCCATGTGCCGCAGGTGTAGTGGTTAAGGCGTTGGACTTCTGACCCTGAGGTTGTAGGTTCAAATCCTGCTAGGGACACCGTGTGACTCTCAGCCAGTCACTGTGCCCCAGTTGGGGATAAAATAATTGTAACCAATTACATCATAAGTGTTGTAAGTCGCCTTGGATAAAGGCCTAAACCAAATAAGTAAATGGAAATATTCAGTTAAATCAGCCGTTAACAAACAGGAAGCCCCCTTACAGGTCACACTGTCTAATATTTTGCCTACCTTATCTTCCTATTTCTTGGTGAGATAAACTGATAAATAGGAAAGGCACTATATAAATTACAGTGGAACCTCGGGTCGCGAACGTCTCTGAACACGTACAAATTGGGTTACGACCAAAAAGTTCTCCAAACTTTTGCATCTGTTCACGACCACACACTCGGGTGACGAACAAGCCAGTTTCCCTTCCGGTTGGTATGCGCCGATGATTTCCGCACGTGTTCAGTCTCTTCCGGAACAGTACATTGTTCTCGATCAGACGTGCATCGCGCAGAGGGACGTTACCTCAAAAACTGTAATCTCCTCCCCACCCAGCTTCCTGCTCACTTCCTTCATGCCAGAACTCGACTCATGCAAGGTTAGTTTTTGTATAAATTAAGGATTTTTTAAACTTTAAGTTTTTCCCTGTGCTTAAAACACATAAAAAAGGTGTTTACAGCGAGCGGTTTGTAAGGCTGTAATGAGAACTCTTGCAATGTTAGTTTTCTCTGTTCAAGGTTTTCTCAGTGTTACTCAAAGTTTTTACATTTAGTTTACTATTACACTGTGCATTCTATGGTATAATTAACTATTTTTGTGCTTAAAAATCTTTAAAAAAATATTTACATATAGTTCGTACGGTCTGGAATGGATTAATTGTATTTGCATATAATCCTGTGGGGGAAATTACTTCGGATCACGACCAAATCGGGTTGCGACCAGAGTTTTGGAACGAATTACGGTTGTGAGCCGAGGTTCCACTTTACACATTTAGGGCTTATATACAGTATGTGATCACTATCTAGCTATCTATCTATCTAACATCCTCAGCACTTTTGGATATTCTGTCTTGGCAGTTTAGTTGATGCTTGACATGTAAGCAGCCCTTCTCTCTTTGCTATTTATCTCTGTGATCTTCTGAGCTCTGAATTCCTGGTATTTTGACCTCTGATCTGTTACCGCCTGTTGATGATTCCTGATGATGACCTCACATGCTGCTTGTGACATACTTCCTGATTATGTTTCACTTGTAAGAATCACAAAGAAAAGTGTGATCTTTAAGTTCTGACCTTCTCAAGGCCCACAGTTATCTTCCGCTCTCTCCAGTCAGTCACATATTTTTGGATCCTGGTTATCTAAATCACGATCATGGGTTGTCCTGGATTTATCACGACAGCACCAGGCACAAGACAGGAATCAGCCATGGCTGGGATTCCAAGTCCAATGAAAAGCACGCTTATGACTCAACTGGGGAATTTACAAATGACGCATAGGCCGGGGATATACTTAACACTACATGACGTGTGCGCTTGAGGACGCTGCTGCTGCTGCTAATAGTCTATAGTTACGCACGTATCTGGGGGATTCCACCAGGTGGCAGGGTGAGAAATCATCATGGTGAAAAAACAATGTCTGGTCTTGCTGTGTTGTGAGTTGAGGAAAGAAAGGTGTTAGAGATAAAAATGATTTGCGTTCAGATGCTGTTGGAGCAGCAACACAGAAGATGGAATGCGTGATCTTTAATTGTATTGAGATGTTATGATGGGGAATATGCAATATTTGTATTGAGACTGTGACGGACAGCCGGGTCCCATGCCCGGCCGGGACGCCCCTGCTGCATATGTTCCAGGGGAGCCACCATGGACAGCTCAATACCTCCCCCGGGACGCTTGGTGGCAGCCTCCCCGGCCGTTATTCGTTTCCCAGTCTCCCACGTGGCTCCATGGGACATGGAGTCCTCCACAGCCTGGTTGGGAGATGGGGTGGCTGCTAGGGGGTGCTGCCGAGAGCCAACAACCCGGTTGGATGAGTTATCAGCCCCACCCGGAGGTGCAATCAGGGCCAGCTGGTCAAGCACCTGGAACACTTCCGGGTGGGCTATAAAGCGGGCCAGAATCGGGAGGAAGAGGACGAGGTTGCCTGGGAGGAGTGGTGGTGCCAGGAAGGGTTGTTTGAGCTGTGTAGTTGTGCTTTTGGAACTGTGTTGGGCCTGTGGGACACGGGGAAGACATGCCCCACGGCTGAAGAAAACTAATAAAAGCCTGTTTGTTTTACACGTGCCTCTGCGTAAGTCTGTGCCGGGTCGGGTGCTATATAGCGCCTTTTACAAGACATTGAAGAAGAAAAGCACCATTAAGACATTGGTATGTCAGGATTTAAGTCTGATGATTTGCTTCATCGCATGGAACTGTTCATCAAACATTGAAGCGCGCAGATTGATCATTTTGGGGCTGCAATGCAGATTGACATCACATGTTAATAGTAAACAACGATGCTGATGTCACGTACACACCACCCATATTTTGGCTGGTACTGTAACTTTTGCACATGTTAATTTCTGACGATGAGCCCAAAAGAATGCTGGGAATGCGTGGCAGTTATTATGCGCGCGTGTAAGCGTTCTGAACATAAAATATAAACCGACCCTTAAACTAACCTGCAAATGTATGGGCAAAAAAAATGAAGAACCACCACAAGAAGCTGTGGCCAGGCAGACATGACATGCACATAAGGACATCAGAACATTTGAACAATCTGGACGAGAACAGGCCATTCAGCCCAACAAAGCTGGCCAGTCCTGTCGACTTTCAAGTCGAGTTTTTAAAGTCCCTAAAGTCCTACTGTCTACCACACCCTTTGGTAGCTTATTCCAAGTGTCTGTGGTTCTCTGTGTGAAGAAAAACTTCCTAATGTTTGTGTGAAATTTACCCTTAACAAGTTTCAGGTTGTACCCCCGTGTTCTTAATGAACTCGTCTCAAAGTCACAGTCTCGATCCACTGGACTAATTCCCTTCATAATTTTAACACTTTAGTCAGGTCTCCTCTTAATCTTCTTTTGTTTAAACTGTAAAGGCTCAGCTCTTTTAATCTTTCCTCATAATTCAACCTCTGTAGCCCTGAATCAGCCTAGTCGCTCTTCTCTGAACCTTTTCTAGTGCTGCTATGTCCTTTTTGTAGCCTGGAGAGCAAAACTGCACCAATCACTCCAGATGAGGCCTCACCAGTGTGTTATAAAGCTTCAGCAGAACCTCCTGTGACTTGTACTCCACACATCAAGGCGCTATATAACATGAAATTCTGTTTGCCTTATTAATGGCTTCTGAACACTGTCTGGACATTGATAGCGTAGAGTCCACTATGACTCCTAGATCCTTCTCATAAGGTGTACTCTCAGTTTTCAGACTGCTCATTGTGTATTCAAACCTAACATTTTTTCTCCCTAAGTGTAATTCTTTACATTTACTCACATTAAATTTCATCTGCCACAAATCTGCCCAAGCCTGTATGCTATCCAAGTTCTTCTGTGATGATTTAACGGATTCCAAATTATCTGCTAATCCACCTATCTTGGTATCATCTGCAAACTTAACCAGCTTGTTAATTATATTCCTATCCAAATCATTTCTATATGTTAAAAATAGCAGCAGCCCCAGCACTGACCCCTGTGTACACCACTTTTAACATCGGCCAGTTCTGATGAGGTTCCTCACACCAGCACCCTCTGCTTCCTGTGTCTGAGCCAATTCTGCACCCATCTAAAAACATCGCCCTGAGCTGCCACTTCTTTTAATTTGATGCCCAGCCTCTCATGTGGCACCTTATCAAATGCTTTCTGAAAGTCAAGATAAATAATATCATGTGCTCCACTTTGATCGTATCCTTTTGTTGTTTCCTCATAGAATTCCAGCATGTTAGTAAAAACACGACCTTCCTCTTCTGAGCCCATGCTGACTGTTCCTAATAACTCCTGTCCTTGCCAGGTGCTACTCAATCTTATCCTTAATAATTCCTTCCATTAATTTTCCTGTGATGCATGTTAAGCTTACTGGCCTCTAGTTTTTATATAATGGGATGATATTTGCCATTTTCCAGTCCTTCAGAATCTCTCCAATGCACAGTGACTTCCTAAAAATATGTGTCAAGGGTTTATATATGTACTCTCTAGCCTCCTTAAGAACTCGAGGATAAATATTATCTGGTCCTGGTGATTTGTTTGAATTCATCTTATTTAATCTGAGCAGCTCTTCTCTCTCCACAATTTCCAAATCCCTCAGTACCTCCTTAGTAGTCCCGTTTGCCGCTGGGATGTTAAGGAAGTGTGGAAGTGGACATCCTGGAGATTTGAGGACGGGCGCTACTACATTTATAGAATAATGTAACAGCTGTGCTCCTTGGAGAGCTATAAGCAATGTAGTACAACCTCTCGATTTATTTTTTCTGTCATTTTAATATGTTGGTTTTAATTACTGTACATGATGAACATATTTTTCTTACTGTGGCATCATCATTGTATTCTGTGTGTTTTTTGTGTGTCTACTGCTGGAACATTTCAATTTCCTCTACCTATTACAGACCTGGGGACTCATGCATAACGCCATGCATAGAATTCACACTCTTACATGGTGTACGGACAAAAGTGGAAATGTGTTTACACACAAAAAAAATCCAGATGCATAAATCTGTGCGAATGCCAACTTCCATGTTGTTCCGCTACATAAATCCTGGTCAGCATGAAAAGTAACACTTGTGCATGCGCCTGCTGTCCTGCCCCAACTCTTCCCAGAATTACGCCTCTTTGAACATTCAAATCAATATAAATAGCCCTTAAGCTCAGTGTTCTGTGAAAAGGCAATGGCAAAAGCAAGAGGGAAAATAGAAGTTCAGCGAATACCAAGTGGAGGTAAAGAAAAACGTATCTATTTGGGTTTAGACAGTGGTATAAACAAGAAAAGGAAGTTGATCAAGTGACATAGCATGTCGGAGAAAGTCGAAAGCTCAAGTTCACAAAGTCGCACAGTGCCGAAAATAAAAAAGAAGTTGTCAGATATCAAAGTCAGCATGAAAAGGCGAGTCGTAGCCCACCGTCTGAGCGTCATATGAAAGCTTATTAGGGTACAGAGAGAAAAAAAATAGGGACAATGTGGGGAAAAAAGCACGAAATGTCAACTTTAATCTCGAAATTTCCACTTTAATCATGTAGTTTGTCATTAAAGTAGAACATCATAAACTTCATCTTTAAATCGTTTAATTTACTAGTTACTCAAATACCCTCATAACTAAAGTAGCACGTTAAATGCTTTGTTTTGTATTTGATCTTCAATGTGCTCTATGTGTGTGAATCAACACATGCTTCTGGGCTTTCTCTTCCTCCGACAGGACACAGAATCCATTCCATTCATAATATTACAGCTCTCTGAATAATTAAAATACTGAGATGTATACATGATATTATTGTCATGATGATAGGAGTTAAAGCAGGTTATTAAACATGGGAACACGATGGTGCAGTGATTGTTCATGTCTCATGCAAGATGCTTGCTTCACTGTACGCGACCTTCAATGAAATAATTACCAGTACTGTCTCTTTCAGACATACTAACCTCCAATTCCTGTCCTTACTTTTTGTTCTCCAAATAACCAATCGCCACAAAATCAGCTCTGTAATAGACGTTAAGCCATCTGTAAGCTTAGTACGCCGATTCTTCAAACCTTTTAAGGAACATTGAAATAGCTGCGTAGTACATGTTTAATTATCCTATCTATCTATCCTTCTAGTGCCGCGCCAGCACCAGCAAGAATACAGCGCGAGGCAGGAACAATCCGTGAACAGAACGCCAGCTCCACAGTGACTCCGTGCCCTCACATGTTTAATTATTAACAATACAGATTATTTAAATGAAGTTGAAGTTTTATCTATATAATAAACATATTTTGCTGCATTTCATCTTAAAAATGATATCGTCATCATATGTAAAAACGCGCTTTATAAAGTGGCTCAGGTTGTGCAATATTATAACTGTAGTGCAAGTTTACAGTGAGGTGATTGTACTAATAGGTATGAACAGTTCTACAAGGAGCACTTGATGGACTGATTGAGTGCGTTTAGAGCTCTTGGGATGAAACTCTTTCTGAACCGTGAGGTCCATACAGGAAAGGCTCTGAGGCGTGTGAGAGCAGTTCAATAGACAGCATGGCTGAGGCAGCGTGTGCTTGATGATGTATCCCGATAATTCTCTTTCCGATCAGCTGCTGTAGAGCTGTGATTCCCCACTCAGATACAGTGATATAAATACTCTGAGTGGTGCAGTGAGAGTAACATGGAAAAAGATGATCCGCTGAAAGAAGAAGGTGTAGTGAGAGTAACAACGCTAAACCAGCTGTGGTATTTGGAATAGTTTGACAATTCTGTGGACCATTATGTTGTTACAGGTTAATTACAATCATATGCATTAAACAAATAAACAATATGCGGTTAATTTCAGTGTATTTATAAAGCTGCGTTTGGGATGTGGATCTAAAAAAGAAAGGGAAGCACTGCTTTGACGCTGGGTGCCGCCAGTTTGCAAAACCGAGCAGAGAACTTGCGTACGCCAGGGTTGGAGCTACCGTGAAAATGTGTGTGGCTTTACGCTAAGTTTAGGTTTTATACATCGCAATTTGAGCGTGGAAACGTTTGTACGTAACATTTTTGTGCTTACACACTGTTTATACATGAGGCCCCTGGGTATTTTGAGGCCTGTGGTCTGAAAGCGGCCTGTGGAAGGTGCAGACGGTAAGTTCTTGCCTGGGTCTATCAGTCTTTATCACAACTAGATGTGCACAGCATGCAAACGCAGATCACATTTGATATGTATGGGAAATTACAGGAGACTGCATCAGTTTAAGGGGTAAGTATTTATGTTATCTTATATATAAACGTCTACGCGTGGAAATGTGTGTCTATCCGGCCTGGAAGTGAGAGGTGGAGTCGAGGTAAGAGCTCCACCTCCAAGGATACACAAGCGATTGGCAAGCTTGTCGGCAAAATGAACTCCGAAGAAAGTGTCACTCACTTAGCCACTAATACAGAAGTGAAGTGAGTGCATCAGCAAAATGAAACCTCCTAGGAGAGAGACACCCAGAGTAGCTCCCTTCAATTACCTGACATCTCTACATTTCAATTTTTTTTCTGATGATTTCAATAGTTTCAAGGACCCCGGGCTTTTTACAGCACAGACTTACTCAGCTAGTTTATGTATATAAAAGCCAGATACCACTGACTCACTCATCACGAAATCTCCCGAACCATGAGGACTTGGGACTTGAAATTTGGAATGTAGGTTACCCTTTGGCCCATAGGTGCTCCCTAAGAAACGGTTTTCAAAGTTTTGTGGTCCAAGCGCGAAATTTATTATAGTTTTTTAGACCCATTTATATGTTTGTCTGCTTAACGGATTTTGATTGGGTTTTTTTCTATAATTTGCTTGAACATTCCGTTGATTGTGCAACTTTCTCATCGCGATAAGTATCATACAGTGGGATGCAAAAGTTTGGGCAACCTTGTTAATAGTCATTATT
>JANRMT010062796.1:89760553-89774562 GCA_026402145.1 Polypterus bichir lapradei | reverse complement strand
TGTCGAGGATGCCAGGGGCCACGACCCGGCCGGGACGCCTTGGAGGACCGGAAGTGGGCGTGTGCCCATCTGGGATCACGTGGGGGCCGCCTTCCTGGTTGCTTTGGGGGCAACGGGTTCAGGGCATGGAAGCCCCACCCTGTAGGGGCCCGTGGTCACCGCCAGGTGGCGCCCCAATGCCTTGGGGACCCTGGACCTCAGCACTTATGCCACACCAGGAAGTGCTGGGGGGAAGAGAAGCAGGGACACCCGGAGAGCTTCCGGGAGAACAACCGGCACTTCTGCCACACTGGGGCGTGTCAGCAGGAGATTGCCAGGGAGCACCTGGAGCTCATCCGGGTTCCTATTTAAGGGGCCGCCTCCCTTCGTTTAGGGCGAGAGTCGGGAGCGGAGAGGACTGATCTGGAGAAGGCAAGGAGGCGGCCTGAAGAAAGGAAGGCATTGTGTGGCCAGGACTTTGGGGACTTTGGGGGTTTGTTGTGCACTTATTATTGTAGATATTGTAAATAAATGTGTTTGTGGGTGACATGAACGTGCCTGCCTGTCTGTGTCCGGGTCAACTTCCACAATATATATATGTCTTTTTTAATGTAGGTAGATCATTTCGACCTGGTCATTTTAAAAGTAGCTCGCAAGCCGAAAAAATGTGGGCACCCCTCCTCTAAACATTAAACAAAATGCATAAAGTAAAAATTTAAAGCAACACAGCCAGGGGCTGATTTACAGCTGGCCACATTAAGTCAATTTGTACTTATGTTATAAATACAATATACTTTGCAAACTGCTGTTTCATAAAGACACAAAGTATGGCAAGCACACAAGGACAAAACAGAACACTAAACGAAATAAGACAACACAACGCTGTAACTTAATCATTCAGCACAGAACAGCAAACATTTTGTAGAGCGTTGCAGAAGAGCACAATGAAGGTGCTGAATGTGCCAGGATGGCCTTTCCATATGTGGTAACATGTTATGTCTTTAGAACATTAGAACAGGCCATTCAGCCCAACAAATCTTTCCAGTTCTGTCCAATTAATTCTTCTAAATAAACATCAAGTCGAGTTTTGAAGGTCCCTAAAGTCTTACTGTCTACCACATTACTTGGTCACTTATTCCAAGTGTCTGTGGTTCTCTGTGTGAAGAAAATCTTTCAAATGTTTGTATGAAATTTATCCTTAACAAGTTTCCAACTGTGCCACTGTGTTCTTGTTGAACTCATTTGAAAATAATGGACTAATTCCCTTCATAATTTTAAACAATCCCTGGATGAGGCATCAGCTCATTGCAAGGTGAATACAAGCACAGACATACACTGGCGTCATTTTAGTGTCACCAAATCTGAATATCTTTGGAAGAAAACCGGAGCACAGTGTGGAAACCCAGCAGGAAAACATGCAAACTCCAGGCAGGGAATATGAGCGACGTGACTTCCTGTGAGACAGCAGCGCTAACGCTCTGCTACCGTGTCACCCCCCATGTGTGTAATTATTAGCAGTATTCATTATTTAAACGAGATGAACAATTTATCTGTAAAATGTAACATACATACTTTGATGCATTTCATCATGAAAGTGGTATCAAGTATAAATCTTAAGATTCTAAATGTGCAGAGAGTTGGAATATCATACGTTTAATGTGTTCTGTGTGGTGATCTGTTGCTGTTTGCCGCTGCTGTCAGGTCAGGAGGAGTCCACAGAAAAAAAAGACGGCACAGAAGATGGTATTTGAGACATTTAAAATGTATCATGTCATTACGATCAGGAATATGCGACGCTTGAATATAAAAGCACCACGAATGCATCTGTATGTCGGCATTTTGCTTCACCACATCGAACCATTCATCAAACATTGAAGTGTGCACATCGATCTTGTAGGATCCGCATAGCAACTTTCTGTCACATGTAGATAGTAACCAGAGACTCTGACGTCACATTCCGACTTTTATCACACTGCGCCCCCTGACTTTTTGCTGGAACTGCGACTTGCACACGCGTCGCGTTAATTTCTGAGCACCCGCTCAGAGGACGCGTCAAATGAATGAGTGGCAGCCATGATGCGTACCCGTTCTGAGCGTGAAGTATAAACGAGCCCATATAATGTTTTTGGGACCTGAGCAGATCAACATTCCTAAGACTATCATCACTCATTATTTTTAGATATTGTATGACAGACACTGTTTGCTTGTCATGTTTTGGTTCATTTTGTATCATTTTGTATTGTTTGGCTGCTAATTAAGGAAAAAGGCACAATTGAGGGGTCTGAGTCTTCAAGAGCAATTCAATTAAAATTAATTCTAAAGAAGTTAATTAATAGCAAAACAGGTCACTAATTAAGAAAAGTTAACACCACATAATATTCTCAAGTTCAAGGTTTTACAGGCAGCAGAGTCTATCCTGACAGCATCTTGAGCAAGGCAGGATCAAACCCAAGGGGAAGGCTTGAGTCCATCTCAGGGCCTCCTGACAGAAACACCCCAAACATCCAAATTAGACACCCCATTAATCTAACAGGCATAACTCTGGAATGAGGATAAACGACTGTAGCACCACAAGAACAACCCCAAATCCACATAGACGGCGTGAGGACGCTAGATTTGAACCCAGAGCCTTGGATCTGAAAGGCAGACACACAAATCCCTGCATCAGTGTGCTGTCCACATCCACCTCCAGCAGTTAGGAAGCGTCTTTGACCTCAATGTAAAACAGAACTAAGTGTTATCAATGGCTGCACAGAATGAAAAGGCCGCTGGGCCACACTGGAATGTTCACAAACAAAACCGCCAGTCATTGACAATGTGAATTCACTCTTGAAAAGCATTGGCTGAAAGACAGAGTTAGCCCACTGTGAGCCCACCACAGCACTGGGGAGAAAACAATCCACTACTCATTACTGCTCAGGGCAATGAGCGGCTCATTCAGCAAAAGAGGAGAAAAAAGGGCACAAATTGGAGACTGTTAGAAAATGAGAATGACAGCGGATCTTTAAATAGATCACTGGAGCATTCCCAGAAATTATTTTTAGTGGTAACTGAATATGCAAGTAAAGTCCTTAATGAGGTGAGTGGTGGTATGGGACTGACCCATCTATACCCCCCAAAAACTGTCTGATCTGAAAAGAGAAGAGAATGAATTGAACAATAATACGATACCTCACATATCTCTCCAGGTGAGCACATCCGGCATCTGGACTTGTCTAGAAAGAAAGAAAGAAAGAAAGAAAGAAAGAAAGAAAGAAAGAAAGAAAGAAAGAAAAACGTTAATAAAGTGGATATTTCCAATTTAAACATATTAAATTTGCATGGAGACCAAGCCTGCCCAGACAGCGATGCTCTGTGCCAGAATCCAATGGTTTGTACCGTGGTTTCAAGTCTTCGGACCCCACACATTCTGCACACTTTATTGTGTTGTAGATTTAATTTTAAATGGATACATTTGACATTTTTGCCCATCAATCTACACTCAATAAAACCATGTCATGCATGTGCATCTGGGGACCACCTTTCTGGCTCTGGTGAAGTAAGTAAGCAGTACCACCCTGGGACAGGAGGGGCGCTGACACTAACATTATCTTCTCTTTCCCCTTCCACAGCCAAGAAAAGATGCCCAAGAAGGATGATTGATCTCACCCCGCCCCTCTGAGAAAGCTCCACCCTACCACCCAGATAAAGCCCCGCCCCATACAGTCCGAGCTGTGTAAAGCCTGGAAAATGGTGTCAGATAGTCAACTGACACCGAGCTCTTGACTGCTTGACTTGGTGAAACAGCCTCACACTGTTTATTTTTTTTTTTTTGTCAGTTGTCTTTTTATGTTGATATTAAAAGGCATCTTTATCATTGGCATCTCAAGATGTCAGCTTTCCCCGCCTCACTTACAACCATAATAATAACAAAGTGAAAACATGCTTTCAAAAAGGTTTGCAAATGTATTCAAAATGAAAAGTAGAAGTACAGTAATCCCTTGCTATATCGCGCTTCGACTTCCGCGGCTTCACTCTATCGCGGATTTTATATGACAGCATAACTAAATATATAACGCGGATTTTTCGCTGCTTCGCGGGTTCTGCGGACAATGTGTCTTTTTACTTCCTGTATATGCTTCCTCAGTTGGTTTGCCCAGTTGATTTCATACAAGGGACGCTATTGGCGGATGGCTGAGAAGCTAACCAATCAGTGCACGCAGTTAAGTTCTCCTGACTGAGAAGCTAACCAATCAGAGCACGCAGTTGAGCTCCTGTGTGCTGAATGCAGTGTTAACCAGGAAGTCTCGTCTCGCTCATTCAGCATCAACGTGTTTTGCTGTGTAAAGAGTTGTGCTCTTTAGTGTTTATCTTTGTGCATAGTCAAGCCCTTCATTATGGCTCCAAAACAATCTGCTACTGCTTCAGGGGCCGTGCCCAAAGCGCAAGAAGAAGATGTTAACGATTGCCGAAAAGGTAAACGTTTTGGATTTGTTGAAGGCTACGATTCTTTTTATTTAAAAAGTAGGAAAGGAATATAAGATCTACGGCTGCAGTGTCCTTTTAACCAGGGTGCAAAACGAGTTGTAAGTGGATGTAATAAGGCAGTAGTCTGGATGGAATCTGCTTTAGGGATTTGGATTGAAGACTGCCAGAAGAAGAACAACGGCAGTGCTACACAATCGCCTGAAGTGGCTCCTTTACAAGGGCTGTAACGCTCTCCTTTGTTGTGCAGTAAAATTAAACTCATTGTTATCGGACAAGTCATCGTGTCATTGTTGGTGAGTAACCATAATTAATTTTCTTCTTACAGTGCTTAGTACATGTACGTACGTTTAGTGTCACTGTACACACATTTACTGTATACTATTTTTCTTGCATTGTACATATTTATTGCTGGTGACCTGTCTATCGTAATGGCTGTAACATATGTGATATAGGAGACACTCAATATCTTTAAAATAATATTTAGGTTTTACTGTATATAAACAGTGTGTTTATATACATAATTTCAATGAATCTTACCTAATATCTAAGAGAATACAAAGGGATTATGCTGTATAACTCTGCGGGGAATATTTATAAACAGCGCGGGAGAGTTTCTAAGGGCTTAAAATATATAAAAATAACCATACAAACATATGGTTTCTACTTCACGGATTTTCACCTATCGCGGGGGGGTCTGGAACGCAACCCCCGCGATCGAGGAGGGATTACTGTATTCAGATCCTTTGCTGTGGCATTCCAAATTGTCTTTAGGTGTCTCCTGTTATGCTTTAATTCTCCTTGAGATGTTTCTAGAACTTGAGTGAAGTCCAACTGTGGTAAATTGAATTGATTGGATATCATTTAGAACGGCACATGTGTGCCTGTTGTGGCCTGCAGAGGGCGCTCCTGCCACCCAAACCCGACACAGACAGACGCAGGACGCAAGTGAAGCACACACACGGCTTTTATTTTATTTTTTTCTCTCGTGGGAAACACCATCCCCTGTTTCCCACAAGTCTAGTACAGTTCACAGCACAGCATCTAATACTAATCTTTTCTTCTTTTTATCTCTTTCTCTTTCCTCCACTCCTCTGGACAAGCTTTGTCTACCTCCTCCCGACTCTGGCTCCCAGAGTAGTGGCTGCTGGCTCCTTTTATAAGGCACCCAGAAGTGCTCCAGGTGCTCATTGACCCACTTGCAGCAACACTTCTGTGGTGGAAGAGCTGCAAATAAGCGCTCAGCAACAGCCCACGGGACCAAACAGGGCCGCATCAAACTCCAGCTCCCATGAAGCCCTGCAGGAGTCCAAGGCACCGCTGCAACCCAGGGGCAACCTGCCACCTAGCACTCCGGGGGAGATAATGCTCTGGATGCTCTCCCTACCCTAATTCCTCCAGCATGGAGGCGTCCCAGCCCACACTGTGTAGAGAAGGCCTAACAGTTCACATTGCATGTCTGGACAAAAACCAAGCCATGAAGTCCAAGGAACTCTCGGTAGACCACCGCAATCGGATTGTGGAAAGAGATAAAACCATTTCTAAAACTTTGAGGGTTCCCGCGAGCACAGTGGCTTCGAGAACTGAGCCAGGGAAGAAGTCTGGAACCAGGGTATAAAAATGTTTCTAACACTTTGAAGCTTCCCAGGAGCACAGTGACCTCAATATTGGAGACATGGAAGAATTCTGGAACCACCAAGACTCTTCTTAGACTTGGTCATCTAATCAAATTGGGTAACCAGGCAAGAGGGGCCATGATCAGAGAGGTGACCAAGAACCCAGTGATCACTCACACAGAGCTTTAGAAAGTCTTCTTGGGATGGGATGGGATAGAAGAACAACCATCTCAGTAACACTCCATCACTCAGCTTTGTATTGCAGAATGGCTAGATTGAAGCCACTCTTGAGTAAAAGGCATATGATGGCATAGGTCTAAGTCAGTGGTTCTCAAACTGTGGGGCAGGCCCCCCTAGGGGGGCACGAAGTAACAAAAAGGGGGGGGGCGCGAAGATGTGAAAAAAAGAAAACAAGATTGAAAAATATGAAAAATACATCTGTTGAAACCAAAACAAACTAACTTAAACTACATTCTGATACTAGAGTTACATAAATGTTGATAAAAGTTAAGTAGGTAAAATAAAATACGCATGCCTTCAGCACCATTCAACCTCTGCTCCTTAGGGACAAGCTGGCAGAGATGGGAGTAGATTCACACCTGGTGCCATGGATCGTGGACTATCTTACAGACAGACCTCCATATGTGCGTCTCGGGAACTGCAGGTCTGACATTGTGGTCAGCAGCACAGGAGCGCCGCAGGGGACTGTACTTTCTCCGGTCCTGTTCAGCCAACATACATCAGACTTCCAATACAACTCGGAGTCCTGCCACGTGCAAAAGTTCGCTGACGACACTGCTAGCATGGGCAGCATCAGGAGTGGGCAGGAGGAGGAGTATAGGAACCTAATCAAGGACTTTGTTAAATGGTGCGACTCAAACCACCTACACCTGAACACCAGCAAAACCAAGGAGCTGGTGGTGGATTTTAGGAGGCCCATGTCCCTCATGGACCCCGTGATCATCAGAGGCGACTGTGTGCAGAGGGTGCAGACCTATAAATACCTGGGACTGCAGCTGGATGATAAACTGGACTGGACTGCCAATACTGATGCTCTGTGCAAGAAAGGACAGAGCCGACTATACTTCCATGGTAGGCTGGCATCCTTCAACATCTGCAATAAGATGCTGCAGGTGTTCTATCAGACAGTTGTTGCGAGCGCCCTCTTCTACACGGTGGTGTGCTGGGGAGGCAGCATAAAGAAGAGGGACGCCTCACGCTTGGACAAACTGGTGAGGAAGGCAGGCTCTATTGTAGACACGGAGCTGGACAGTTTGACATCTGTGGCAGAGCGACGGGCACTGAGCAGGCTCCTGTCAATCATGGAGAATCCACTGCATCCACTGAACAGGATCATCTCCAGACAGAGGAGCAGCTTCAGTGACAGACTGCTGTCACCGTCCTGCTCCACTGACAGACTGAGGAGATCGTTCCTCCCCCACACTATGCAACTCTTATGCGGGGGGGTAAACGTTAACATTATACAGAGTTATTGTCTGTTTTTAACTGCATTTTTATTACTCTTTAATTTAATATTGTTTTTTATCAGTATGCTGCTGCTGGAGTATGTGAATTTCCCTTGAGATTAATAAAGTATCTATCTATCTATCTATCTATCTATCTATCTATCTCATTAATTAAAGAAGAACAAATTGGTATTAGTGGGCTCCTTTCAAAAAAATGTTAGGGGGGCGCGATTAAAACTGTTATGAAAACTCAGGTCGCAAATACTTAAAGGGTGAGAAACGTTGGTCTAAGTAATGGTCAAAGAGGTGACCAAGAACCCAATGGTCACTCTAGTACTCTACTCAGATGGGAGAACCTGTTGGAAGAAAAGCCATCTCAGCAGGACTCCGTCAATCAGGCACTTATGGTTGAGGGGTTAACTGCCACTTGGAGCAAGGCTGTCCTAATGCATGGGCACGCTGGACAGTTGCCTGGGGGCCCCACGAGCATAGGAGCCCCATGCTAATGTAAGTATGTTGTGTAGGTAGGTACCCCAGTGCACTGCTTTGAATGAGCTTGATGATGATGCTGCCCTCATGCTTGGCTACAGAGTCATAGATGAATAGACTTTACAGTGCCAGGCTGATTCCTTGCCCAGATGGGACGCCATGATAAAAGAAAGCAGAAGAACAGGTTCTGTGTTCTCTGATGGGAATAAGAATCCTTACCCGGCAGGGAGGCCGGTATGTTGGGAGGACCAGAAGAGACACCAGCATCTTGTCACTATATGCTAGGAATTTGGGTCCCTTTTGGATACCCGGAGTTCTGGAACACAGCACTGTTGGGTTCCATGGATGCCATCAGGGGGGATATGGTCCATACTGTTTTTGGGACTCCCATCTGACCTACAGACCACATCCTAGCCATGAAACTACTGCCAGGTCAAAGATAAGAGGAACCGTGCCATCTTGACCAAACAGTCAGAGTCGAGAGGAAGAGGACAAGGCGGACGAGATGAATGTGGAGGAAGAGGATCGTATTCTGGGCTGTTTGTACTTTGGTTGTTGTATTCTGTCTGTGGAGATGACGTTTTGTTAATAAATAGGGACTGGTTTGGGTGTGATTGTGTCTGGGTTTTGAGGCTTAGTGGTGCCCCCTAGTAATTACAATAGTTATTTTTTAATTATTAATTATTTATTACTACTCTAATGGGTTGACTTTTCAAAAATGTTATGTTTAAAAAAATTGCACACCAATTAGACACAGACCCTCCACCACTAACATCCATCGGTCGACGCCATTGTCCCATAACATGAATTGCAGCCCTGAAGCCACCACAAGCCTCTTTGTGCTCCGTTTATATCGCTATTGTAAAGTGCTGTTAAAAAGCACAAATTTAATGTCGTGGAATTGCCTTCTTTATTATCGCTGTTACTTTTGAATAGGGTCTCGTTGTTACGAAACTATTTAATAAAGAAAAATGCAATAACTGACTCTTGGATGAAGTCAATCACAAACGTGAAATGCTCCAACTTTCACATCAGTTAACTCAGTCGCTGGACGCACCCGAGTGTAACGCTGTGAGCACGCTGCCCAACTTGATTAAATATGAGCAATGTAAAGAGAAGAAGAAAAGCTGACAGGTGATTTGATGCTTTAGAAGAAATTCTTACCTTCCGTACACGTGGGCCCCATCCAGTCTTCAGTACATTCACATTGAAAGCCAGTGGAGACTTCCAGGCATCTTCCCCCATTAGCACAGGGGCTGGACAAGCAGGCGTGCTCCGCTAAAAGTGAAATGAGAGACAAGTGATGAGTGAAAACGACTCACCATAAGCAATAAAACGATGAATATAGCGCCCTTCCATGGCACAGACCATGTGGACTGCATGTTTTACTATCCATTATTTAGCAGTTGCCTCAACCCTTGATGACTTAAAAGTAAACCTACATAAATACGTACGAGTGCTTAGTAAGAAAATGACACGGTTAAAAGAAGGAGCACAAGATCTTTATCACTGTAGAGAAGCATTCAACGAAGAGTGTACTCAGTCAAGGGGGTAATGGGGTCCAGATGTCCAGATAAGTGCAAACACACCCTACCAAGATTGTTTGGACGAAAGTGGGGGGGGTCTTCGCGTGGCAGTGCGACGCAATCTGGTTTGTAGTTCTTGTCACTGTAAGTGGTGGTCTTCCCAGGTGAACGTTGCCATTGGCGCATCAGCTACACAAGCGTGTTCAGCACCATGATCAGCTGAAGCTGGTACCTCACTTTCGTTTTTGATCTCCATCTCCATATCACTCCAGTCTGAAAAGTCAGAGTCCAATTCGACGGTAATACTCAAAATGTCGATTTGTCAGATGTCGATGTCATTTTAGAAGTCCTTTGTTCTTCGCTACTCATGCATGCACAGGTAATCGAGGTCAAATCAATGAAGCTAACCATCCTTCCAGCAAAGAGAGTCAAACTAAAATGTAACGGCAAGTTTTGTCGCTATTTACGGCTGATTACCGTCCTCTACCCCTTGAATTTCGACAAAAGTCAAAATCCGCTCTGAAAGAGTTAATGTATGGGCACAATGGGTAATGGCCAGGGGCCTCAATAGCACAGGGGCCCACGATGTTTCTGAAGCCTATGTAGGTTTCTGTTTTGCTATCAAAACAGGGACCTCAGCACACTACTTTGACCGGGGGCCTATGATGCTGGTACGACGGCCCTGTTGATGCTGCCACCACCATACATCACCCTAGGGATGGTATTAGGCAGGTAATGAGCGGTGCACGGCCTTAGCCAGACACAAAGCTTGGAGTCCTGCCCAAGAGGTCAGTTTTTATCTCATGAGACCAGAGAATAGTTTTTCTAAAGTGTTCTCGGAGACCTTTAAATGCCACTTGGCAAACTCCAAGTGGACTGTCATATGCCCTTTTACTCAAGAGTGGTTTCCATCTAGCCACTCTACAATAAGGGCCTGATTGATGGAGTGCTGCTGAGATGGTTGTCCATCTGACATGTTCTTCCATCATCTCAGCAGGGGACTTTTTAAGCTCTGTTAGAGTGACCATGGTCAATTCCCTGAAGAAGGCCCTTCCTGCCTGTTTATTAAGTTTGACCGGATGATCAACACTAGGAGAGTCCTGATGGTTCCAAATTTCTTCCAATTTATAATAAGGCCACTGTGCTCCTGGGAATATTTAAAGCTTTAGAAATAGTTTTATCTCCTTGCCCTGATCTACACCTCACCACAACCACAATTTGATCGTGAAGGTCTACAGAGAGTTCCTTGAACTTTACGACTTGCTTTTGGTCCTGAAATGCCATGTGACTTGTAGGACATTCTGTATACAGGTACATGAGTGCCTAGAATTGATGTCCAGCCATTTCAGTTTGCCACATGCGGACTTCAATCAAGTTCTCGACAAATCTCATGGAGAACTAAAGAAAATAGGATGGACCTGACCACAATCTGGGGTGCCGTCGCAAAGCATCTGATAGGAATGAGAGATTTTCAGTTTTTGATTTTTAATGAATTTGCAAACCTTTCTGAAAGCAAGTTTTCACTTTCTCATTATGGATTATCGGGTGTCAACTGATTGGTAAAAATGGCAAATGTATCCGTTTACATTTAAATCGACTAAAGTGTACACAAAGTGAAGGAGTCTGAATAGTTTCTGAATGAACTGTAGATTGAAGGTTATTGATTCTTTTTTTCCCACAAGGCTTCAGGTAATGGGATCTTAGAAACTGGAATAAGGAGTATATCGGGTAAGCTGGTTTGTGTTTTCTACTAACTAAAATGAAGGTATATGTTTTAATATGGTCTGGTTTATCATGGCGACATGTTGTAGGTTGGACATGCAATTAAAATTTTCAGGGAGATGCCTATCACCTGACATCTGTCAGTGGAAAAGGTTAAAGCTTTAGCCCGAAAGTCTTGACAACCTAAAGGAGAGCAGTGTGTTCTGGGAATGCTGAATGGCAAAGTAAGAATCCGAAAATTTTGCTGAGTTAGATAGTGCAGCTTTGGATTCCCGTGGGAAAATAACCTTGAGCTTGATGATAATGACGTCTGTAACATTTCTGTCTGCTGTGAGAAATTGTAAAATGTGTGCTCTGCCAACAAAGATGAAGATAAGTAAGCCAGGAGTTTCAAGGGTGTGTTCGTTTTGGATGAGAACAGAAGCGGAGAGTGCCTGCTTTGATTAGACATTTCCAAAAGGAGTTTTCTCTTCGCTCCCTTAGCTGATAGATACTTGCAAATGAGCCTTTGTTCACCACAGCTGCTGGTTTTCTGATGCTTTTGCAAAGAACTCAGCCCAGCTGCTGTCTGGTAAAAAATGGACACTTTAGGCCCCATCCACACTATTAGATTATCATTTAAAAGCTCAGACATTAGTCTTTGTTTTCATCTTTCATCCACACTAACCTGGTATGTTTAACACCTGAAAATGGAGACTTTTGAAAATACTCTTGTAATGCTGTTGGAAAATTGAGCTTTGACAGTTTGAAATATTCAACTTGCAATTTTTAATTTGTGTGTTTTATTTCAGTCTGTTATTATTTAGGTGATGACTCTTAAGTCGTGGACTCAGAGCTCATGTGAGAAATGTTCTGTAACTGAAAGGGCAGGCAGGTACAAATGACCTCATTAATATTCATGAGGCAGTTCGCCAAAACTCACATTTTTGGAAGTAGATAAAAGTTTGGGGTGTTGGCAAAAAAGATGTAGACAGGAATTATGGGAAAATAAGTTTACTTTGTTAAAAAGTGTCATTGTTTATTTTAATGTACAGTATATATAGTCATATGAAAAAGTTTGGGAACCCCTCTTATTTCTTTGGATTTTTATTTATCATTGGCTGAGCTTTCAAAGTGGCAACTTCCTTTTAATATCCGACATGCCTTATGGAAACAGTAGTATTTCGGCAGTGACATTAAGTTTATTGGATTAATAGAAAATATGCAATATGCATCATAACAAAATCAGACAGGTGCATAAATGTGGGCACCCCAACAGAGATATGACATTAATACTTAGTTGAGCCTCCTTTTGCAAATATAACAGCCTCTAGACACCTCTTATAGCCTTTGATGGGTGTCTGGATTCTGGATGGAGGTATTTTTGACCATTCTTCCATACAAAATCTTTCCAGTTCAGTTCAATTTGATGGCTGCCGAGCATGGACAGCTTGCTTCAAATCATTTCATAGATTTTTGATGATATTCAAGTCAGGGGACTTCCAGAACATTGTGCTTCTCCCTCTGCATGAATGCCTTTGTAGATTTCGAACTGTGTTTTGGGTCATTGTCTTGTTGGAATATCCAACCCCTGTGTAACTTCAACTTTGTGACTGATGCTTGAACATTATCCTGAAGAATTTGTTGATGTTGGGTTGAATTCATCTGATCCTCGACTTTAACAAGGGCACCAGTCCCTGAACTAGCCACACAGCCCCACAGCATGATGGAACCTCCACCACATTTGACAGTAGGTAGCAGGTGTTTTTCTCGGAATGCGGCGTTCTTCTCCCGCCATGCAAAGCACTTTTTGTTATGACCAAATAACTCCATTTGTGTCTCATCAGTCCAAAGCACTTTGTTCCAACATGAATCTGGCTTGTCCAAATGAGTATTTGCATACGAGAAGCGACTCTGCTTGTGGCGTAAGTGCAGAAAGGGCTTCTTTCTCATCACCCTGCCATACAGATGTTCTTTGTGTAAATTGTGCTGAATTGTAGAACGATGTACAGATACACCATCTGCAGCGAGATGTTCTTGCAGGTCTTTGGAGGTGATCTGTGGGTTGTCTGTAACCATTCTCACAATCCTGCGCATATGCCGCTCCTGTATTTGTCTTGGCCTGCCAGACCTGCTGGGTTTAACAGAAACTGTGCCTGTGGCCTTCCATTTCCTGATTCCATTCCTTACAGTTGAAACTGACAGTTTAAATCTCTGAGATGGCTTTTTGTAGCCTTCCCCTAAACCACGATACTCAACAATCTTTGTTTTCAGATCTTTTGAGAGTTGCTTTGAGGATCCCATGCTGTCTGTCACTCTTCAGAGGAGAGTCAAAGGGAAGTACAACTTGCAATTGACCACCTTAAATACCTTATCTCAGGATTGGACACCCCTGTCTATGAAGTTCAAGGCTTAACGAGCTCATCCAACCAATTTGGTGTTGCAAGTAATCAGCATTGAGTAGTGACATGCATTCAAATCAGCAAAATGACAAGGGGACCCACATTTTTGCACAGCCAGTTTTTCACATTTGATTTAATTTCATACAACTAAATACTGCTTCACTAAAAATCTTTGTTCGGAAAACACCCCAGTACTCAGATGTTCCTAGGAAATGAAAAACATACCACTGTTATGTTTTTTCTTGAAAGGAGACTCAATTATTATGCAGGCTGAGAGGGGTTCCCAAACTTTTTCATATGACTTTATTAAAACTTTGATAAAGTGACCAGTGTGTGTAAGTTTGTAAGAAGATGTAAAATGGAGGC